>OX456527.1:53114271-53436771 GCA_949748255.1 Eustalomyia histrio
CACACTAGATGTTTATATGAATCTATGCTGAAATATCCCATTTTATCACACTTGATGTATATATGAATCTATGCTGAAATATCTCATTTTATCACACTAGATGTCTATATGAATCTATGCTGAAATATCCCATTTTATCACACTAGATGTATATATGAATCTATGCTGAAATATCCCATTTTATCACACTAGATGTATATATGAATCTATGCTGAAATTTCCCATTTTATCACACTAGATGTATATATGAATCTATGCTGAAATATCCCATTTTATCACACTAGATGTATATATGAATCTATGCTGAAATATTCCATTTTATCACACTAGATGTATATATGAATCTATGCTGAAATATCCCATTTTATCACACTAGATGTATATATGAATCTATGCTGAAATTTCCCATTTTATCACACTAGATGTATATATGATCTATGCTGAAATTTCCCATTTTATCACACTAGATGTATATATGAATCTATGCTGAAATATTCCATTTTATCACACTAGATGTATATATGAATCTATGCTGAAATATCCCATTTTATCACACTAGATGTATATATGAATCTATGCTGAAATTTCCCATTTTATCACACTAGATGTATATATGAATCTATGCTGAAATATCCCATTTTATCACACTAGATGTATATATGAATCTATGCTGAAATTTCCCATTTTATCACACTAGATGTATATATGAATCTATGCTGAAATATCCCATTTTATCACACTAGATGTTTATATGAATCTATGCTGAAATATCCCATTTTATCACACTTGATGTATATATGAATCTATGCTGAAATATCCCATTTTATCACACTAGATGTCTATATGAATCTATGCTGAAATATCCCATTTTATCACACTAGATGTATATATGAATCTATGCTGAAATATCCCATTTTATCCCACTAGATGTTTATATGAATCTATACTGAAATATCCCATTTTATCACACTAGATGTTTATATGAATCTATGCTGAAATATCCCATTTTATCACACTTGATGTATATATGAATCTATGCTGAAATATCCCATTTTATCACACTAGATGTCTATATGAATCTATGCTGAAATATCCCATTTTATCACACTAGATGTATATATGAATCTATGCTGAAATATCCCATTTTATCCCACTAGATGTATATATGAATCTATGCTGAAATTTCCCATTTTATCACACTAGATGTATATATGAATCTATGCTGAAATATCTCATTTTATCACACTAGATGTATATATGAATCTATGCTGAAATATTCCATTTTATCACACTAGATGTATATATGAATCTATGCTGAAATATCCCATTTTATCACACTAGATGTCTATATGAATCTATGCTGAAATATCCCATTTTATCACACTAGATGTATATATGAATCTATGCTGAAATATCCCATTTTATCACACTAGATGTATATATGAATCTATGCTGAAATATCCTATTTTATCACACTAGATGTATATATGAATCTATGCTGAAATTTCCCATTTTATCACACTAGATGTATATATGAATCTATGCTGAAATATCCCATTTTATCACACTAAATGTATATATGAATCTATGCTGAAATATCCCATTTTATCACACTAGATGTATATATGAATCTATGCTGAAATATCCTATTTTATCACACTAGATGTATATATGAATCTATGCTGAAATTTCCCATTTTATCACACTAGATGTATATATGAATCTATGCTGAAATATAACATTTTATCACACTAGATGTATATATGAATCTATGCTGAAATATCCCATTTTATTACACTAGATGTTTATATGAATCTATGCTGAAATATCCCATTTTATCACACTTGATGTATATATGAATCTATGCTGAAATATCCCATTTTATCACACTAGATGTATATATGAATCTATGCTGAAATATCCCATTTTATCACACTAGATGTATATATGAATCTATGCTGAAATTTCCCATTTTATCACACTTGATGTATATATGAATCTATGCTGAAATATCCCATTTTATCACACTAGATGTATATATGAATCAATGCTGAAATATCCCAATTTATCACACTTGATGTATATATGAATCTATGCTGAAATATCCCATTTTATCACACTAGATGTATATATGAATCTATGCTGAAATATCCCATTTTATCACACTAGATGTATATATGAATCACTAGATGTATATATGAATCTATGCTGAAATATCCCAATTTATCACACTTGATGTATATATGAATCTATGCTGAAATATCCTATTTTATCACACTAGATGTATATCTAAATCTATGCTGAAATATCCCATTTTATCACACTAGATGTCTTTATGAATCTATGCTGAAATATCCCATTTTATCACACTAGATGTATATATGAATCTATGCTGAAATATCACACTTTATCCCACTAGATGTATATATGAATCTATGCTGAAATTTCCCATTTTATCACACTAGATGTATATATGAATCTATGCTGAAATATTCCATTTTATCACACTAGATGTATATATGAATCTATGCTGAAATTTCCCATTTTATCACACTAGATGTATATATGAATCACTAGATGTATATATGAATCTATGCTGAAATATCCCAATTTATCACACTTGATGTATATATGAATCTATGCTGAAATATCCTATTTTATCACACTAGATGTATATCTAAATCTATGCTGAAATATCCCATTTTATCACACTAGATGTCTTTATGAATCTATGCTGAAATATCCCATTTTATCACACTAGATGTATATATGAATCTATGCTGAAATATCACACTTTATCCCACTAGATGTATATATGAATCTATGCTGAAATTTCCCATTTTATCACACTAGATGTATATATGAATCTATGCTGAAATATCCCATTTTATCACACTAGATGTATATATGAATCTATGCTGAAATATTCCATTTTATCACACTAGATGTCTTTATGAATCTATGCTGAAATATCCCATTTTATCACACTAGATGTCTTTATGAATCTATGCTGAAATATCCCATTTTATCACACTAGATGTATATATGAATCTATGCTGAAATTTCCCATTTTATCACACTAGATGTATATATGAATCTATGCTGAAATATCCCATTTTATCACACTAGATGTATATATGAATCTATGCTGAAATTTCCCATTTTATCACACTAGATGTATATATGAATCTATGCTGAAATATCCCATTTTATCACACTAGATGTATATATGAATCTATGCTGAAATTTCCCATTTTATCACACTAGATGTATATATGAATCTATGCTGAAATATGCCATTTTATCACACTAGATGTATATATGAATCTATGCTGAAATATCCCATTTTATCACACTAGATGTATATATGAATCTATGCTGAAATATCCCATTTTATCACACTAGATGTATATATGAATCACTAGATGTATATATGAATCTATGCTGAAATATCCCAATTTATCACACTTGATGTATATATGAATCTATGCTGAAATATCCCATTTTATCACACTAGATGTATATATGAATCAATGCTGAAATATCCCAATTTATCACACTTGATGTATATATGAATCTATGCTGAAATATCCCATTTTATCACACTAGATGTATATATGAATCTATGCTGAAATATCCCATTTTATCACACTAGATGTATATATGAATCTATGCTGAAATTTCCCATTTTATCACACTTGATGTATATATGAATCTATGCTGAAATATCCCATTTTATCACACTAGATGTATATATGAATCTATGCTGAAATATCCTATTTTATCACACTAGATGTATATATGAATCTATGCTGAAATATCCCATTTTATCACACTAGATGTATATATGAATCTATGCTGAAATATCCCATTTTATCACACTAGATGTCTATATGAATCTATGCTGAAATATCCCATTTTATCACACTAGATGTATATATGAATCTATGCTGAAATATCCCATTTTATCACACTAGATGTATATATAAATCTATGCTGAAATATACTGTTTTATCACACTAGATGTATATGTGAATCTATGCTGAAATATCCCATTTTATCACACTAGATGTATATATGAATCTATGCTGAAATTTCCCATTTTATCACACTAGATGTATATATGAATCTATGCTGAAATATCCCATTTTATCACACTAGATGTATATATGAATCTATGCTGAAATATTCCATTTTATCACACTAGATGTATATATGAATCTATGCTGAAATATCCCATTTTATCACACTAGATGTTTATATGAATCTATGCTGAAATATCCCATTTTATCACACTAGATGTATATATGAATCTATGCTGAAATTTCCCATTTTATCACACTAGATGTATATATGAATCTATGCTGAAATATCCCATTTTATCACACTAGATGTTTATATGAATCTATGCTGAAATATCCCATTTTATCACACTTGATGTATATATGAATCTATGCTGAAATATCCCATTTCATCACACTAGATGTCTATATGAATCTATGCTGAAATATCCCATTTTATCACACTAGATGTATATATGAATCTATGCTGAAATATCCCATTTTATCACACTAGATGTATATATAAATCTATGCTGAAATATCCTATTTTATCACACTAGATGTATATATGAATCTATGCTGAAATATCCCATTTTATCCCACTAGATGTATATATGAATCTATGCTGAAATTTCCCATTTTATCACACTAGATGTATATATGAATCTATGCTGAAATATCTCATTTTATCACACTAGATGTATATATGAATCTATGCTGAAATATTCCATTTTATCACACTAGATGTATATATGAATCTATGCTGAAATATCCCATTTTATCACACTAGATGTATATATGAATCTATGCTGAAATATCCCATTTTATCACACTAGATGTATATATGAATCTATGCTGAAATATCCCATTTTATCACACTAGATGTATATATAAATCTATGCTGAAATATCCCATTTTATCACACTAGATATATATATATGAATCTATGCTGAAATTTCCCATTTTATCACACTAGATGAATATATGAATCTATGCTGAAACATCCCATTTTATCACACTAGATGTATATATGAATCTATGCTGAAATTTACCATTTTATCACACTAGATGTATATATGAATCTATGCCGAAATATCCCATTTTATCACACTAGATGTATATATGAATCTATGCGGAAATATCCCATTTTATCACATTAGATGTATATATGAATCTATGCCGAAATTTCACATTTTATCACACTAGATGTATATATGAATCTATGCTGAAATATCCCATTTTATCACACTAGATGTATATATGAATCTATGCTGAAATATCCCATTTTATCACACTAGATGTATATATGAATCTATGCTGAAATTTCCCATTTTATCACACTAGATGATTATATGAATCTATGCTGAAACATCCCATTTTATCACACTAGATGTATATATGAATCTATGCTGAAATTTACCATTTTATCACACTAGATGTATATATGAATCTATGCCGAAATATCCCATTTTATCACACTAGATGTATATATGAATCTATGCTGAAATATCCCATTTTATCACACTAGATGTATATATGAATCTATGCTGAAATTTCCCATTTTATCACACTAGATGTATATATGAATCTATGCTGAAATATCCCATTTTATCACACTAGATGTATATATGAATCTATGCTGAAATTTCCCATTTTATCACACTAGATGTATATATGAATCTATGCTGAAATATCCCATTTTATCACACTAGATGTATATATGAATCTATGCTGAAATATCCTATTTTATCACACTAGATGTATATATGAATCTATTCTGAAATATCCCATTTTATCACACTAGATTTATATATGAATCTATGCTGAAATATCCCATTTTATCACACTAGATGTATATATGAATCTATGCTGAAATATCCCATTTTATCACACTAGATGTATATATGAATCTATGCTGAAATATACTATTTTATCACACTAGATGTATATATGAATCTATGCTGAAATATCCCATTTTATCACACTAGATGTATATATGAATCTATGCTGAAATATCCCATTTTATCACACTAGATGTCTATATGAATCTATGCTGAAATATCCCATTTTATCACACTAGATGTATATATGAATCTATGCTGAAATATCCCATTTTATCACACTAGATGTATATATAAATCTATGCTGAAATATACTGTTTTATCACACTAGATGTATATGTGAATCTATGCTGAAATATCCCATTTTATCACACTAGATGTATATATGAATCTATGCTGAAATTTCCCATTTTATCACACTAGATGTATATATGAATCTATGCTGAAATATCCCATTTTATCACACTAGATGTATATATGAATCTATGCTGAAATATTCCATTTTATCACACTAGATGTATATATGAATCTATGCTGAAATATCCCATTTTATCACACTAGATGTATATATGAATCTATGCTGAAATTTCCCATTTTATCACACTAGATGTATATATGAATCTATGCTGAAATATCCCATTTTATCACACTAGATGTATATATGAATCTATGCTGAAATTTCCCATTTTATCACACTAGATGTATATATGAATCTATGCTGAAATATCCCATTTTATCACACTAGATGTTTATATGAATCTATGCTGAAATATCCCATTTTATCACACTTGATGAATATATGAATCTATGCTGAAATATCCCATTTTATCACACTAGATGTCTATATGAATCTATGCTGAAATATCCCATTTTATCACACTAGATGTATATATGAATCTATGCTGAAATATCCCATTTTATCCCACTAGATGTTTATATGAATCTATACTGAAATATCCCATTTTATCACACTAGATGTTTATATGAATCTATGCTGAAATATCCCATTTTATCACACTTGATGTATATATGAATCTATGCTGAAATATCCCATTTTATCACACTAGATGTCTATATGAATCTATGCTGAAATATCCCATTTTATCACACTAGATGTATATATGAATCTATGCTGAAATATCCCATTTTATCCCACTAGATGTATATATGAATCTATGCTGAAATTTCCCATTTTATCACACTAGATGTATATATGAATCTATGCTGAAATATCTCATTTTATCACACTAGATGTATATATGAATCTATGCTGAAATATTCCATTTTATCACACTAGATGTATATATGAATCTATGCTGAAATATCCCATTTTATCACACTAGATGTATATATGAATCTATGCTGAAATATCCCATTTTATCACACTAGATGTATATATGAATCTATGCTGAAATATCCTATTTTATCACACTAGATGTATATATGAATCTATGCTGAAATTTCCCATTTTATCACACTAGATGTATATATGAATCTATGCTGAAATATCCCATTTTATCACACTAAATGTATATATGAATCTATGCTGAAATATCCCATTTTATCACACTAGATGTATATATGAATCTATGCTGAAATATCCTATTTTATCACACTAGATGTATATATGAATCTATGCTGAAATTTCCCATTTTATCACACTTGATGTATATATGAATCTATGCTGAAATATCCCATTTTATCACACTAGATGTATATATGAATCAATGCTGAAATATCCCAATTTATCACACTTGATGTATATATGAATCTATGCTGAAATATCCCATTTTATCACACTAGATGTATATATGAATCTATGCTGAAATATCCCATTTTATCACACTAGATGTATATATGAATCACTAGATGTATATATGAATCTATGCTGAAATATCCCAATTTATCACACTTGATGTATATATGAATCTATGCTGAAATATCCTATTTTATCACACTAGATGTATATATGAATCTATGCTGAAATATCCCATTTTATCACTCTAGATGTATATATGAATCTATGCTGAAATATCCCACTTTATCACACTAGATGTATATACGAATCTATGCTGAAATATCCCATTTTATCACACTAGATGTATATATGAATCTATGCTGAAATATGCCATTTTATCACACTAGATGTATATATGAATCTATGCTGAAATTTCCCATTTTATCACACTAGATGTATATATGAATCTATGCTGAAATATCCCATTTTATCACACTAGATGTATATATGAATCTATGCTGAAATTTCCCATTTTATCACACTAGATGTATATATGAATCTATGCTGAAATTTCCCATTTTATCACACTAGATGTATATATGAATCTATGCTGAAATATCTCATTTTATCACACTAGATGTATATATGAATCTATGCTGAAATTTCCCATTTTATCACACTAGATGTATATATGAATCTATGCTGAAATATCCCATTTTATCACACTAGATGTATATATGAATCTATGCTGAAATTTCCCATTTTATCACTCTAGATGTATATATGAATCTATGCTGAAATTTCCCATTTTATCACACTAGATGTATATATGAATCTATGCTGAAATATCCCATTTTATCACACTAGATGTATATATGCATCTATTCTGAAATATCCCATTTTATCACACTAGATGTATATATGAATCTATGCTGAAATATCCCATTTTATCACACTAGATGTATATATGAATCTATGCTGAAATTTCCCATTTTATCACACTAGATGTATATATGAATCTATGCTGAAATGTCTCATTTTATCACACTAGATGTATATATGAATCTATGCTGAAATTTCCCATTTTATCACTCTAGATATATATATGAATCTATGCTGAAATATCCCATTTTATCACACTAGATGTATATATGAATCTATGCTGAAATTTCCCATTTGATCACACTAGATGTATATATGAATCTATGCTGAAATTTCCCATTTTATCACACTAGATGTATATATGAATCTATGCTGAAATATCCCATTTTATCACACTAGATGTATATATGAATCTATGCTGAAATTTCCCATTTTATCACACTAGATGTATATATGAATCTATGCTGAAATTTCCCATTTTATCACACTAGATGTATATATGAATCTATGCTGAAATATCCCATTTTATCACACTAGATCTATATATGAATCTATGCTGAAATTTCCCATTTTATCACACTAGATGTATATATGAATCTATGCTGAAATATCCCATTTTATCACACTAGATGTATATATGAATCTATGCTGAAATATCCCATTTTATCACACTAGATGTCTATATGAATCTATGCTGAAATACCCAATTTTATCACACTAGATGTATATATGAACCTATGCTGAAATATCCCATTTTATCACACTAGATGTTTATATGAATCTATGCTGAAATATCCTATTTTATCACACTAGATGTATATATGAATCTATGCTGAAATATCCCATTTTATCACACTAGATGTCTATATGAATCTATGCTGAAATATCCCATTTTATCACACTAGATGTATATATGAATCTATGCTGAAATATCCCATTTTATCACACTAGATGTATATATGAATCTATGCTGAAATTTCCCATTTTATCACACTAGATGTATATATGAATCTATGCTGAAATGTCTCATTTTATCACACTAGATGTATATATGAATCTATGCTGAAATTTCCCATTTTATCACTCTAGATATATATATGAATCTATGCTGAAATATCCCATTTTATCACACTAGATGTATATATGAATCTATGCTGAAATTTCCCATTTGATCACACTAGATGTATATATGAATCTATGCTGAAATTTCCCATTTTATCACACTAGATGTATATATGAATCTATGCTGAAATATCCCATTTTATCACACTAGATGTATATATGAATCTATGCTGAAATTTCCCATTTTATCACACTAGATGTATATATGAATCTATGCTGAAATTTCCCATTTTATCACACTAGATGTATATATGAATCTATGCTGAAATATCCCATTTTATCACACTAGATCTATATATGAATCTATGCTGAAATTTCCCATTTTATCACACTAGATGTATATATGAATCTATGCTGAAATATCCCATTTTATCAAACTAGATGTATATATGAATCTATGCTGAAATTTCCCATTTTATCACACTAGATGTATATATGAATCTATGCTGCAATTTCCCATTTTATCACACTAGATGTATATATGAATCTATGCTGAAATATCCCATTTTTTCACACTAGATGTATATATAAATCTATGCTGAAATTTCCCATTTTATCACACTAGATGTATATATGAATCTATGCTGAAATGTCCCATTTTATCATACTAGATGTATATATGAATCTATGCTGAAATATCCCATTTTATCACACTAGATGTATATATGAATCTATGCTGAAATATCCCATTTTATCACTCTAGATGTATATATGAATCTATGCTGAAATATCCCATTTTATCACACTAGATGTATATATGAATCTATGCTGAAATACCCCATTTTATCACACTAGATGTATATATGAATCTATGCTGAAATATCCCATTTTATCACACTAGATGTATATATGAATCTATGCTGAAATTTCCCATTTTATCACACTAGATGTATATATGAATCTATGCTGAAATATCCCATTTTATCACACTAGATGTATATATGAATCTATGCTGAAATTTCCCATTTTATCACACTAGATGTATATATGAATCTATGCTGAAATACCTCATTTTATCACTCTAGATGTATATATGAATCTATGCTGAAATATCCCACTTTATCACACTAGATGTATATACGAATCTATGCTGAAATACCCCATTTTATCACACTAGATGTATATCTAAATCTATGCTGAAATATCCCATTTTATCACACTAGATGTCTTTATGAATCTATGCTGAAATACCCCATTTTATCACACTAGATGTATATATGAATCTATGCTGAAATATCACACTTTATCACACTAGATGTATATATGAATCTGTGCTGAAATTTCCCATTTTATCACTCTAGATGTATATATGAATCTATGCTGAAATATCCCATTTTATCACACTAGATGTATATATGAATCTATGCTGAAATATCCCATTTTATCACACTAGATGTATATATGAATCTATGCTGAAATTTCCCATTTTATCACACTAGATGTATATATGAATCCCATTTTATCGCACTAGATGTATATATGAATCTATGCTGAAATATCCCATTTTATCACACTAGATGTATATCTAAATCTATGCTGAAATATCCCATTTTATCACACTAGATGTCTTTATGAATCTATGCTGAAATATCCCATTTTATCACACTAGATGTATATATGAATCTATGCTGAAATATCACACTTTATCACACTAGATGTATATATGAATCTATGCTGAAATTTCCCATTTTATCACACTAGATGTATATCTAAATCTATGCTGAAATATCCCATTTTATCACACTAGATGTCTTTATGAATCTATGCTGAAATTTCCCATTTTATCACACTAGATGTATATATGAATCTATGCTGAAATATCCCATTTTATCACACTAGATGTATATATGAATCTATGCTGAAATATCCCATTTTATCACACTAGATGTATATCTAAATCTATGCTGAAATATCCCATTTTATCACACTAGATGTATATATGAATCTATGCTGAAATATCCCATTTTATCACACTAGATGTATATATGAATCTATGCTGAAATACCTCATTTTATCACTCTAGATGTATATATGAATCTATGCTGAAATATCCCATTTTATCACACTAGATGTATATACGAATCTATGCTGAAATATCCCATTTTATCACACTAGATGTATATCTA
The DNA here is from genome assembly GCA_949748255.1 of Eustalomyia histrio. NCBI lineage: Eukaryota > Metazoa > Arthropoda > Insecta > Diptera > Anthomyiidae > Eustalomyia > Eustalomyia histrio. The sequence continues at coordinate 53,126,042 of OX456527.1, forward strand.
AATCTATGCTGAAATATCCCATTTTATCACACTAGATGTCTTTATGAATCTATGCTGAAATATCCCATTTTATCACACTAGATGTATATATGAATCTATGCTGAAATATCACACTTTATCCCACTAGATGTATATATGAATCTATGCTGAAATTTCCCATTTTATCACTCTAGATGTATATATGAATCTATGCTGAAATATCCCATTTTATCACACTAGATGTATATATGAATCTATGCTGAAATACCCCATTTTATCACACTAGATGTATATATGAATCTATGCTGAAATATCCCATTTTATCACACTAGATGTATATATGAATCTATGCTGAAATTTCCCATTTTATCACACTAGATGTATATATGAATCTATGCTGAAATATCCCATTTTATCACACTAGATGTATATATGAATCTATGCTGAAATTTACCATTTTATCACTCTAGATGTATATATGAATCTATGCTGAAATTTCCCATTTTATCACACTAGATGTATATATGAATCTATGCTGAAATACCTCATTTTATCACACTAGATGTATATATGAATCTATGCTGAAATATCCCATTTTATCACACTAGATGTATATATGAATCTATGCTGAAATTTCCCATTTTATCACACTAGATGTATATATGAATCTATGCTGAAATATCCCATTTTATTACACTATATGTATATATGAATCTATGCTGAAATATCCCATTTTATCACACTAGATGTATATATGAATCTATGCTGAAATATCCCATTTTATCACACTAGATGTATATATGAATCTATGCTGAAATATCCCATTTTATCACACTAGATGTATATATGAATCTATGCTGAAATATCCCATTTTATCACACTAGATGTATATATGAATCTATGCTGAAATTTCCCATTTTATCACACTAGATGTATATATGAATCTATGCTGAAATATCCCATTTTATCACACTAGATGTATATATGAATCTATGCTGAAATATCCCTTTTATCACACTAGATGTATATATGAATCTATGCTGAAATATCCCATTTTATCACACTAGATGTATATATGAATCTATGCTGAAATATCCCATTTTATCACACTAGATGTATATATGAATCTATGGCTGAAATTTCCTATTTTATCACACTAGATGTATATATGAATCTATGCTGAAATATCCTATTTTATCACACTAGATGTATATATGAATCTATGCTGAAATATCCCTTTTATCACACTAGATGTATATATGAATCTATGCTGAAATATCCCATTTTATCACACTAGATGTATATATGAATCTATGCTGAAATATCCCATTTTATCACACTAGATGTATATATGAATCTATGCTGAAATTTCCCATTTTATCACACTAGATGTATATATGAATCTATGCTGAAATATCCCATTTTATCACACTAGATGTATATATGAATCTATGCTGAAATTTACCATTTTATCACACTAGATGTATATATGAATCTATGCTGAAATATCCCATTTTATCACACTAGATGTATATATGAATCTATGCTGAAATACCTCATTTTATCACACTAGATGTATATATGAATCTATGCTGAAATATCCCATTTTATCACACTAGATGTATATATGAATCTATGCTGAAATTTCCCATTTTATCACACTAGATGTATATATGAATCTATGCTGAAATATCCCATTTTATCACACTAGATGTATATATGAATCTATGCTTAAATATCCCATTTCATCACACTAGATGTATATATGAACCTATGCTGAAATTTCCCATTTTATCACACTAGATGTATATATGAATCTATGCTGAAATATCCCATTTTATCACACTAGATGTATATATGAATCTATGCTGAAATATCCCATTTTATCACACTAGATGTATATATGAATCTATGCTGAAATATCCCATTTTATCACACTAGATGTATATATGAATCTATGCTGAAATTTCCCATTTTATCACACTAGATATATATAGGAATCTATGCTGAAATATCCCATTTTATCACACTAGATGTATATATGAATCTATGCTGAAATTTCCAATTTTATCACACTAGATGTATATATGAATCTATGCTGAAATACCCCATTTTATCACACTAGATGTATATATGAATCTATGCTGAAATATCCCATTTTATCACACTAGATGTATATATGAATCTATGCTGAAATTTCCAATTTTATCACACTAGATGTATATATGAATCTATGCTGAAATATCCCATTTTATCACACTAGATGTATATATGAATCTATGCTGAAATTTCCCATTTTATCACACTAGATGTATATATGAATCTATGCTGAAATATCCCATTTTATCACACTAGATGTATATATGAATCTATGCTGAAATACCTCATTTTATCACACTAGATGTATATATGAATCTATGCTGAAATATCCCATTTTATCACACTAGATGTATATATGAATCTATGCTGAAATTTCCCATTTTATCACACTAGATGTATATATGAATCTATGCTGAAATATCCCATTTTATCACACTAGATGTATATATGAATCTATGCTTAAATATCCCATTTCATCACACTAGATGTATATATGAACCTATGCTGAAATTTCCCATTTTATCACACTAGATGTATATATGAATCTATGCTGAAATATCCCATTTTATCACACTAGATGTATATATGAATCTATGCTGAAATATCCCATTTTATCACACTAGATGTATATATGAATCTATGCTGAAATATTCCATTTTATCACACTAGATGTATATATGAATCTATGCTGAAATTTCCCATTTTCTCACACTAGATATATATAGGAATCTATGCTGAAATATCCCATTTTATCACACTAGATGTATATATGAATCTATGCTGAAATATCCCATTTTATCACACTAGATGTATATATGAATCTTTGCTGAAATTTCCCATTTTATCACACTAGATGTATATATGAATCTATGCTGAAATATCCCATTTTATCACACTAGATGTATATATGAATCTATGCTGAAATTTTCCATTTTATCACACTAGATGTATATATGAATCTATGCTGAAATATCCCATTTTATCACACTAGATGTATATATGAATCTATGCTGAAATTTCCCATTTTATCACACTAGATGTATATATGAATCTATGCTGAAATATCCCATTTTATCACACTAGATGTATATATGAATCTATGCTGAAATATCCCATTTTATCACACTAGATGTATATATGAATCTATGCTGAAATTTCCCATTTTATCACACTAGATGTATATATGAATCTATGCTGAAATTTCCCATTTTATCACACTAGATGTATATATGAATCTATGCTGAAATATCCCATTTTATCACACTAGATGTATATATGAATCTATGCTGAAATTTCCCATTTTATCACACTAGATGTATATATGCGTCTATGCTGAAATTTCCCATTTTATCACACTAGATGTATATATGAATCTATGCTGAAATATCCCATTTTATCACACTAGATGTATATATGAATCTATGCTGAAATATCCCATTTTATCACACTAGATGTATATATGAATCTATGCTGAAATATCCCATTTTATCACACTAGATGTATATATGAATCTATGCTGAAATTTCCCATTTGATCACACTATATGTATATATGAGTCTATGCTGAAATTTCCCATTTTATAACACTAGATGTATATATGAATCTATGCTGAAATATCTCATTTTATCACACTAGATGTATATATGAATCTATGCTGAAATTTCCCATTTTATCACACTAGATGTATATATGAATCTATGCTGAAATTTCCCATTTTATCACACTAGATGTATATATGAATCTATGCTGAAATATCCCATTTTATCACACTAGATGTATATATGAATCTATGCTGAAATATCCCATTTTATCACACTAGATGTATATATGAATCTATGCTGAAATTTCCCATTTTATCACACTAGATGTATATATGAATCTATGCTGAAATTTCCCATTTTATCACACTAGATGTATATATGAATCTATGCTGAAATATCCCATTTTATCACACTAGATGTATATATGAATCTATGCTGAAATTTCCTATTTTATCACACTAGATGTATATATGCGTCTATGCTGAAATTTCCCATTTTATCACACTAGATGTATATATGAATCTATGCTGAAATATCCCATTTTATCACACTAGATGTATATATGAATCTATGCTGAAATATCCCATTTTATCACACTAGATGTATATATGAATCTATGCTGAAATATCCCATTTTATCACACTAGATGTATATATGAATCTATGCTGAAATATCCCATTTTATCACACTAGATGTATATATGAATCTATGCTGAAATTTCCCATTTTATCACACTAGATGTATATATGAATCTATGCTGAAATTTCCCATTTTATCACACTAGATGTATATATGAATCTATGCTGAAATTTCCCATTTGATCACACTAGATGTATATATGAGTCTATGCTGAAATTTCCCATTTTATCACACTAGATGTATATATGAATCTATGCTGAAATATCCCTTTTTATCACACTAGATGTATATATGAATCTATGCTGAAATATCCCATTTTATCACACTAGATGTATATATGAATCTATGCTGAAATTTCCCATTTTATCACACTAGATGTATATATGAATCTATGCTGAAATTTCCCATTTTATCACACTAGATGTATATATGAATCTATGCTGAAATATCCCATTTTATCACACTAGATGTATATATGAATCTATGCTGAAATTTCCCATTTTATCACACTAGATGTATATATGAATCTATGCTGAAATATCCCATTTTATCACACTAGATGTATATATGAATCTATGCTGAAATTTCCCATTTTATCACACTAGATGTATATATGAATCTATGCTGAAATTTCCCATTTTATCACACTAGATGTATATATGAATCTATGCTGAAATATCCCATTTTATCACACTAGATGTATATATGAATCTATGCTGAAATATCCCATTTTATCACACTAGAAGTATATATGAATCTATGCTGAAATATCCCATTTTATCACACTAGATGTATATATGAATCTATGCTGAAATATCCCATTTTATCACACTAGATGTATATATGCATCTATGCTGAAATATCCCATTTTATCACACTAGATGTATATATGAATCTATGCTGAAATATCCCATTTTATCACACTAGATGTATATATGAATCTATGCTGAAATATCCCATTTTATCACACTAGATGTATATATGAATCTATGCTGAAATATCCAATTTTATCACACTAGATGTATATATGAATCTATGCTGAAATATCCCATTTTATCACACTAGATGTATATATGCATCTATGCTGAAATTTCCCATTTTATAACACTAGATGTATATATGAATCTATGCTGAAATATGCCATTTTATCACACTAGATGTATATATGAATCTATGCTGAAATTTCCCATTTGATCACACTAGATGTATATATGAATCTATGCTGAAATATCCCATTTTATCACACTAGATGTATATATGAATCTATGCTGAAATTTCCCATTTGATCACACTAGATGTATATATGAATCTATGCTGAAATTTCCCATTTTATCACACTAGATGTATATATGAATCTATGCTGAAATATCCCATTTTATCACACTAGATGTATATATGAATCTATGCTGAAATTTCCCATTTGATCACACTAGATGTATATATGAATCTATGCTGAAATTTCCCATTTTATCACACTAGATGTATATATGAATCTATGCTGAAATATCCCATTTTATCACACTAGATGTATATATGAATCTATGCTGAAATTTCCCATTTTATCACACTAGATGTATATATGAATCTATGCTGAAATTTCCCATTTTATCACACTAGATGTATATATGAATCTATGCTGAAATATCCCATTTTATCACACTAGATGTATATATGAATCTATGCTGAAATTTCCCATTTTATCACACTAGATGTATATATGAATCTATGCTGAAATATCCCATTTTATCACACTAGATGTATATATGAATCTATGCTGAAATTTCCCATTTTATCACTCTAGATGTATATATGAATCTATGCTGAAATTTCCCATTTTATCACACTAGATGTATATATGAATCTATGCTGAAATATCCCATTTTATCACACTAGATGTATATATGCATCTATGCTGAAATATCCCATTTTATCACACTAGATGTATATATGAATCTATGCTGAAATATCCCATTTTATCACACTAGATGTATATATGAATCTATGCTGAAATTTCCCATTTTATCACACTAGATGTATATATGAATCTATGCTGAAATGTCCCATTTTATCACACTAGATGTATATATGAATCTATGCTGAAATTTAACATTTTATCACTCTAGATGTATATATGAATCTATGCTGAAATATCCCATTTTATCACACTAGATGTATATATGAATCTATGCTGAAATTTCCCATTTGATCACACTAGATGTATATATGAATCTATGCTGAAATTTCCCATTTTATCACACTAGATGTATATATGAATCTATGCTGAAATATCCCATTTTATCACACTAGATGTATATATGAATCTATGCTGAAATTTCCCATTTTATCACACTAGATGTATATATGAATCTATGCTGAAATTTCCCATTTTATCACACTAGATGTATATATGAATCTATGCTGAAATATCCCATTTTATCACACTAGATCTATATATGAATCTATGCTGAAATACCCCATTTTATCACACTAGATGTATATATGAATCTATGCTGAAATATCCCATTTTATCACACTAGATGTATATATGAATCTATGCTGAAATTTCCCATTTTATCACACTAGATGTATATATGAATCTATGCTGCAATTTCCCATTTTATCACACTAGATGTATATATGAATCTATGCTGAAATATCCCATTTTTTCACACTAGATGTATATATAAATCTATGCTGAAATTTCCCATTTTATCACACTAGATGTATATATGAATCTATGCTGAAATGTCCCATTTTATCATACTAGATGTATATATGAATCTATGCTGAAATATCCCATTTTATCACACTAGATGTATATATGAATCTATGCTGAAATTTTCCATTTTATCACTCTAGATGTATATATGAATCTATGCTGAAATATCCCATTTTATCACACTAGATGTATATATGAATCTATGCTGAAATACCCCATTTTATCACACTAGATGTATATATGAATCTATGCTGAAATATCCCATTTTATCACACTAGATGTATATATGAATCTATGCTGAAATTTCCCATTTTATCACACTAGATGTATATATGAATCTATGCTGAAATATCCCATTTTATCACACTAGATGTATATATGAATTTATGCTGAAATTTCCCATTTTATCACTCTAGATGTATATATGAATCTATGCTGAAATATCCCATTTTATCACACTAGATGTATATATGAATCTATGCTGAAATACCTCATTTTATCACTCTAGATGTATATATGAATCTATGCTGAAATATCCCATTTTATCACACTAGATGTATATACGAATCTATGCTGAAATATCCCATTTTATCACACTAGATGTATATCTAAATCTATGCTGAAATATCCCATTTTATCACACTAGATGTCTTTATGAATCTATGCTGAAATATCCCATTTTATCACACTAGATGTATATATGAATCTATGCTGAAATATCACACTTTATCACACTAGATGTATATATGAATCTATGCTGAAATTTCCCATTTTATCACTCTAGATGTATATATGAATCTATGCTGAAATATCCCATTTTATCACACTAGATGTATATATGAATCTATGCTGAAATATCCCATTTAATCACACTAGATGTATATCTAAATCTATGCTGAAATATCCCATTTTATCACACTAGATGTCTTTATGAATCTATGCTGAAATATCCCATTTTATCACACTAGATGTATATATGAATCTATGCTGAAATATCACACTTTATCACACTAGATGTATATATGAATCTATGCTGAAATATCACACTTTATCACACTAGATGTATATCTAAATCTATGCTGAAATATCCCATTTTATCACACTAGATGTCTTTATGAATCTATGCTGAAATTTCCCATTTTATCACACTAGATGTATATATGAATCTATGCTGAAATATCCCATTTTATCACACTAGATGTATATATGAATCTATGCTGAAATATCCCATTTTATCACACTAGATGTATATCTAAATCTATGCTGAAATATACCATTTTATCACACTAGATGTATATATGAATCTATGCTGAAATATCCCATTTTATCACACTAGATGTATATATGAATCTATGCTGAAATACCTCATTTTATCACTCTAGATGTATATATGAATCTATGCTGAAATATCCCATTTTATCACACTAGATGTATATACGAATCTATGCTGAAATATCCCATTTTATCACACTAGATGTATATCTAAATCTATGCTGAAATATCCCATTTTATCACACTAGATGTCTTTATGAATCTATGCTGAAATATCCCATTTTATCACTCTAGATGTATATATGAATCTATGCTGAAATATCCCATTTTATCACACTAGATGTATATATGAATCTATGCTGAAATACCCCATTTTATCACACTAGATGTATATATGAATCTATGCTGAAATATGCCATTTTATCACACTAGATGTATATATGAATCTATGCTGAAATTTACCATTTTATCACTCTAGATGTATATATGAATCTATGCTGAAATATCCCATTTTATCACACTAGATGTATGTATGAATCTATGCTGAAATACCTCATTTTATCACACTAGATGTATATATGAATCTATGCTGAAATATCCCATTTTATCACACTAGATGTATATATGAATCTATGCTGAAATTTCCCATTTTATCACACTAGATGTATATATGAATCTATGCTGAAATATCCCATTTTATCACACTAGATGTCTTTATGAATCTATGCTGAAATATCCCATTTTATCACACTAGATGTATATATGAATCTATGCGGAAATATCCCATTTTATCACACTAGATGTATATATGAATCTATGCTGAAATATCCCATTTTATCACACTAGATGTATATATGAATCTATGCTGAAATATCCCATTTTATCACACTAGATGTATATATGAATCTATGCTGCAATATCCCATTTTATCACACTAGATGTATATATGAATCTATGCTGAAATATCCCATTTTATCACACTAGATGTATATATGAATCTATGCTGAAATTTCCCATTTTATCACACTAGATGTATATATGAATCTATGCTGAAATATCCTATTTTATCACACTAGATGTATATATGAATCTATGCTGAAATATCCCATTTTATCACACTAGATGTATATATGAATCTATGCTGAAATTTCCCATTTTATCACACTAGATGTATATATGAATCTATGCTGAAATATCCCATTTTATCATACTAGATGTATATATGAATCTATGCTGAAATATCCCATTTTATCACACTAGATGTATATATGAATCTATGCTGAAATGTCCCATTTTATCATACTAGATGTATATATGAATCTATGCTGAAATATCCCATTTTATCACACTAGATGTATATATGAATCTATGCTGAAATGTCCCATTTTATCATACTAGATGTATATATGAATCTATGCTGAAATGTCCCATTTTATCACACTAGATGTATATATGAATCTATGCTGAAATATCCCATTTTATCACACTAGATGTATATATGAATCTATGCTGAAATATCCCATTTTATCACACTAGATGTATATATGAATCTATGCTGAAATTTCCCATTTTATCACACTAGATGTATATATGAATCTATGCTGAAATATCCCATTTTATCATACTAGATGTATATATGAATCTATGCTGAAATATCCCATTTTATCACACTAGATGTATATATGAATCTATGCTGAAATGTCCCATTTTATCATACTAGATGTATATATGAATCTATGCTGAAATATCCCATTTTATCACACTAGATGTATATATGAATCTATGCTGAAATATCCCATTTTATCACACTAGATGTATATATGAATCTATGCTGAAATATCCCATTTTATCACACTAGATGTATATATGAATCTATGCTGAAATTTCCCATTTTATCACACTAGATGTATATATGAATCTATGCTGAAATATCCCATTTTATCACACTAGATGTATATATGAATCTATGCTGAAATTTACCATTTTATCACTCTAGATATATATATGAATCTACGCTGAAATATCCCATTTTATCACACTAGATGTATGTATGAATCTATGCTGAAATACCTCATTTTATCACACTAGATGTATATATGAATCTATGCTGAAATATCTCATTTTATCACACTAGATGTATATATGAATCTATGCTGAAATTTCCCATTTTATCACACTAGATGTATATATGAATCTATGCTGAAATATCCCATTTTATCACACTAGATGTATATATGAATCTATGCTTAAATATCCCATTTCATCACACTAGATGTATATATGAACCTATGCTGAAATTTCCCATTTTATCACACTAGATGTATATATGAATCTATGCTGAAATATCCCATTTTATCACACTAGATGTATATATGAATCTATGCTGAAATATCCCATTTTATCTCACTAGATGTATATACGAATCTACGCTGAAATATCCCATTTTATCACACTAGATGTATATCTAAATCTATGCTGAAATATCCCATTTTATCACACTAGATGTCTTTATGAATCTATGCTGAAATATCCCATTTTATCACACTAGATGTATATATGAATCTATGCTGAAATATCCCATTTTATCACACTAGATGTATATCTAAATCTATGCTGAAATATCCCATTTTATCACACTAGATGTCTTTATGAATCTATGCTGAAATATCCCATTTTATCACACTAGATGTATATATGAATCTATGCTGAAATATCCCATTTTATCACACTAGATGTATATATAAATCTATGCTGAAATATCCCATTTTATCACACTAGATGTCTTTATGAATCTATGCTGAAATATCCCATTTTATCGCACTAGATGTATATATGAATCTATGCTGAAATATCCCATTTTATCACACTAGATGTATATATAAATCTATGCTGAAATATCCCATTTTATCACACTAGATGTATATATGAATCTATGGTGAAATATCCCATTTTATCACACTAGATGTATATATGAATCTATGCTGAAATATCCCATTTTATCACACTAGATGTATATATGAATCTATGCTGAAATATCCCATTTTATCACACTAGATGTATATATGAATCTATGCTGAAATATCCCATTTTATCACACTAGATGTATATATGAATCTATGCTGAAATATCCCATTTTATCACACTAGATGTATATATGAATCTATGCTGAAATTTACCATTTTATGAATCAATGCTGAAATTTCCCATTTTATCACACTAGATGTATATATGAATCTATGCTGAAATATCCCATTTTATCAGACTAGATGTATATATGAATCTATGCTGAAATTTCCCATTTTATCAGACTAGATGTATATATGAATCTATGCTGAAATATCCCATTTTATCTCACTAGATGTATATACGAATCTACGCTGAAATATCCCATTTTATCACTCTAGATGTATATATGAATCTATGCTGAAATATCCCATTTTATCACACTAGATGTATATTTGAATCTATGCTGAAATACCTCATGTTATCACTCTAGATGTATATATGAATCTATGCTGAAATATCCCATTTTATCACACTAGATGTATATACGAATCTATGCTGAAATATCCCATTTTATCACACTAGATGTATATATAAATTTATGCTGAAATATCCCATTTTATCACACTAGATGTCTTTATGAATCTATGCTGAAATATCCCATTTTATCACACTAGATGTATATTTGAATCTATGCTGAAATACCTCATGTTATCACTCTAGATGTATATATGAATCTATGCTGAAATATCCCATTTTATCACACTAGATGTATATATGAATCTATGCTGAAATATCCCATTTTATCACACTAGATGTATATATGAATCTATGCTGAAATTTACCATTTTATGAATCAATGCTGAAATTTCCCATTTTATCACACTAGATGTATATATGAATCTATGCTGAAATATCCCATTTTATCAGACTAGATGTATATATGAATCTATGCTGAAATTTCCCATTTTATCAGACTAGATGTATATATGAATCTATGCTGAAATATCCCATTTTATCAGACTAGATGTATATATGAATCTATGCTGAAATATCCCATTTTATCAGACTAGATGTATATATGAATCTATGCTGAAATATCCCATTTTATCACACTAGATGTATATATGAATCTATGCTGAAATACCTCATTTTATCACTCTAGATGTATATATGAATCTATGCTGAAATATCCCATTTTATCACACTAGATGTATATACGAATCTATGCTGAAATATCCCATTTTATCACACTAGATGTATATATAAATCTATGCTGAAATATCCCATTTTATCACACTAGATGTCTTTATGAATCTATGCTGAAATATCCCATTTTATCACACTAGATGTATATATGAATCTATGCTGAAATATCCCATTTTATTACACTAGATGTATATATGAATCTATGCTGAAATTTCCCATTTTATCACACTAGATATATATAGGAATATATGCTGAAATATCCCATTTTATCTCACTAGATGTATATACGAATCTACGCTGAAATATCCCATTTTATCACACTATATGTATATCTAAATCTATGCTGAAATATCCCATTTTATCACACTAGATGTCTTTATGAATCTATGCTGAAATATCCCATTTAATCACACTAGATGTATATATGAATCTATGCTGAAATATCCCATTTTATCACACTAGATGTATATCTAAATCTATGCTGAAATATCCCATTTTATCACACTAGATGTCTTTATGAATCTATGCTGAAATATCCCATTTTATCCCACTAGATGTCTTTATGAATCTATGCTGAAATATCCCATTTTATCACACTAGATGTATATATGAATCTATGCTGAAATATCCCATTTTATCACACTAGATGTATATATGAATCTATGCTGAAATATCCCTTTTTATCACACTAGATGTATATATGAATCTATGCTGAAATATCCCATTTTATCACACTAGATGTATATATGAATCTATGCTGAAATTTCCCATTTTATCACACTAGATGTATATATGAATCAATGCTGAAATTTCCCATTTTATCACACTAGATGTATATATGAATCTATGCTGAAATATCCCATTTTATCACACTAGATGTATATATGAATCTATGCTGAAATTTCCCATTTTATCACTCTAGATGTATATATGAATCTATGCTGAAATATCCCATTTTATCACACTAGATGTATATTTGAATCTATGCTGAAATACCTCATGTTATCACTCTAGATGTATATATGAATCTATGCTGAAATATCCCATTTTATCACACTAGATGTATATACGAATCTATGCTGAAATATCCCATTTTATCACACTAGATGTATATATAAATTTATGCTGAAATATCCCATTTTATCACACTAGATGTCTTTATGAATCTATGCTGAAATATCCCATTTTATCACACTAGATGTATATATGAATCTATGCTGAAATATCCCATTTTATCACACTAGATGTATATATGAATCTATGCTGAAATTTCCCATTTTATCACACTAGATGTATATATGAATCTATGCTGAAATATCCCATTTTATCACACTAGATGTATATATGAATCTTTGCTGAAATACCTCATTTTATCACTCTAGATGTATATATAAATCTATGCTGAAATATCCCATTTTATCACACTAGATGTATATACGAATCTATGCTGAAATATCCCATTTTATCACACTAGATGTATATCTAAATCTATGCTGAAATATCCCATTTTATCACACTAGATTTCTTTATGAATCTATGCTGAAATATCCCATTTTATCACACTAGATGTATATATGAATCTATGCTGAAATATCCCATTTTATCACACTAGATGTATATATGAATCTATGCTGAAATACCCAATTTTATCACACTAGATGTATATATGAATCTATGCTGAAATATCCCATTTTATCACACTAGATGTATATATGAATCTATGCTGAAATTTCCAATTTTATCACACTAGATGTATATATGAATCTATGCTGAAATATCCCATTTTATCACACTAGATGTATATATGAATCTATGCTGAAATTTCCCATTTTATCACACTAGATGTATATATGAATCTATGCTGAAATATCCCATTTTATCACACTAGATGTATATATGAATCTATGCTGAAATACCTCATTTTATCACACTAGATGTAAATATGAATCTATGCTGAAATATCCCATTTTATCACACTAGATGTATATATGAATCTATGCTGAAATTTCCCATTTTATCACACTAGATGTATATATGAATCTATGCTGAAATATCCCATTTTATCACACTAGATGTATATATGAATCTATGCTTAAATATCCCATTTCATCACACTAGATGTATATATGAACCTATGCTGAAATTTCCCATTTTATCACACTAGATGTATATATGAATCTATGCTGAAATATCCCATTTTATCACACTAGATGTATATATGAATCTATGCTGAAATATCCCATTTTATCACACTAGATGTATATATGAATCTATGCTGAAATATCCCATTTTATCACACTAGATGTATATATGAACCTATGCTGAAATTTCCCATTTTATCACACTAGATGTATATATGAATCTATGCTGAAATATCCCATTTTATCACACTAGATGTATATACGAATCTACGCTGAAATATCCCATTTTATCACACTAGATGTATATATAAATCTATGCTGAAATATCCCATTTTATCACACTAGATGTCTTTATGAATCTATGCTGAAATATCCCATTTTATCACACTAGATGTATATATGAATCTATGCTGAAATATCCCATTTTATCACACTAGATGTATATATAAATCTATGCTGAAATATCCCATTTTATCACACTAGATGTCTTTATGAATCTATGCTGAAATATCCCATTTTATCGCACTAGATGTATATATGAATCTATGCTGAAATATCCCATTTTATCACACTAGATGTATATATAAATCTATGCTGAAATATCCCATTTTATCACACTAGATGTATATATGAATCTATGGTGAAATATCCCATTTTATCACACTAGATGTATATATGAATCTATGCTGAAATATCCCATTTTATCACACTAGATGTATATATGAATCTATGCTGAAATATCCCATTTTATCACACTAGATGTATATATGAATCTATGCTGAAATTTACCATTTTATGAATCAATGCTGAAATTTCCCATTTTATCACACTAGATGTATATATGAATCTATGCTGAAATATCCCATTTTATCAGACTAGATGTATATATGAATCTATGCTGAAATTTCCCATTTTATCAGACTAGATGTATATATGAATCTATGCTGAAATATCCCATTTTATCAGACTAGATGTATATATGAATCTATGCTGAAATATCCCATTTTATCAGACTAGATGTATATATGAATCTATGCTGAAATATCCCATTTTATCACACTAGATGTATATATGAATCTATGCTGAAATACCTCATTTTATCACTCTAGATGTATATATGAATCTATGCTGAAATATCCCATTTTATCACACTAGATGTATATACGAATCTATGCTGAAATATCCCATTTTATCACACTAGATGTATATATAAATCTATGCTGAAATATCCCATTTTATCACACTAGATGTCTTTATGAATCTATGCTGAAATATCCCATTTTATCACACTAGATGTATATATGAATCTATGCTGAAATATCCCATTTTATTACACTAGATGTATATATGAATCTATGCTGAAATTTCCCATTTTATCACACTAGATATATATAGGAATCTATGCTGAAATATCCCATTTTATCTCACTAGATGTATATACGAATCTACGCTGAAATATCCCATTTTATCACACTATATGTATATCTAAATCTATGCTGAAATATCCCATTTTATCACACTAGATGTCTTTATGAATCTATGCTGAAATATCCCATTTAATCACACTAGATGTATATATGAATCTATGCTGAAATATCCCATTTTATCACACTAGATGTATATCTAAATCTATGCTGAAATATCCCATTTTATCACACTAGATGTCTTTATGAATCTATGCTGAAATATCCCATTTTATCACACTAGATGTCTTTATGAATCTATGCTGAAATATCCCATTTTATCACACTAGATGTATATATGAATCTATGCTGAAATATCCCATTTTATCACACTAGATGTATATATGAATCTATGCTGAAATATCCCTTTTTATCACACTAGATGTATATATGAATCTATGCTGAAATATCCCATTTTATCACACTAGATGTATATATGAATCTATGCTGAAATTTCCCATTTTATCACACTAGATGTATATATGAATCAATGCTGAAATTTCCCATTTTATCACACTAGATGTATATATGAATCTATGCTGAAATATCCCATTTTATCACACTAGATGTATATATGAATCTATGCTGAAATTTCCCATTTTATCACTCTAGATGTATATATGAATCTATGCTGAAATATCCCATTTTATCACACTAGATGTATATTTGAATCTATGCTGAAATACCTCATTTTATCACTCTAGATGTATATATGAATCTATGCTGAAATATCCCATTTTATCACAATAGATGTATATACGAATCTATGCTGAAATATCCCATTTTATCACACTAGATGTATATATAAATCTATGCTGAAATATCCCATTTTATCACACTAGATGTCTTTATGAATCTATGCTGAAATATCCCATTTTATCACACTAGATGTATATATGAATCTATGCTGAAATATCCCATTTTATCACACTAGATGTATATATGAATCTATGCTGAAATTTCCCATTTTATCACACTAGATGTATATATGAATCTATGCTGAAATATCCCATTTTATCACACTAGATGTATATATGAATCTTTGCTGAAATACCTCATTTTATCACTCTAGATGTATATATAAATCTATGCTGAAATATCCCATTTTATCACACTAGATGTATATACGAATCTATGCTGAAATATCCCATTTTATCACACTAGATGTATATCCAAATCTATGCTGAAATATCCCATTTTATCACACTAGATTTCTTTATGAATCTATGCTGAAATATCCCATTTTATCACACTAGATGTATATATGAATCTATGCTGAAATATCCCATTTTATCACACTAGATGTATATATGAATCTATGCTGAAATACCCCATTTTATCACACTAGATGTATATATGAATCTATGCTGAAATATCCCATTTTATCACACTAGATGTATATATGAATCTATGCTGAAATTTCCAATTTTATCACACTAGATGTATATATGAATCTATGCTGAAATATCCCATTTTATCACACTAGATGTATATATGAATCTATGCTGAAATTTCCCATTTTATCACACTAGATGTATATATGAATCTATGCTGAAATATCCCATTTTATCACACTAGATGTATATATGAATCTATGCTGAAATACCTCATTTTATCACACTAGATGTAAATATGAATCTATGCTGAAATATCCCATTTTATCACACTAGATGTATATATGAATCTATGCTGAAATTTCCCATTTTATCACACTAGATGTATATATGAATCTATGCTGAAATATCCCATTTTATCACACTAGATGTATATATGAATCTATGCTTAAATATCCCATTTCATCACACTAGATGTATATATGAACCTATGCTGAAATTTCCCATTTTATCACACTAGATGTATATATGAATCTATGCTGAAATATCCCATTTTATCACACTAGATGTATATATGAATCTATGCTGAAATATCCCATTTTATCACACTAGATGTATATATGAATCTATGCTGAAATATCCCATTTTATCACACTAGATGTATATATGAACCTATGCTGAAATTTCCCATTTTATCACACTAGATGTATATATGAATCTATGCTGAAATATCCCATTTTATCACACTAGATGTATATACGAATCTACGCTGAAATATCCCATTTTATCACACTAGATGTATATCTAAATCTATGCTGAAATATCCCATTTTATCACACTAGATGTCTTTATGAATCTATGCTGAAATATCCCATTTTATCACACTAGATGTATATATGAATCTATGCTGAAATATCCCATTTTATCACACTAGATGTATATCTAAATCTATGCTGAAATATCCCATTTTATCACACTAGATGTCTTTATGAATCTATGCTGAAATATCCCATTTTATCACACTAGATGTCTTTATGAATCTATGCTGAAATATCCCATTTTATCACACTAGATGTATATATGAATCTATGCTGAAATATCCCATTTTATCACACTAGATGTATATATGAATCTATGCTGAAATATCCCATTTTATCACACTAGATGTATATATGAATCTATGCTGAAATATCCCATTTTATCACACTATGCTGAAATATCCCATTTTATCACACTAGATGTATATATGAATCTATGCTGAAATATCCCATTTTATCACACTAGATGTATATATGAATCTATGCTGAAATATCCCATTTTATCACACTAGCTGTATATATGAATCTATGCTGAAATATCCCATTTTATCACACTAGATGTATATATGAACCTATGCTGAAATTTCCCATTTTATCACACTAGATGTATATATGAATCTATGCTTAAATATCCCATTTCATCACACTAGATGTATATATGAACCTATGCTGAAATTTCCCATTTTATCACACTAGATGTATATCTAAATCTATGCTGAAATATCCCATTTTATCACACTAGATGTCTTTATGAATCTATGCTGAAATATCCCATTTTATCACACTAGATGTATATATGAATCTATGCTGAAATATCCCATTTTATCACACTAGATGTATATCTAAATCTATGCTGAAATATCCCATTTTATCACACTAGATGTATATATGAATCTATGCTGAAATATCCCATTTTATCACACTAGATGTATATATGAATCTATGCTGAAATATCCCATTTTATCACACTAGCTGTATATATGAATCTATGCTGAAATATCCCATTTCATCACACTAGATGTATATATGAACCTATGCTGAAATTTCCCATTTTATCACACTAGATGTATATATGAATCTATGCTTAAATATCCCATTTCATCACACTAGATGTATATATGAACCTATGCTGAAATTTCCCATTTTATCACACTAGATGTATATCTAAATCTAT
This sequence comes from Eustalomyia histrio, assembly GCA_949748255.1. Lineage (NCBI taxonomy): Eukaryota > Metazoa > Arthropoda > Insecta > Diptera > Anthomyiidae > Eustalomyia > Eustalomyia histrio. The sequence goes on from OX456527.1 coordinate 53,145,434, forward strand.
GCTGAAATATCCCATTTTATCACACTAGATATCTTTATGAATCTATGCTGAAATATCCCATTTTATCACACTAGATGTATATATGAATCTATGCTGAAATATCCCATTTTATCACACTAGATGTATATCTAAATCTATGCTGAAATATCCCATTTTATCACACTAGATGTCTTTATGAATCTATGCTGAAATATCCCATTTTATCACACTAGATGTCTTTATGAATCTATGCTGAAATATCCCATTTTATCACACTAGATGTATATATGAATCTATGCTGAAATATCCCATTTTATCACACTAGATGTATATATGAATCTATGCTGAAATATCCCATTTTATCACACTAGATGTATATATGAATCTATGCTGAAATATCCCATTTTATCACACTAGCTGTATATATGAATCTATGCTGAAATATCCCATTTCATCACACTAGATGTATATATGAACCTATGCTGAAATTTCCCATTTTATCACACTAGATGTATATATGAATCTATGCTTAAATATCCCATTTCATCACACTAGATGTATATATGAACCTATGCTGAAATTTCCCATTTTATCACACTAGATGTATATCTAAATCTATGCTGAAATATCCCATTTTATCACACTAGATGTCTTTATGAATCTATGCTGAAATATCCCATTTTATCACACTAGATGTATATATGAATCTATGCTGAAATATCCCATTTTATCACACTAGATGTATATCTAAATCTATGCTGAAATATCCCATTTTATCACACTAGATGTCTTTATGAATCTATGCTGAAATATCCCATTTTATCACACTAGATGTCTTTATGAATCTATGCTGAAATATCCCATTTTATCACACTAGATGTATATATGAATCTATGCTGAAATATCCCATTTTATCACACTAGATGTATATATGAATCTATGCTGAAATATCCCATTTTATCACACTAGATGTATATATGAATCTATGCTGAAATATCCCATTTTATCACACTAGATGTATATATGAATCTATGCTGAAATATCCCATTTTATCACACTAGATGTATATATGAATCTATGCTGAAATATCCCATTTTATCACACTAGATGTATATATGAATCTATGCTGAAATATCCCATTTTATCACACTAGATGTATGTATGAATCTATGCTGAAATACCTCATTTTATCACACTAGATGTATATATGAATATATGCTGAAATATCCCATTTTATCACACTAGATGTATATATGAATCTATGCTGAAATTTCCCATTTTATCACACTAGATGTATATATGAATATATGCTGAAATATCCCATTTTATCACACTAGATGTCTTTATGAATCTATGCTGAAATATCCCATTTTATCACACTAGATGTATATATGAATCTATGCTGAAATATCCCATTTTATCACACTAGATGTATATATGAATCTATGCTGAAATATCCCATTTTATCACACTAGATGTATATATGAATCTATGCTGAAATATCCCATTTTATCACACTAGATGTATATATGAATCTATGCTGAAATATCCCATTTTATCACACTAGATGTATATATGAATCTATGCTGAAATATCCCATTTTATTACACTAGATGTATATATGAATCTATGCTGAAATTTCCCATTTTATCACAGTAGATGTATATATGAATCTATGCTGAAATATCCCATTTTATCACACTAGATGTATATATGAATCTATGCTGAAATATCCCATTTTATCACACTAGATGTATATATGAATCTATGCTGAAATATCCCATTTTATCACACTAGATGTATATATGAATCTATGCTGAAATATCCCATTTTACCACACTAGATGTATATATGAATCTCTGCTGAAATTTCCCATTTTATCACACTAGATGTATATATGAATCTATGCTGAAATATCCCATTTTATCACACTAGATGTATATATGAATCTATGCTGAAATTTACCATTTTATCACTCTAGATGTATATATGAATCTACGCTGAAATATCCCATTTTATCACACTAGATGTATGTATGAATCTATGCTGAAATACCTCATTTTATCACACTAGATGTATATATGAATCTATGCTGAAATATCCCATTTTATCACACTAGATGTATATATGAATCTATGCTGAAATTTCCCATTTTATCACACTAGATGTATATATGAATCTATGCTGAAATATCCCATTTTATCACACTAGATGTATATATGAATCTATGCTTAAATAACCCATTTCATCACACTAGATGTATATATGAACCTATGCTGAAATTTCCCATTTTATCACACTAGATGTATATATGAATCTATGCTGAAATATCCCATTTTATCACACTAGATGTATATATGAATCTATGCTGAAATATCCCATTTTATCTCACTAGATGTATATACGAATCTACGCTGAAATATCCCATTTTATCACACTAGATGTATATCTAAATCTATGCTGAAATATCCCATTTTATCACACTAGATGTCTTTATGAATCTATGCTGAAATATCCCATTTTATCACACTAGATGTATATATGAATCTATGCTGAAATATCCCATTTTATCACACTAGATGTATATCTAAATCTATGCTGAAATATCCCATTTTATCACACTAGATGTCTTTATGAATCTATGCTGAAATATCCCATTTTATCACACTAGATGTCTTTATGAATCTATGCTGAAATATCCCATTTTATCACACTAGATGTATATATGAATCTATGCTGAAATATACCATTTTATCACACTAGATGTATATATGAATCTATGCTGAAATATCCCATTTTATCACACTAGATGTATATATGAATCTATGCTGAAATATCCCATTTTATCACACTAGATGTATATATGAATCTATGCTGAAATATCCCATTTTATCACACTAGATGTATATATGAATCTATGCTGAAATATCCCATTTCATCACACTAGATGTATAAATGAATCTATGCTGAAATTTCCCATTTTATCACACTAGATGTATATATGAATCTATGCTGAAATATCCCATTTTATCACACTAGATGTATATATGAATCTATGCTGAAATATCCCATTTTATCACACTAGATGTATATATGAATCTATGCTGAAATATCCCATTTTATCACACTAGATGTATATATGAATCTATGCTGAAATTTCCCATTTTATCACACTAGATGTATATATGAATCTATGCTGAAATAGCCCATTTTATCACACTAGATGTATATATGAATCTATGCTGAAATATCCCATTTTATTACACTAGATGTATATATGAATCTATGCTGAAATTTCCCATTTAATCACACTAGATGTATATATGAATCTATGCTGAAATATCCCATTTTATCACACTAGATGTATATATGAATCTATGCTGAAATTTCCCATTTTATCACTCTAGATGTATATATGAATCTATGCTGAAATATCCCATTTTATCACACTAGATGTATATATTAATCTATGCTGAAATACCTCATTTTATCACTCTAGATGTATATATGAATCTATGCTGAAATATCCCATTTTATCACACTAGATGTATATACGAATCTATGCTGAAATATCCCATTTTATCACACTAGATGTATATATAAATCTATGCTGAAATATCCCATTTTATCACACTAGATGTCTTTATGAATCTATGCTGAAATATCCCATTTTATCACACTAGATGTATATATGAATCTATGCTGAAATATCCCATTTTATCACACTAGATGTATATATGAATCTATGCTGAAATTTCCCATTTTATCACACTAGATGTATATATGAATCTATGCTGAAATATCCCATTTTATCACACTAGATGTATATATGAATCTTTGCTGAAATACCTCATTTTATCACTCTAGATGTATATATAAATCTATGCTGAAATATCCCATTTTATCACACTAGATGTATATACGAATCTATGCTGAAATATCCCATTTTATCACACTAGATGTATATCTAAATCTATGCTGAAATATCCCATTTTATCACACTAGATTTCTTTATGAATCTATGCTGAAATATCCCATTTTATCACACTAGATGTATATATGAATCTATGCTGAAATATCCCACTTTACCACACTAGATGTATATATGAATCTATGCTGAAATTTCCCATTTTATCACTCTAGATGTATATATGAATCTATGCTGAAATATCCCATTTTATCACACTAGATGTATATATGAATCTATGCTGAAATACCCCATTTTATCACACTAGATGTATATATGAATCTATGCTGAAATATCCCATTTTATCACACTAGATGTATGTATGAATCTATGCTGAAATACCTCATTTTATCACACTAGATGTATATATGAATCTATGCTGAAATATCCCATTTTATCACACTAGATGTATATATGAATCTATGCTGAAATTTCCTATTTTATCACACTAGATGTATATATGAATCTATGCTGAAATATCCCATTTTATCACACTAGATGTCTTTATGAATCTATGCTGAAATATCCCATTTTATCACACTAGATGTATATATGAATCTATGCTGAAATATCTCATTTTATCACACTAGATGTATATATGAATCTATGCTGAAATATGCCATTTTATCACACTAGATGTATATATGAATCTATGCTGAAATATCTCATTTTATCACACTAGATGTATATATGAATCTATGCTGAAATATCCCATTTTATCACACTAGATGTATATATGAATCTATGCTGAAATATCCCATTTTATCACACTAGATGTATATATGAATCTATGCTGAAATATCTCATTTTATCACACTAGATGTATATAAAATGGGATATTTCAGCATAGATTCATATATACATATAGTGTGATAAATTGGGATATTTCAGCATAGATTCATATATACATCAAGTGTGATCAGTATAGATTCATCTAGTGTAATAAAATAGGATATTTCAGCATAGATTCATATATACATCTAGTGTGATAAAATGGGATATTTCAGCATAGATTCATATATACATCTAGTGTGATAAAATGAGATATTTCAGCATAGATTCATATATAGATCTAGTGTGATCAGTATAGATTCATCTAGTGTGATAAAATAGGATATTTCAGCATAGATTCATATATACATCTAGTGTGATAAAATGGGATATTTCAGCATAGATTCATATATACATCTAGTGTGATAAAACGGGATATTTCAGCATAGATTCATATATACATCAAGTGTGATAAAATGGGATATTTCAGTATAGATTCATATATACATCTAGTGTGATAAAACGGGATATTTCAGCATAGATTCATATATACATCTAGTGTGATAAAATGGGATATTTCAGCATAGATTCATATATAGATCTAGTGTGATCAGTATAGATTCATATATACATCTAGTGTGATAAAATGGGATATTTCAGCATAGATTCATATATACATCAAGTGTGATAAATTGGGATATTTCAGCATAGATTCATATATACATCTAGTGTGATAAAATGGGATATTGCAGCATAGATTCATATATACATCTAGTGTGATAAAATAGGATATTTCAGCATAGATTCATATATACATCTAGTGTGATAAAATGGGATATTTCAGCATAGATTCATATATACATCTAGTGTGATAAAATGGGATATTTCACCATAGATTCATATATACATCTAGTGTGATAAAATGGGATATTTCAGCATAGATTCATATATACATCAAGTGTGATAAATTGGGATATTTCAGCATAGATTCATATATACATCTAGTGTGATAAAATGGGATATTTCAGCATAGATTCATATATACATCTAGTGTGATAAAATGGGATATTTCAGCATAGATTCATATATACATCTAGTGTGATAAAATGGGATATTTCAGCATAGATTCATATATACATCTAGTGTGATAAAATGGGATATTTCAGCATAGATTCATATATACATCTAGTGTGATAAAATGGGATATTTCAGCATAGATTCATATATACATCTAGTGTGATAAAATGGGATATTTCAGCATAGATTCATATATACATCTAGTGTGATAAAATGGGATATTTCAACATAGATTCATATATACATCTAGTGTGATAAAATGGGATATTTCAGACTAAGATTCATATATACATCTAGTGTGATAAAATGGGATATTTCAGCATAGATTCATATATACATCTAGTGTGATAAAATGGGATATTTCAGCATAGATTCATATATACATCTAGTGTGATAAAATGGGATATTTCAGCATAGATTCATATATACATCTAGTGTGATAAAATGGGATATTTAACCATAGATTCATATATACATCTAGTGTGATAAAATGGGATATTTCAGCATAGATTCATATATACATCAAGTGTGATAAATTGGGATATTTCAGCATAGATTCATATATACATCTAGCGTGATAAAATGGGATATTTCAGCATAGATTCATATATACATCTAGTGTGATAAAATGGGATATTTCAGCATAGATTCATATATACATCTAGTGTGATAAAATGGGATATTTCAGCATAGATTCATATATACATCTAGTGTGATAAAATGGGATATTTCAGCATAGATTCATATATACATCTAGTGTGATAAAATGGGATATTTCAGACTAAGATTCATATATACATCTGGTGTGATAAAATGGGATATTTCAGCATAAATTCATATATACATCTAGTGTGATAAAATAGGATATTTCAGCATAGATTCATATATACATCAAGTGTGATAAATTGGGATATTTCAGCATAGATTCATATATACATCTAGTGTGATAAAATGGGATATTTCAGCATAGATTCATATATACATCAAGTGTGATAAATTGGGATATTTCAACATAGATTCATATTTACATCTAGTGTGATAAAATGGGATATTTCAGCATAGATTCATATATACATCTAGTGTGATAAAATGGGATATTTCAGCATAGATTCATATATAGATCTGGTGTGATCAGTATAGATTCATATATACATCTAGTTTGATAAAATGGGATATTTCAGCATAGATTCATATATACATCAAGTGTGATAAATTGGGATATTTCAGCATAGATTCATATATACATCTAGTGTGATAAAATGGGATATTTCAGCATAGATTCATATATACATCAAGTGTGATAAATTGGGATATTTCAGCATAGATTCATATATACATCTAGTGTGATAAAATGGGATATTTCAGCATAGATTCATATATACATCAAGTGCGATAAATTGGGATATTTCAGCATAGATTCATATATACATCTAGTGTGATAAAATGGGATATTTCAGCATAGATTCATATATACATCAAGTGTGATAAATTGGGATATTTCAGCATAGATTCATATATACATCTAGTGTGATAAAATGGGATATTTCAGCATAGATTCATATATACATCTAGTGTGATAAAATGGGATATTTCAGCATAGATTCATATATACATCAAGTGTGATAAATTGGGATATTTCAGCATAGATTCATATATACATCTAGTGTGATAAAATGGGATATTTCAGCATAGATTCATATATACATCTAGTGTGATAAAATGGGATATTTCAGCATAGATTCATATATACATCTAGTGTGATAAAATGGGATATTTCAGCATAGATTCATATATACATCAAGTGTGATAAATTGGGATATTTCAGCATAGATTCATATATACATCTAGTGTGATAAAATGGGATATTTCAGTATAGATTCATATATACATCTAGTGTGATAAAATGGGATATTTCAGCATAGATTCATATATACATCTAGTGTGATAAAATGGGATATTTCAGCATAGATTCATATATACATCTAGTGTGATAAAATGGGAAATTTCAGCATAGATTCATATATACATCTAGTGTGATTAAATGGGATATTTCAGCATACATTCATATATACATCTAGTGTGATAAAATGGGATATTTCAGCATAGATTCATATATACATCTAGTGTGATAAAATGGGATATTTCAGCATAGATTCATATATACATCTAGTGTGATAAAATGGGATATTTCAGTATAGATTCATATATACATCTAGTGTGATAAAATGGGATATTTCAGCATAGATTCATATATACATCTAGTGTGATAAAATGGGAAATTTCAGCATAGATTCATATATACATCTAGTGTGATTAAATGGGATATTTCAGCATACATTCATATATACATCAAGTGTGATAAATTGGGATATTTCAGCATAGATTCATATATACATCCAGTGTGATAAAATGGGATATTTCAGTATAGATTCATATATACATCTAGTGTGATAAAATGGGATATTTCAGCATAGATTCATATATACATCTAGTGTGATAAAATGGGATATTTCAGTATAGATTCATATATACATCTAGTGTGATAAAATGGGATATTTCAGCATAGATTCATATATACATCTAGTGTGATAAAATGGGATATTTCAGTATAGATTCATATATACATCTAGTGTGATAAAATGGGATATTTCAGCATAGATTCATATATACATCTAGTGTGATAAAATGGTATATTTCAGCATAGATTCATATATACATCTAGTGTGATAAAATGGGATATTTCAGTATAGATTCATATATACATCTAGTGTGATAAAATGGGATATTTCAGCATAGATTCATATATACATCTAGTGTGATAAAATGGGAAATTTCAGCATAGATTCATATATACATCTAGTGTGATTAAATGGGATATTTCAGCATACATTCATATATACATCAAGTGTGATAAATTGGGATATTTCAGCATAGATTCATATATACATCTAGTGTGATAAAATGGGATATTTCAGCATAGATTCATATATACATCTAGTGTGATAAAATGGGATATTTCAGCATAGATTCATATATACATCTAGTGTGATAAAATGGGAAATTTCAGCATAGATTCATATATACATCTAGTGTGATTAAATGGGATATTTCAGCATAGATTCATATATACATCTAGTGTGATTAAATGGGATATTTCAGCATAGATTCATATATATATCTAGTGTGATAAAATGGGATATTTCAGCATATACATCTAGTGTGATAAAATGGGATATTTCAGCATAGATTCATATATACATCTAGTGTGATAAAATGGGATATTTCAGCATATACATCTAGTGTGATAAAATGGGATATTTCAGCATAGATTCATATATACATCTAGTGTGATAAAATGGGATATTTCAGCATAGATTCATATATACATCAAGTGTGATAAAATGGGATATTTCAGCATAGATTTATATATACATCTAGTGTGATAAAATGGGATATTTCAGCATAGATTCATATATACATCTAGTGTGATAAATTGGGATATTTCAGCATAGATTCATATATACATCTAGTGTGATAAAATGGGATATTTCAGCATAGATTCATATATACATCTAGTGTGATAAAATGGGATATTTCAGCATAGATTCATATATACATCTAGTGTGATAAAATGGGATATTTCAGCATAGATTCATATATACATCTAGTGTGATCAATTGGGATATTTCAGCATAGATTCATATATATATCTAGTGTGATAAAATGGGATATTTCAGCATAGATTCATATATACATCTAGTGTGATAAATTGGGATATTTCAGCATAGATTCATATATACATCTAGTGTGATAAAATGGGATATTTCAGCATAGATTCATATATACATCTAGTGTGATAAAATGGGATATTTCAGCATAGATTCATATATACATCAAGTGTGATAAATTGGGATATTTCAGCATAGATGCATATATACAGTCCTATATTAAATAGTATTTTCGATTAATTTAATACCCAGCAAAAAAAATGGTAGTCATTCTGTGACTATAACTTCTTTCGTTGTTTCCTAAGCTTCAGTTGACATTCTTTTATGATTTTTTGGTGTTATTTAAGACACTTCCAAAAGCATTTATGTGTTCATATTTCAAATGCAGTGATCTGGATATAAACCCGATGCATAGCTTTAAATATCACTCTTCATTACTTCTAAAGCATAAGTTATAAGTATATCGTATATATTTTTTTTTTAATCTAAAGCATTTATTCAAATTGAGAACAAAGTTCTGATGAGTTTTTTTAATTTTTTTACTAAATCATTTTTTATATATTAGTTTTTGTATAATAATAAATGAAATAAAATAAGATAAAATAAAATTTTACGAGGGTTAGAATTTATGTAGTTTTGCAATTTTTATAAAAGTTTTGAAAAATCAAGAAAAACAGATTTTTTTTGACCTTTTATTGAAACTATTTGGCATGTCATTTACAATTTTTAGCCCAATCTGTGCATTTTTGTATTTTGTATATTATTTAACACTACACCATTCCCAGTTTTAATTCAGTATTAACCAAAATAATTTTAAAATTGTGAAAAAATTATTTCAAATTGCCCAAAAATGTTTTAAAATTGTGCAAAAATTATTTAAAATTGTTCAAAAATAATTTAAAATTGTCTAAAAATGTTTCAAAATTGTTTTTAAATTATCCAAAAATATTTTAAAATTTGTCTAAACATTCATTCAAATTTTTTAAACATGTTTCAAAATTGTTTTTTTTTATTTGTTTTGATAAAGAGTATGTGTATATTAAACATACATTTCGCTTCTTTAAACTTATTTTTCCGCATTCTTATGAATTAAATTTTTATCAAAGCTTAAATACTACAAAGTATATGAACATTTTCCACTCATGCATCAGAATACCTAATCATTGTATTATTATTGCTTCCTTAGAGTAAAGTTTGAGTAATGCTAGTAGCTACATTTGAATACTTCCATCCTATGACACGCTAATGTTAAATTTATGCCTTTGCCATAGTAGTAATACTTTTATTGCTTATTTGGCAGCTTCATTTTTGCTGGGTATGTACTTGTTTCTACCGAAGTAATATAGTGAGTGTTTTAAACGCCTTAAGGTTTCGTCTTACAAATTGACCCTATCAGTTTTTTCCAAATATTTCTATATAAGTGAGCTTAAAAAAATCTCTTTGGAATCTATTTGCATAAAAATTCATTATTTTTTTTCAATGATTCATATTGAATACAATTTTTTCAATGATTTCATATTGAATAAAATTAGATAATAATTTTTTGTATTATATATTATATTAATTCAATTTTGATTTAACTGAATAATTTGTTTTATGATTTAATTCGCAAAGTATAAATCAAATTAAACATTTAATTAGACTTCAAAATTGAATCAAGGAATTATTTTTTTGAAGATTTAGATTTATTACTTCAACTATGGATGCCAAATAACATTGGAATTTTTATTTATTGAGTAGATTATTACTCTATGTTCAAATAATATATAGTGTAAATTTAGGGCAAATTGGATTAATACAAGCAGTTAACAAATGTTTAACTTAAATTTTAAAATTTTTTTTTAATTTTTTCGATTCAATTTTTTAACGTTTGAAAGTTTCGTTTTACAAAATGATCCTATGAATTAAAGGGGGTATTCATGAATCGTATCGTATAGAGCTTATTAGGCAGATTTGCAAAAGCGTACCTCAACAATTAATGCCGCTTTTTGAATATTATTTTCCGACTTCTCTTTAAAGGCCATACCCAGAAAACAGTATCAGTTTTGGCCACCGAATCGGTTGCCAATTAAATTTTGGCGGTTACGACAACTATCTTTATATTATATTCAAAGCCAGTATTCAGTTGTCTTATTTAATATTTGTATTCCACGTAAATGTTATTACGTTCCACGAAATTTTATTTTCATTTTAGGATTCAGATTTATACTCTTGCAATTTCCACAGCTAATTTTCTTTGATGGACATACATATTTGCTATTAACATATTTGATTATTTTATTTTAATTTTAGCGTGCTAGCTTATCATTATGAGGCTCGTGGGTTCGACTCCAACCAAAGGCTCTGGTGTGTTTTGGCTCCAACAAACCGATAACCTTCGTTGCTAGTGCTCGGTTAGGGTATTAGGATATTATTTGTAACTATATCATTAATATAAATAAAATACATAAATAAAAAATAAGAAACTACTTTTTTAAATGTATGCCTTTACCTGCTGCATTTATAAATGCTGATGGCGAATTTTAAATTTAAATAATTTTTTAGGAAAACAAATATAGTATAAAATTCGTTTACCAACAGCGATCATTAGTAGCGAGTATAATCAATACAATCCCCAATTCGTTTGGTTTTAATGTAACCCTAATTTAATGGTATATTTGACCAAAATACCAACAAATTTGTGGTTACCACTTTTGAATATTGGTTGATTCTACTGTACACAATTACTTAACAAATTTTATTTTTAAAGTTGAGTGGAAATACCTTTATTTAGACAAAAGGATTGTTATTTTAGTTTCTTTTCCCTCTTTTTAATTCTCAAAGAAAAAGGTTATTCCATAAAAATAACATCCTTACAAATAATTTTAAATAGTTTTGATCGAATTGCAACCAATCTTTTTCTGGGTGTACAACTTTCTTGGCGAGAGTTTTACTCCATGAGCACCTATTTTTAATTTAATATTTAAAGCCACTGGAACTTAGATGGGGCAATAAGGGAGAGATTTTTCCCTTTTTAGCCCTGCCACTAAAATTTACAAAAATTTTGTTGTTGGAAATGTCGACATGGAAAATGTTTTGTCACTTTCCAAATTAAATTCGGTTACTACAAATAAAATCGGTGTATAGACCTAAATATTGGTGTCCACAACAAAATTCGGTTAACACAACTGAAATCAAATTGCAACACTTAAAATATTCAGCAATTACATTTGAATAATGTTGTTCTAACCGAATTTATTGCAACCAAAATACACCTTTCAATTCAGTTGGCACTTTATTTCACTGTGTGTAGCTTGAGTAGAGCGTTAAGGAGCAGACTTTCCATCGTGTGAGCCGGCATTTTTCAACGTTTTCAAACGAAAATAAACCAAATTACCTTTTTGGGGACTAAGCCAATAATCCAGGAAACTCGTGCTTTAAATCGATTTGGACAGGACGCTAAGGGGGAGACTTGCACTTTTTAGTTTCCATTTTTAACACATTATTGGCAAAAATTCCAACAGTGCCAAATTTTGAATTTCAGGTTTGTACTGCATGTTATGAGGGAGGCTTTTGAATTCCTATTTGACCATGTGTCTGTCGAAAATTCCAAAAACAACGTTATCAGTGAATGAGCCCATATATCAGGAAACACATACAAATTTTAAGTTAGGTTTCTAGCCAAAGCTGTTTAGACAGGGAGCTTAGAAAGGCACGTTCTTTTTTCTTTTAGATCCCCATTTTTAAAGTATCTTATCAATAAATACTCCTCTAACTCATACTCCAAGGATAATATTTATTATTTGTTTATAAGAAATATACATTGCAAAAGAATAAAATCTGTAAAATGATAGAGAGATAATTAAATAGATAAAAATAAATTGAATTATTAAATAAAAAGTTAGTAAATTCGATTATATACATACAAAATTAAAAGATATTAAAGCAAAAATTATATAAAAAGTTAAAGCTACCGCCCGAACAATCGACCCCAGTAGAAAACCTGCACGGGACCCCATCAAGAAAACTAAATGCACATCCGTACAAATCACCCACCCAAGCCGACCACCCGGGCTCCATAAACATTAGATTATGTCAAATATCTCGTATATTATTCTTTAGTAAACATCTCCTTATTCTAGCCCAATTCGCCTCAATAGAGCAATCAACAATATTCTCAAGGGGATCGTCTAGTCTGGAAAGCGTGCATTCTGTAAGTATGTGTGGAACATTCAAATAGGTGTTGCAGTTTAAACAGATAGGAGGATCAGATCCGTCATAATAATGTCGTGATAAAAATAGTGATTTCCCAACTCTTAAACGAGCCATCATAATACATTAACTCCTTGTGAAATTGGTGTTATATTTGGGTCTTCGTTGTATTGGTTGTAGCTGTGATCGTAAAATTCTGAAAGGATTCATTATGACTTTTGGTAAACATAGAGTTTCCGTTGTATTTGTCATATTCAATGCGCTTCTAGCAATATTATCTGCGAACTCATTGCCATGTATACCAATATGAGAAGGAATCCAAAGCACAGAGATTTCATAATTTAGTACAGGTGAAAAGACTATATCGTCGTAGGAACCATTGGAATTATTAATTAGGGCTCTACAAGCTCAACAAATAAGTGTTTTTAGTTCATGTTGAGTTGCATAGGAAATAGCAGACGTTATTGCCGCCATTTCAGCAGTAAATATCCCAGTAAAATCGGACAAACGTTCTTTGATAACAACGACAAATTCGGATGCCGACAGCTGCTTTATTACTGAGTACGTGGTTACTCCATTTAAAAATGAGCCATCAGTAAAAAGATTTCAATTATTTTTTGTTTCATTAATTGCTTAAAAATGTTTGGGTCTGTTATCATAATAAATGTTACAGCACTATTTGTTTGCATACTTTAACCAGGCAACACTGATTGCATACTTTACCCAGGCAACACTGGGTTATCTACTTTAAAATTTGATCATAAAACTTTAAATTGAAACTCAAAGCTATATTAACATTCCTTTTTTACTAGACCTAAGAAAACATACAAAATGTTGAGGCTTAATGAATTGCAATTTCAATAAAAAAACAAAATCTTTTTTAATTAAAACACATACACAATTATAATCACTGCTGATATAAAGAAAGAGCATAAAGCAAATATGTCGTTTTAGTTTTTGTTAACCACTACCAAGGAAACTGACGGCACGTTCTGTTGATCATAAAATATGGTAGCACCAAGGCAATTTACTTATAAATGATGTACACTCACAATATATTTTCCATTACCGACTGTAGTTTATTTAAAAAGTAATACTTAGAGTTTGTTTTTAAATGAAGAATCAATTGAAATTCAAAAAACAAACTAAAAAAATTTACACACATTCAGTAGGAGTTGATATTTTCTGTAAAATGTAAAATTTTATGTTTTCTGTTTCTAAAAATGGAAATTCAAATAATTCCTTTTTGTTTTTTTTTTCACAAAATAGTTTGTTTATATACAAAATTATTTCAATAAAAATTACAAGAAATTATTCAAATTTAGATGCACACATAGAAAAAAAAATTTATACATCTGTGTGTTGTGTTTTGTAAAATTACTACAAATAAAATTTCAATTTGATAAACAAACCACAAAAATCTTTCTTTTTTTCTACGTGTTGTCAGTTAAAAATTTATGGTTTTTTTCAACGACTCGATTGATTTTACTACTTTTGTTGATTATTAAGCAATGATTGAAAATAAACAACAAAATGGGCTAAATATAATGAAAAATCAGTAGTCCTCTTTTTTATTGTATTTTCGATTAATTTAATATGTATTTTAGATTATTTTTAACGAAATATTTTTTTTGTTTTTTTATTTACTGCAACTAGTTATAATAACTAACAAGCGCTTTAGTACAATATATATTATTAAAAACAAAAGGATTTATATTTTAAGTATATTAAATATATGAAGTTGTTACACGACATTAGAATTTACAATAAGGTCGGATGGCTTCCTTCTTCTGAGTCTGCGCTCCACACCAATGGGATCAGCAAGGGATGATGCTTCCGGATTAACATGGATTCTCAATCGGTTGTTGTGTTTGTGTGCAATATTGACAATTTCTGGCATTACGGTATTCACTCCAAGATCACGATGAAGATCTGCATTTCGGATATACCATGGTGCGTTGACGATACTTCTAAGTACTTTATTCTGAAAACGTTTCTGTTTGGTTGACATTTGTTAGTTTGTGTTTGACAGTTGTGTAAATCAGCCGATAACAATTTTTTGTGGAGAATGTAACGCACCAACAACATATTGAAGTTATTAAAACACAAAATAAATATTAAAAAAAACCTAGTTTTGGCGAAAAATAAATTATGAGCGACGAGGTACATTTTGACTTGGTTGGCTTTGTTAATAAAAATGGGGAACTGAAAATCCTCAACTGGCACACCAATGACCTTTACACTCTAGTTATTTGCAAGAACTTTTTCCTGACCGCATTATATCAAAGAGAGGAGATTGGCCCCCTCGATCTCCTGATTTGACTGCCCCCGACTAATTTCTTTGGGTATACTTGAAGCAAATGGTCTACGGCAACAAGTCAGGTGCTATGGAACAACACCTGGGCACCCCCGAAATTATTTCCAAAATACAATTTGCTTACTATGTTTAGTATGCATACAAGTATATACAAAATACCTTGTATTTTTTGTTACCAATTGCTTGTGCCAAAAAATTACAATTGAAATTAAAAAAAAATCCAAAATAAAAAAACACAATTTAAATTCAAAAAATTACGAATAAAATTCACAAATTCGCAATTGATAGTTAAAAAGATCAATTCAAATAAAAAACTACCAAACGCAATTAAAAAAATTATTGAAATTCAACATATATTTATTTTATTTAATTTGGTGTCTTTGAATTTCATTTGATGCTTTATAAATTACATTTGGAGTCATACCAAAAGTTTTTGAAACAATCTAATGGTTGTTAAAATGATCTTTGGATTTGAGTAAAAATTTCAACGTCGTGCTTTATTTATTTTTAAAAATTCGATGTGCAAAATGGCCCCAAGAAATATATATGACCCCAATCTAAAAATGTAATTAAGCTCCATATTTTGGAGCAAAATTTCATAAAGAAAATGAACACTAAAAATATAATGAAAAATTATCCCAACCAAATGAGAATTATTAGATTGGGGCATTTATTAATTATGTAAAATAACAACAATTTGAAAAAATGAATAATGACCCCAATATAATGAAATGAAAAATGACCCCAAAATATGCAAAGCAAACAAATGTTGCTTTTACACAGCATTATACGCATTTATATTACATGGAGTCGGTAACTTCCGAATGTACGTACTCCTTATAAATATTAAAGTTATTTTGGCCCAAGTAAATTGAAATATTTTAAAGAATTAAAATAAAAATCATTTTATATAAATCAAATAATTTAGTGATGCGCAACAACTGACTTTCAAACAAGTTCAAAAATTAAGTAAATTTCTGCTCTCCGTCCATGAGTCTGTACAGCCAGTTCTTATTAAATTTGATGGTAACAATGAAAGAGCCATCAATTTCGAAAATGCGGTTTTGCAGCATCCCACGATCTTATAAAATTTTAGAGCGAATGGTTTTCTATGACATTACATTTTAGAGCTTGGCAATTTCGAAACTTATTAAGAAATATATTTGTTCTTAATGTATGAAAAACAAAACTTTCTCATGCGGCGCCAACTTCTACAACTATTAATATACGAAAAACATAATGAAAAATCGGGCGATTTTTGGTAAAAATTTTCACCTATCAAATAGATTTTCCGGTAAAGAATTTATAATATATCGCACCCGAGTCTTTGACGTTTTTTATCAAAATGATCTAAAAGCGGAGACAAGCTTTGCAACACAGAAAATGTACTAAATATTAAACGTATACACTAGATCTCAATAAATGTAATTAACAAGTTTTCAATAAAAATTGTTTATGAATTTAAAAGCTGAAAATTTTGTAAATAAACAAATTTAAAAAATTTTTTTAATAAAATCAATATTCTGTTTTCGAGAAACCTCAAAACCTGAATAAATTTTAATGATGAATTTTTATGAAAAATATTATACATACCTAACAATTTTATGTTGCTAATTACAAAAATCTTTTATTTTCTTTTTCCATGAATAATTTTAAAATTCTGTTATTTGTTTGCTTATTGTTGTTGTTATGGATGGAAATTCAGTACTTTGTTGCTTTTGTCAGTACTAATTTATTTGTAAAGAAATTCCAAAAAATATTTATTAAAAACACTGGCAAATTGTTTTCAAATTTAAAGAAGTTATTTTTGAATTAAAGAATTTCAAAATTTGAATTTGTTCTTTGTGGCTATAAAATGAACTTCAAGGCTGCAACGGTCCTCTTATTTAAAGAATTTGGTTTAGAAAATCGTCCCTTGTTCGAGCATATATTGATTATATCATAAAATTCTCTTCTTTTCTTTCCATTTGCAAATTTTTGAAACTTTTAATTGTTTTTAAAATATGTTTTTTAGCATTTCAGCATCTTCAGCATTGACTTAAATCTGCTATATAAATGTAATGCTACAATCAAAAGTGGATTATTAATATTATAATATTTAAAGATAATGATTGTGAAAATGTTATTGTTTTGTCATCTTTTGTTAGCTCTAATTTAAAACAACGCCAGATTCTATTAAAATCGCCTAAAGTCATCTGTTCTTCTTGTAGTTTCAGCGTTACTTTTTAAACAATTCTTTACAAACATTCCAAATATGTCATTCATAGTTAATGCAGCATCCAGTAATTCCAAACAAAAGCTTCTGTAGTCCAATAAGGCTTGAACCATGTCATAACTGGAATTCCATCTAATTTGACAGTCTGGCTTTTTTAAGTTTAGCCTTTTGGCTAAAGAAGAAATTTTTGGTGTTTGTAATTTTTCGCAAGTAGCTCTGCATTGATCCAGTATTTGCTTAAAAGGACTTATATAGTATCAGGCACTAAAAACTGGAATGCAAGAAATGTAATGTTTTTTATGATTTTTTTATCAAACAAGAATACTTTTTTTTATTTTTGAACCCGAACCCGCGGATTCAAAGTTTTTATAAAAAGCGAACCTGAACCCATTTGGGTTCGGGTTCGGTTTCAGTCCTTGTTTTATATGATTTATTTTAGTCATTACAAGTACCATTTACCATCAATGACACCCCCATATTAAAATAATGTGATATTTGACAAAAGTGTAGGTAATGCATTTTTTTTTTTTCTTATTAAATTTCTCATTACCTGGAAATACATTTTTCCTCCAATTGAACTAATATGGGTTTAGGTATGGGTTTAGGTAAGGCTAATAGTCCTGCGAATTTCAAATCATTCTAAGAACCTAAAGTATTTAAGCAAGCTATACTTTTAGTCTTATTTGTATTGTTAAGAATCAAAAGTTGCTGGCAAAAACATAGGAAATGTAAGATTAATTAGTACAGATGTCTAATAATATTCGGAGGAAACTTCCATGTAGCTTTTTCTCTAAAGTGTTGGTCATTTGGATCAGAATTGTCGCCCAGATCAGTTTGGGACCAGCTCTAACGCTGATCGAATAAAATTTTTTTCCATTTTCTCTTACATTTATTAAAAACCAGCGTTTTTCTAAATGAAAATTTTAAAGCATACAGATCGACAATACATACACTCAGAGAAAAACCTTGAATTTTTAACGTCCTTATAACAGCATCGTAAGATACGTTTATAGCCTCACAAATTATACTACTAATAGAGATTATATCAATATAATTTCTTACTCAATATAATGTTTGGGTGCTGTTCGAAGACCTGCTAAAAATAAAAAATATATTATTTCTCATAAAATTATAATAACCCGTGACAATGTATTTTTTAATCATTTGAGATTTAGTCAAATCAGAAGAAATGATTATGATTTTAAGAGTCCAAAATTCAAAATGAACTGAATTCGCTAAGTTTTTTTGTTCCAATGTAATGTAGCGACGATCTTGAAAGGTATTTCCAAATCGACATTGTTCAACATAACTCTTCGGTACAATTTTGTTTGTGAAAAAAATTGAAACAAGATAATCTACGTAAATGGGGGAATAATCACTTCAATTGCATGCAATGTACTCACAAGAATGTATGTCTGAACTAAATACAAATTGCTAAACAAGCATAAATTTTAGTATGGCATGTTAAAATTAATGGAAATTTTACAAATACATAATTTCATTACAGTTGATTGCTATAATTAAAGTGTTCATTTGAAATTGTTAATATTTGATTTTATTTTTTTATTGCTCTCTTTCTTTTCTAAAATCTGTAATCCTGTATTTTACGTGTCAGCCAGTGAGTCAACAATAACAGCAAAATATATCCATCTCAATTAATTTCAAACTGAGCTGTGCAAAAAATCCTTTAGAAATATTTGATCTTAAAAAAACCACTAACAGTATCCAGATGTATGGCTGCTGGCGCCAGCTTTACTTTTTTATTGTAACACATTAATGGAGCTTAAGTGCTACCGGATTTTTTGTGCTAATAATAAAAACATACACATTTCCAAGTATTATTTATATAGGTTCTTATACCAATACAGATAACACATTACTTACAATTTGTAAGTCTGTTGTTAAAAAACGAGCTAACAATTATTTTTTTTTTCTTGTTTGTATACAACAATTCAATTTATTACAACATTTTGCACTTTGAATGCAAATATATTAGTTTATTTTTTAAAATCTTATATGAGTTGTTATAAATATTTTGATCAATAAGTGATAACAACAATAGCGACATGATTATCTAAATTTTACTTCCGACATTACTTAGAATGGAAATAATAAATATAGAAAAAAAAATTGTCTTGTAATTTTATATGCAAAAGAGTGCATCAGTTTCATTCACTACACCAAACACATCAGTGTCAAACCCATGCTTGTTGGGTTAAAAGGAGATGTAAACATGTTTGAGACGTACTTAAACATGTTTGGAACGTACTGTCTCACCACTGAAATGGATTGTTAAGAGACCCGCGCCACCGAATTTGTTGCCAATTGAATTCTCGCGGTTACGACAACTGTCTTCATATTAAATTATATTTTTAGTTGTGAAAGCCAATATTAAGTTGTCCAATTTATATTCCACATAAATTTTATTACGTTCTACAAAATTTTATTTTAAGATTTTTCCGGTATCGAACCTGGGCATTCAGAATCATAGTTCACACATTGAAATAATTTTTTTACTATTTCATACCAAAAGACAAACTTTAAAAATACGAACTATCAGTAGGGTTTGATATTTTTAGCTAAATATTGAATATTATGTTTTCTGTTTCCAAAAACAGAAATTCAAGTAATTCCTTTTTGTTTTTTTTAATAGTTTGTTTAAATTCAAAATCATTTCCAAAAAAAATTACAAGAAATTGTTCACGTATACCACCTACAAACATATAAAATAAAAGTATGAACTCCCAGGTAAAAATGTTCATATATGGGAATATATGGGTTCATATATTATTCCATATATGCTCGGATCCGTAATTTTAAGGTATATGGCCGTATATGCTCATATATGGACATATATTAATTTCAATATATGGGCACATATAAGTACTTTTCAGTAAAATGAAATGAATTGTTTGGAAAAACCCGACCAAATTAATTAATGTAATAAAAACACTGTTTCAAAATATTTTTTATTAATAAAAAATGTTAAGATAAATTAAAGAAAAATACGTTAGTTTAAGATGATAGAAAATATATCTATGTTGATAATAAAAATGTAAAAATATTTAAGATTTCAGTCCATAAGAAGAAGGAACTAAGATCTGAAAGCTTTTAGTAGAGAAATATATCTTTGTTAAAAAAACCCTCGACTTTGAAAGCTTTTTCTCACAGCAAAAATCAGCTGAAAAAACTCTGTTTGGTTTTTCCATATGAAAACTCCAGAATATTGAGAAAGTTTCTATGCATTTTTTAGCATATTTTCTTTACTTATTTTCTATACTTATTACTTATTCGCTGTTTTCCAATTTCGACAAGCGAAGCGAACGCATTGCATTTATGTATATTAATTTGTTACCAGTGTTTAAAGTTTTCATCTACATTGAAAATTAATATTTGGTTGAAAATAATAAATTAACAGATTATCTTTTTTCTTAATTTGACAGTTTTTGACATTTAACTCGAATTGATATTAAAACAATTGACTTTTTGTTATGCTAGTGCTTTCGTGGCGGTGATGACCAAAATTATTATAAACATATTTCCTTTTTTTAAATTTTGTACCACAACTGAAAATCTGTCACACAACTTTGCTCAAATCAGTATACATAACCATACATTATATTTACTATATTTATTATTAACAAAAACACATTTTTTATTTAGCGATCGCGGCGTTTTTGGAGCCTTTTAAACTCGCCAAATTTTTTGGCTTAGGGCTCTATTTATACTGTAGGTACTCTGTTGTACACATCCCTCTTAACCTTTGATTTTTGGTTACATAGGATAAAAATTACTAAAAGTCTTATGTTCACTCCAATTTTCGCTTAAGAATTTAAAATGGATCTTAATTCGGTAAAACTAGGATTTAAATTGAAAAAATCTTTGCCTTAAAACATGGTCATATGTGCCAAAAAGAAAATATATTACCCATATATGGAATAACATATGTATTGATATCTTAATATATATGGTATATGGACACATATATGCAATATATTATCATATAATGCCATATATTTTATCATATATTATCATATATGAACTTTTTCTTTGAATGTGTTTGCCCATATATGCTTACATACATGACATATAACAGGTCAATTGAGAAGTCCTCCGCCTGACACATAGATGACGCTATTAGAATTAAATCGATATGATTTTTAGTTAGATTTTAAGTTAACCTTTAAAAGACAAGTATATAAATTTGACAGCTGCCGGATCATTAGTTTGTGGATTATAGCATTTTGAGTGAAGTAACTTTCATTATTATGAAAAAAATGGATAAAAATAATAATAAATAATAAAATATTGCTTTTTGAAGGGGAAAAATACAGTTGAAGCAAAAACTTGGTTTGATGACGAGTTTCCGGACACTGCCCCAGGAAAATCAACTAAGGATTGGTATGCTAAGTTTAGACGTGGTGAAATCAGCACCGAAGACGGTGAACGCAGTGGACACCCAAAAAAGGTTGTTACGAACGAAAACATCAAAAAAATCAACAAAATGATTTCGAATGACCGTAAATTGAAATTGAATGAAATAGCAAATACTCTAAAGATATCAACTGAATGTGTACATCATATCATTCACAAATATTTGGGTATGAGAAAGCTCTGTGCAAAGTGGGTGCCGCGCGAGCTCACTTTTGACCAAAAACAAGTCAGTGAAAACGAGGGCGAAAATCAATGAATTGGGCTTCGAATTGCTTCCGCATCCACCGTATTCTTCAGATCTGGCCCCCAGCGACTATTTCCTGTTCTCAGATCTCAAAAGAATGCTCGCTGGGAAGAAATTTTGTCGAATGAAGAGGTGATCGCAAAAACTGAGGCCTATTTTGAAGAAAAGGACAGATCGTACTACAAAAATTTTATCGAAAATTTGGGGGGGTCACTATAATCAGTGTATCCTCTTGAAGGGAATTATGTTGAATAAAAAAAACAAATTTTGCCAAAAAAAATGTGTTAAGTATGGTAGGCCGGGGACTTTTGAATTCACCTGTTATGTTCATATATGCTAATACATGAAACTATATATGCTCACACATGAAGCCATATATGACGATATATGAACTTATATGAATATTTTCACCTGTGCTGTCAAATTATAAGAACAAACTACAAAAATCGTATTTTCACAGTAAAAAGTATTTAAGATTATTTTAAACGACTTACGATTGATTTTACTAAGATACTAAACAATCATTAAAACAAAATGGTTTGAATATAATAAAAAATCATTAAATCGCTTTTTAATTATTTTTTAGATTAATTTTACATATAATAAATATTGCTTTAAAAAGAAAAATATTGTGAGTGTAGGTATAAAAAATAACATATTTCAAAATTGTATTATAACACAACAAAATAATAATTCAAATATCGGTTGATAATCCTAAAATTTGGTTATAATTTTAAAATTTGGTTACAATTTTAAAAATTGTTAAAATTAATGATTGATTGCACTAATGTTAATAAAAAATATGACATTACACTAAAATTGATTGGAAAAACTAAACTCTATTTAAAATGGAGTGATAGTTTTCATTGAAACGTAATTAATATTTAATTTTTACTGCTGATATTTTATTTAAATTAAAAAATCTAAAAATTTTTGGTTGTTTCTATTTGTATTTGTGTTTAGAAAAACCAAATTTTTGGATCATATCACAGTGTTTTGGCTACTTTTATAAGTTTTTTGTTCATAATAATATTTAACTATTCTGATTATTGTTTTTTCAGTATTTATAATTGAAATAATTGAACAACAATAATAGTGATTCCGATAGAGTGCCAACCAATGCATTTTTTTGCGGTCTCTAAGAGGTCGCTCTTGCTACATTAATTAAGACTTTAGAATAAGCATACTTGGGATTTTTTCATTGGCATTGAAATTTCATTAACACTAGTTGAATAATGCTGATTTCAGAGAGTTTCATATGGATTAGGTAGGTCCGGAAGGGGTTCCATGAAATTTGTATGCTTGTTCGCACGCTAATTTGAAGGCTAAATTCACATTCATAAATGTGTTGAAAAACTTCATAAATATGATGAAAAGATTCTTAAGTTTTCGTACAATGCTATAATACATAAACATGATGAAGCTGTTTCATAAATATGCAAATTTATGACATGTTTCTTTACAAATATTTTCTTAAATATGATGAAAAATTTTCGAATATTGTTAAGGGAGATTTATGAAAAACTTCTTATATTTAGGAAGAATTTTCTTTTAGCTATGAAATATAACATAACAGAGTATCTTAGATTATAGGGCTGTCGACTGACAATCTGAAGTCACAGGTTCAATTGCCGACAAGACCACATTTTATTTAAAATAATTAACAATAAATTTTTTTATATAAGCTTTTTGTTTAAAAAAAAATATTTATATTTAGACTCATTTTTTTAATCTATACTAGTAATCGTTTGGTTTTTGATATTTCGTATGGAGGTGCGTAAGTACATCTCATTATTTTTCGCAAGTATCCAGTGGTTATGTAACTACACACATATTAATGGTTTTTTCAATGGAAAATTTTGACAACAATACTGTAATTAAAACAGAGTTTTTGTGGCATTTTAAAGAAAATTTTGAGCATCAGAATTCTTCAAATCAATTGAACCTATAAATATTCCAATAAAAAATTCCCAACTAAAAGTGCCACTATTTGTCTTTGCTTACAATTATATCCTTTTCCAATGATACCACACTTGCATATAGTTCCTTTAGTTTTAATACTCGTACTTTAAACACAAAAATATAAAAAAAAATAAAAATTTTTGATCCACTTTTTGATTTTTTAAAATTCCCAAGGAACCCAAAAGTCGAGACAGGTCTATCACATATTCGGCATTAAAATCGGAGTATATCAGTTGAGGTACTTTCCTTAAGTACTGCTTACAGAATTTACATTTGTATATACATTTGTATTTGTTCCCCTGGAGGTTGCGTCGATATATATCGAAATACATTAAAACTCGGAAATTGCGACCTCCAGGTGAACAAAATAATTACACCCAGAAAACAGTATCAGTTGTTACAATCGAAGTCTGGCGCTTACGAGAACTGTCTTCACATTACATTATATTTTTAGTTATGAAAGCCAATATTCAGTTGTACAATTTTATATTTATATTACACAGAAATATTATTACGTTCCACAAAATTTTATTTAAAGAAATATTTTATTTTTATATATTTCCGGTATCGAACCTGGGTAATCAGATTCATAGTTCACACTACAACTTATTTTAATTTTCTTTGATATATTTAAAAAAAAAATATTTTTTAAATGTTTGCCTTTTCCGGGATTCGAACTCGGAAATCCTGAGTACTGAGCTACCTCTCTACCTACCACAAACACTTATAAATTTTGATGGCTAATTTTGAATTTAAACAATTTGTTAGGAAAATAAATGTCAGTATAAAATTTGTTTATCAATACCAATCATTAGTGACGTCTTTTATCAATACAATCCACAATTCGGCTGCTTCTACTGAAACCCTATTAAAATTATATATTTTATCAGAATAACCGTACTTGTAGTTACCACTTTTGAATATCGACAATTTTTTAATAAATTTGATAGATTGTACCAAATTTCTAATATATTCCCTAAATAAATGGTTGTTTCCACCGCACACAAATACTAAACGAATTTTATTTTTAAAGATGATTGGAAATATCAATAATTGAATAATAGGATTGATTTTTAGATTATTTTCCCTTTTTTTAATTCACAACATTTATGCTTTGTTAATGGATTTTAGGTTATTACAAATAAAATCTAATCCTCACAAATAAATGGTTTTGATCGAATTGCAACCAATCTCTTCTCTGGGTGTAGTTCGTATTAAGCAAAGTTCTTATTAAACTTTTATCACATTTTTGGATATCATTCTTTTATATTTTTTGTGCACCCAGAAATTAATATCAGTTTTGGACACCGAATTTGTTGCCAATGGAATCATGGCAGTTACGACAACTGTCTTAATATTGTTAAATTTTAAGTTATATAAGCCAAAATATCTGGTCTAATTTAATATTTATATTCCACATAAATATTATTATGATCCACAAAATTTTGTTTTTAGATATTTCCTGTATCTAACCTGGACATTCAGATTTATAGTTCACACTCCAAAAAGCACCACCACAACTAATTTTATTATTATATTAAATATTACGACTTTACTTACTAAGTGAAACAAACACTAATCACCAAGATAAATTATCAAATATATCATTATCATCATAAAACTTTGATATTTAATCAACAACAAAGATAATAACCGTCATTAGTAATAATTCATCAGTAGCATTATAAAATGTCAAAAATGTCCAAATCATAATGCGATTTCCAGTTGAAGAAACCTAATATTGCAACAATGTTGTGACATCTCACAACAGAACTGATGTGAGTACACCAACTTAAACTCGACTGTGATTTACAATCCAAATATCATTAGTTGCATTGGGGATTTAATTTATAACAACTGCTAACATTGAGGTTTTTAACTTTAAATTTGAATTAAGTGCATGTGAGGCTTTCCTTACTAACTATGCTACTAAAAAAAAGGATATCGTGTCAATGTCAAACTTGTAGTATATATTGTCCTATATGAAACGAATAAGACACATATCAACTTTTTAAATTTTTTAAAAAGTAGGAAATTGTCAAGAGAATTGAACTACATCAGAACTTTTAGTTAGTAGATACTTCAAGTTATCTAAAAATTGGCAAAATTTGTTTAATATTTTTTTTTTTTATTTCTCAAAAAAAAAATCTCAGATGTTTTTGTATCGACTCAAAAAGTCTTATTAAAGTCTTAATAGAATAATAGAACAATATTTGAAACTTTTTTAGAAATAAAAACTGTATTTTCTATTAAAATACGTTAGAACTAGTTTAGAACTAGTTCAAAACTATTTCTGAAAACATAGTATTTCGTGTAGTGAGACTTTTGGTATGCAAAGCCTCATATGCAAGCATGTGTATTTTCAACAAAACGACATGATGTACCACATACCGGTTAACATGATCATATAATCCTTAGATTTATGTACAATACAAAAATGGTAAAATGAAAGAATTTGAGGAAAAAACAAGTAAAGATGAAAACTTATTTAGTATAAAGTAATCGATTTTTTCAATCACAACATCAGAGTTCTTATTCTTTTTTCTTATTGGATTATATGTCAATTAAGTAGCAAACAACTTTTCATCAATACCAGCTAATAATGAAACTAAATTCATAAATTTTCATAACAAGTTTTGTAGCAAGTTCCTTGTTCAGGCTTATATTTATAGCAGGGTAAATAATATAAATATAGAGCTTAATTAAATCTGTAAAACAGACATATACAAAATATATTGCAGATAAAGAATCAGCTTTAATAGTTATAAGGAAAAATTTTAAAATATTATTTAAACTATGTTTGTTATAAATTTTAATAGTCACAATACGAGTATTAATTAACTTGATTTCAGTCAAAAAGTGCGTTGAAACTATTAAGCTGGTATTTCTTAAAATATGCAAAATTTTTTAATTAATTTAAATTTGGCATATATGCTTTATAATTACATTTATTTGACACAAACATTTTCTATTTTTCATAATAACATAAAAATAGTTTGAATTATTTAATAATTAAACTAAAGATTTAAGACACAAACTTGAAATTGTCAAGTTAGCCACAAACACCCCAGCAAAAAAAAATGGTAGTCATTCTGTGACTATAACTTCTTTCATTGCTTCCTAAACTTCAGTTGACATTCTTTTGTGATTTTTTGGTGTTATTCTAAGGCATTTCCAAAGGAATTCATGTGTTCATATATCAAATGCAGTGATCTGGATATAATCCCGATGCATATCTTAAAATATCACTCTTCATTACTTCTAAAGCATAAGTTATAGTATATCGTATATTTTTTTTGAATCTAAAGCATTTATTGAAATTGAGAAAATAGTTCTGATGAACTTTTTTAATTTTTTTGTTAAATCATTTTTTATATTTTAGTTTAAAATTTCATGAGGGTTAGAATATATGCAGTTTTGCAATTATTATAAAAGTTTTGAAAAATTAAGAAAAACAGGTTTTTTTTAACTTTAATTGAAACTAGCTGGCCTGTCGTTTGCATTTTTTCAGCCTTAAACATTTATGACGACGCAATCTGTCCATTTTTGCATTATGTATATTATTTAACACTACATCATTTCCAGTTTTTATTCAGAACTTACCAAAATAATTTTAAAATTCTGTAAAAATTATTTGAAATTGCCCAAAAATGTTTTAAAATTGTTCAAAAATTATTTAAAATTGTTTAAAATATATTTTAAAATTGTCTAAAAATGTTTCAAAATTGTACAACCAATTTTTAAATTATCCAAAAATATTTTAAAATTTGTCTAAAAATATATAAAAATTTTTGAAATATGTTTCAAAAATGCTTTTTCACTAATGCAGAATTATTTATTTGTTTTAATAAAGAGTATTTGCATATCAATGCATAATTTTTGCTTCTTTAAACTTATTTTTCTGCATTCTTATGAATTAAATTTTCATCAAAGCTTAAATATTACAAAGTATACGAACATTTTCCACTCATGCATCAGAATATTTAATCATTGTATTATCATTGCTTCCTTAGAGTAAAGTATGAGTAATGCTAGTAGCTACATTTGAATACTTCCATCCTATGACACGCTAATCTTAAATTCATCGATGAAACCATCAGAAGAGAAGTGATGCCTTTGCCATAGTAGTGATACCTTTATTGCTTCTTTGGCAGCTTCATTTTTGCTGGGACTATAATAAAGTAAGAAACTGTAGCATACTTGCTACGAGTATTACAAACTTTATCCTGGGACAGTTTTTTGTTGTACTACACTTTTGCCCATTAAGCCATAATTTATAAAACTTTAGAGCGCAAAGATAATTAGAACAGCACATTGCGGAAAGGTTTTGTACAGAAAGAAAACATCATAGTTAAATCAAATATTATAAAGGGTTGTTAAATTTCAAGGGCCGATGTTGATTTTGAATAAAACACAAGTTATTTAGGAAAATATTGTCATTTATTTTCATTATGATAATATGGTATGGTTCAATTATGTATGAAACAAAATATCGGCCAAATGGCCGCCGCGACCTCGGCAGCACACCTCCATCCGATGGTCCCAATATTGGATGACGCTGAGGCATAATTGAGGTTCTATGCCGTTAATTTGCCGAATTATCTCATCTTTTCTTTCAAATAACCCTACAGAAAGAAGTCCAACGGTGTCAAATCACATGATCTTGGCGTCCAATTGACATCGCCACCATGTGGGATAACACGGCCATTGAATTTGTCGCGCAAAAGAACCATTGTATCGTTAGCTGTGTGGCAAGTGGCACCGTCCTGTTGAAACCACATATCCTCAATTTCTGGCTTCAGGAATTCCGTTATGATCTCACGATAGCGAACACCGACGGCGAGTCGAGGTTGACGGCTATTCTGCCACACTATCGCGAACAACAGCAATGTTTGCCGCAGAACGCACTGGGCAAGCATGCACAGGAGTTTTCTCATTTTCTACAGACCCCATTTGCAGAAATATGTGCACAATTATACTGATTATGAACACATTTGGTCGATTATGCTGACCAAAAAATCACAAAGTGCATTTTAATTTGAACGCCCATTTTCATAATGAGAATGCAAAAAAAAACTTGACGGTTAGGTGTGGTTCACATTCAACATCGGCCCTTAAAATTTAACCACCCTTTATCATATTTGAAATAGCATCTTATTTTTTTGCAAACATTTTTAAACTTTTTATTATTTAAATTAATATATCTGGGTTTTCAGGTTTTTTCGCATTTTAAAAATAATAAGAAGAAACATATTTAATTCAAAAAGAAAACAAAGTAGTATGATTTCAAAGCTGTTTCTATTTAATTTAATGTTGTTTCTAGTTGATTTTAAAATATGAATCTAAAATAAAATTATAATGTATGTTAAGAAAGTATTAAAAGTTTGAGATAATTGAAACATCACATTGAGGAAAGGTTGTGGATGTAATAATGAACCCGAGTAAAATTATAATGCAAGTAAAATTTTTTAACGAGAGATAAAAGTACAGAACATAATTATAAACGTCGTTATATATTAGAAATGTTACAGATAATTAATACACCAACAACACATATAATTAATTTTAAGACAAATAATCAAAATGTAGCTCAGAATTATAGATATTTAATACATAAGAAATAATATATTCTATATTAATTTATAACAAATATTCCCAAGAAACATTTTTACGGATTCTCCCATACGTACGGATTGAAGAATCCGGCTTCTACTGTACGATTATGGTCCGAAAATACGTATCCGTCAAACCTTGTACTTAAACGGAGCATTAACGGACCTTATAATTGAATTCGTAACGAAGTTGAATTCCGTTTATGACGGACCGAAACCGGTACGTAGATTTTTATATTGTTAATTTTTAATTTATTTATTATTATTATTTGTTTATTACGTTTTTTTTCTTCAAAGAATTGTTTGCTTACTGGTATATATGTGGCCTAGGAATCATTTACTTGTCAGACATTTTTTTTAACATTTAAAAAGGTTAAATAAAATAAAACAAGTACTTGTAATTACGCATCGTTTAATGTGACCCTAATATGAAAGAGGCTGGAAAGAAAAACGTGAAAAGAAAAACGTGAAAGTTCACATAAAAAATACTTTTGCACGAGACACACTATATCAATTAAATTACCATGTTAAAATTAATTTTTGTGTTTTCAAAAGAAAGTTTTCCACCACGAGTTATGTATTTCATTGTAGGTTTGGGGTATACGTACTGTGTTAATATATATATATATATCTTTTTTATATATATTGATGTTGTCTTCGTTGGGAATCTAGGCCGCTATTTTCAGTGTAATAGTACAAAGCGCTCAAAACAAATATAACATATTTCTTATTTTGTGGCGTTTATTACATATCAACTGAACGCAGACGAATCTGAGGATTTTTCTATAGAAAAAAGTCCTATAGAAAAAAAACTCGACCCTTAAGGCTTATACTATATTAAAGAGTTTTCAAAATCTAAGCATATTTCTGTAAAAAAAAGTCCTCTAAAGCTAAGAACTTTTTTGTGGGAAAACCCCTTTATTATCTGATCGCTTTTCTCGGAATATTAGGATTATATAATAATTGGAAAAAAGTCCTCAGGATCTGAAAGCTTTTGTGGATAAAAGTCCTCAGAAATAAGCAAATTCCTTAAAATCTGAGCGTTTTCTCCAAAAGAAGTTCTTAGATTTTAAGTAATTAAAAAAAAAGTTACAGTTTTTCTATATGGAAAAGTCCTTAGAATTAGAT
Source organism: Eustalomyia histrio (assembly GCA_949748255.1). NCBI lineage: Eukaryota > Metazoa > Arthropoda > Insecta > Diptera > Anthomyiidae > Eustalomyia > Eustalomyia histrio. The sequence goes on from OX456527.1 coordinate 53,177,059, forward strand.
TGTTTTTCTATAGGGAAAAGTCTTCAAAGCCTGATTTCTGAAAAAATCCTTAATTTTGTAAACTTTTTCCCAAACAAATACCCAAAAAATATATATAGTTCTACATTTTATAACCCCTTAGTGACTGTAGAATATCCTCCGCATCTAGGACCCTTTTTTGTATAGAAAAATCTTAGGATTCTGAGGCCATTTTTGTATAAAAAAAACCCCTCACATTCTAAAGACTTATTTGTTTGGCAAACCCACTTATTCTTAAGATGAATTTCTACAAGGAGAAAAAACACCTTAGATTCTGAAGACATTTTCTCTAGAAAAGCTCTAAAATTCTTAGGGATTTTGTAACACTTTAATTTATTGTAAAAACGCATTTTTTAAAAATACTGGTACCAAACACGCTTTTTATATTAATGTAGGGTAGTTTAAATAAATTTATTTTTTATACCAAACGTTTAGGAATTTTCTAAAGAATATAAGATAATTTTGGTTGACATTTATTTCATGCATTCCATTCAGCTTGCGTCTAATTTCTTTTTCTGTGTATAAGAAACTTTTTCATTTGAATTTTAAAATCGTATAAATTTTGTGCAAACAATCTCAAGGAAAAAATTTACGGACTCGAATTATTGATTAATTAATCTGCTTATGTTTAATTAAGATATGTAAGATGTGTATGCGATTAAATCATACAAAAGTTATTATTATTATTATTTCACAGTCCCAACGCAAAAATAGCCTAAATCTCAACAGAGTTCACTCCGTTTCCACAATTTATGACGGACCATTTTCGATAAACTTGAAATGTACACACAATTTGTGCACTCCATTTTTAATGCATCACAAGGGTCCATAAATGGCTCAACGGATTCGAATCAATTTCGATGTTTCTTAAATCCTTATACGGATCCAGAAAATGATACGTAAACGAGTTTAATTCCGTTTATGACGGCGAAAAACGGTGCGTAAACGGAACGTTTTGTTTGTTGGAAAATGATTTTTTCATCAATTATAACTATTTTTTTTATGCATTTGTGCTATTTCATTACCGTTAGTATTTTTTATTATTTTTTTTTTATTTGCATTAGTGCCAACTTATATGTTAGTAATAAAATTTTAATAGTAATGAAAAACTCTCAAAAATGTTTTATAGACATACAAGAATACAAAATATGTAGAAGTGTGAATTTAACATTTAGATTGTGTATGCCAAGCTTAGTTATAGCTGGTAACCCTACGTTACGGCAACAGTTTCATTTTAATCCTTGAATTAATTTATAATAAATTTATGTATACTTGCAGTTTACATACCAACTCACGCCTATCTTGTAAAAATAATTAATATAAATCGCGTTTATATTTACCTCTCCTGTACAGAGTTAAAATGCACTTAATTTGCATATAACTATCCAAGTAATATTTACAACCCGTACATGTAAAAAATTGCCAATAGCCCAAGGCTGTCAAAACAATATTGGTTGTTGATGTCTGGCATATGTTTTGTCACTTCAAAGTAGTTTCAATTATTTATTGGAAATTATGTTTTGCGGAAAAGGCAACCATTTGTTATAAAAGCTTTATTAAGCTCTAAAAAATAATGTCTGCAATTGAAACAAATTAATTTAGACGCCAAGAAAATTGAATTTAGTTAAGAGCATAAATAAAATTGAATGCATTTAAAACATATTTTACTTTTACATACAAATAAATTTAACTTCTGTATATTAATCATGTTAATGGCAATTTAAAATAGGATGTACCAGAACTTCTTTTCAAAGGGCATATGTTGACAACTCTTGACTGGAATATATTTTTTAATTTGAGATACCTACGCCGAAGTAGTTTCACCATCATACAGAAGTCATTGTCAAAAATTTGCATTTAACCTATTTTTGTCTAAGGTTATTTAAGAGACACAAAGTTGGTTGGTCCGAACGTCAGCTTCTTGTGGTCTCTCGTGTAGTACGTATTTGTTTTGTGTATCGGACGACTTCTTTACCTCAAACATTAGCCATTTTTCTTAGCCATACGACCAGCTGATTTCGGTTCAGATAATATTTCTTAAGTAATCCATTGGCTTACTTAATAATCAAACAGGGCAGGTTTAAGACACACAAACTATTCATAATTTACATAATTAAAAATTAATACTTATGTACACGCAGAGAAATAACATGGTTGCAATATGATCACTGCAACTATATTGTGCTTGCTGCAATCGGGTATGGTTGTCACAACCAAGTTATTGGTTTTCTAACTATAAACATGGTCGCTACCATCATTATTTAGTAAATATTTTACTATTTTATGATTGGCACCTTTTATTTTATATCATATTGGCTGTAACTATACTGTGGTAACAAAAATTCTGACTATGAAAAAAATATGATAATGATGCAACGATAAAATGCTGGCAGCAACCAATAAATAATTATACAATCAAAATAAAGAAATTTTCTTAAAGTCTATGATTTTTTCCTTAACAACATTTCTTCAAAAAGTCCTTAATATTAATTTTTTTAGAAAAAATATTTCTAAAGGAAATATTCTTAAATTTAAAAGGTTTCTTCATAGTTCCTAAGAACTTTCCTTTAAGAAATTTTCTTAGATTACGGATCATATAATTTTTCCTTTAAGAAATTTTCTTAGATTATGGATCATATAATGATAATCCAGGAATCATAATATAGTTATGAGGGAGAATTATATGATAACATTTTGAGTATACTATGATTACGTGCGATCATATAATGATAAATTCATTATAAAATGTTTATTTAAGACCATAATATGGTAATTTTTGAATCATAATATAACTGTAGGACTATATTATGGTAAAAATATGGTTATTTTATTATAATAATATGATAACCATAATATAGTACGACTATGGTTGGCACAACCATAAACCCAAAAATATATGATGCTCTTCGAATATGATTGAGCCAACCATGTTTTTTCTTTGCGTGTACGTATGGTAGTAAATGTTATTGACTTGGAAAATTTAATAATTTTTAATTTTAATAAATTGTTCAAATTAATGATCGATTCAAATTAATATTGACTATTTCCCTGTATTGGAGATATGAAATGTTATTTCAAATGAAAATTGAACACAAATTGGCAATTCATATTACCAAAACTGGGAAAAACATAGAGGCCCAAAGTGTAGCAACCTTTCGGAAGATGATATAACTTTTGCAAATGTCGGCAACTGTCAGTTTTGTTTTAATAATTGTGAAGTAAACAGATGCAGAATAAACGTCAACAAGCCACCCTATACTGCTCAAAAACGCTGAACACGGTTACTGTGACTGGTAAGCGATATACAGCAACTTATCACGAGTTTTTATTTCCGCAAATTAATGCATTGGGACTAGAGGACATGTGGTTCCAACAGGACACCCAAGCACACAGCTTATGTAGCAAGGACATTTTGAAGGATATTTTTGCGGGTTGCCGAAAGCATCTTTCTGGCGATTTGAAGCGCCCCTTCCATACTTTTTTCATTGTGTTTTTTTCTTAAGTCACAGACAGCGTTGCCGTTTTTGGTTATTTTCAACCAAAATTGGTTATTTTTTTCAATGTGGAGATGTGAACTTTTTTTTCATTTCGGTAACTTTTTTGGCAATCAAATATATAAATTGTTTTTCTGTGTTTCTAAATTTTATTAAATAGTAAATATTTGTATTTACGCGTTTTTATTACGTTGATTTGATAACTCTGTTAAATTTTTTATAAAAGTATGAAGTTCGTCGTACAAAATATGTTAAACAGCTTTAGATTACCAAGTTAAGCATGACAGTTTTAATTGGCGGCATTCTATCGATAAGAAAAAGGATTCTGAATTGAACAATTTTAAGTAAGTGCCCTACGGGAAAAAGGGGGTCAGTTGGGAATTTGGGCCTGTCCCGGGATAGGTGAAAACTGAACCGGTTCTGAAAAAACATATCACGAGATAGGTGAAAAGAGCACCGGTTCCTAAAGTACCTATCACGTCATGTGACGTGTAGTGGTAAAAAAAAACATAAAAGAAATGCACAATAGATTAATAAGTGTCTGTATTTTACATTGTGAATTCAAGAATATTTCTTAACTTTCCAAGAAAAATTTTTACAGACTCTCCGACACATGTGGAATCATGAATCCGGATTGTGCGACACGTTTACGTTCGTAAAGCACGTATCCGTCAAAGCTTGTACGTAAACGGAAAATTAATGGACCGTATAATCGGTTTTTCGAAAACACTACGTTTTGACTCCGTTTACTGTAACTGTTTTCGTGCCGTTAAAACGGGCTTCAACAATTTTCATCAGTCTTGATTCCGCAATAACGGTGTTGTTTATTGCATTTACAAAAATATAAATATGTAGCCAAATAATAAAAAAATAATTAAATAAAATAAAATAGATTTCTAAAATCGTACAACCCTTCTGTTAAGTTAAAAATTGTATTAATGTGTATTAATGAAAACTAAGGTGAGAAACCAAAAAGTTAATGGAAGGTATGTAATTGCTTTCTTCGAATGTTTTCTTTGTGTTGGTTATTATTTTCTTTTGTTATAATAAATCCAAAAAAAATAATATGTACTACTCAAAATTAATAAAACATAGCATTCTGAAAACGGGGTCACTCCGTGTTTTACACCACACAACTGTACATAAACCTTCCGTCTTTGCTGGACTTTCAACGGATTCGAATCAGTTTCGATGTTCCTTAAAATCCGTTTTCTTGCCGGTATACGGATCTGGAAAACGGTACGTAAACGGAATGTTTTTTAATGGGTTGTATTAGGTTTTTATTGTAAAATAGATTTATCATCTCAAAGCGACAATGAAAGCAAGAATTTAATTTTTCATAAATTTTTGCTATAAAATAATATTTCCAATACAAATTTAAATAATTAATATTTTAATATACAGTCGAAGCCCGGTATAACGAAAATGTATACTTGATGTAACGAACAATTGGTAAAAAATATAGAAAAGGTTTAATAAATAAAAAAATCTAAATAAGAAAATAATTTGAGATTTGTTTATTTCTCAGCCTTGTAGTGTATCATTATTGCAGTCCTTTTTTAAATTTGTAGTAATCTCAAAAATTTAAAAAATGCTAAAGGTGAAGTAAAATTCATACCAAAGATGTGTGGGGATATAACGAATATTTCAGTATAACGAATGGGCCTGACGATATATCATTCGTTTTACCGGGCTTCGACTGTATTTTAATAAGAACAAAAGACTTTAAAATTTGTTTTTTTTTCCGATTTGGTAACTTTTTTTTAAATTTTGGTTACAAAATATTTTTGTTCGTGACAACACTGATTACAGACCTAGATTCTCTCTGGATTCTCTCAAAGAGAGTATTTGACAAGATTGTGAAAACTTATCTCCGAAAACTCTCTCCAGAACGATGTAAGATGCGGTAAAAAAGAGCTCAAATGACTGATAACGTATGCGGTGTAAGATATGCACTGACCTATTAACAGTAATAAAATCTATTATAACATATGTTAAAATACATTACATGAACTAATTTTGCAAAAAAGTCATAACCATAGATATGGGCAGTGCCCATATTTTGTGGTATCTAATTCATTGCCTCTGCCATCCTACTTTTAGCTATGGAACACTTTTTAAATTTGCCCATAAAATAATATTTTTATGAGCACCCCGGTAGGCCAGTTGGTAGCGTGCTAGCTTATCAGTGCGGGGGTCGTTGGTTCGATTCCCACCAGAGACTCTGGTCTGTTTTCGATACAACGAGCCGAAGGCCTTCGTTGCTAGTGCTCGGTTAGGGAATTAAGATATAATTTGTAATTATATGTTTAATAAAATAAAATAAAATAAATAAATAAATAATATTTTTATGTCATTCCCCTACTTTTTTTGATGCTTGCACATTTTTTACTAAAGCTGCATTTTCTATTCATAAAAAGGGATTTATATGACTGAAATATTATTACATTATAAAGGACTCAATTCGCTTAATTCTAATTTTGTCGAAACAGTCTATCGAAGTGAGTTCTTATCAGGCTTTAATATAATAAATAGTTTTATATTTTAACAAGAATTTATAACTGAATACTTTTTAGTAATTTTATGTAAATATTTTGATCCGACAAAATATCTCATTTAAACCCTATTCAAAAAAAATTTGTTTGTTTCTTTCTTCTTTTTAGAATTAAATGAAGTTGTAGAATTAATTGTTTATTCTAACAGTTGTACATGGGAGTTGCCATAGCACCTTGTCGTGCTAATATATCCGGGCAACCTTGGCTTTTATTAGATTTATAAACAAACATTTTATAAGCTAATAAGCACTAAAGTGAAGAGCTACTCAATTTACGATAATAAACAAAATGGAAATTATAGAATTTTTGCAAAGAACTGACCAAAAAAATATTATAAGCCTAATAGGTGTTCAGGTAAATAGAACAAATTATTCAATATTTTTTAAATTTTATAAACATTTTAATAAACTCTTTAGGTAAAGCAAAAAGTTAACGAGTACGAGAGTCAGCTAAAAGAGCGTCAGGAAACGTAAGTTAAAACTGTGTCGCTAACACATTTAAGGAGACTCCGTTGGTACTTTTGTGAAATATTGATAAAACTTGGATATATGATAGAGAGACAAAATAAAAATAGAAGGCTTTCTCTTTTAGTGACCCAGCAAAAATAAATGGAAGTGATTCTTAAGGAATTAATTTTTTATTGATTCCAAGATATCATTTAGTCCTGATTTTCCTCTTCTAAGGCAGTTCTTTTTTACAACTTCCAAAAATCTGATTATTTTAGAAAAAATTGCAAGAATTTCGAATAAAGTAATTTTATAAAGTAAAACCCGTTTACTGAATGTCCCGTTATAATTTAACCAACAGTCATACTCAAACTTTATATGGGAAACAACAACAAATGTTTTAAATTCCCAAGAAGTTAACGGGAGTTTGTGAAACGATTACATTTGTCCTGTTGAAATCTAAATTTCAAATTCAAAATTTATTTGGGAACATTAAAAGATTCAATTTTTCACTAAACCATAAGAAGAGCATTAGATGCCCTATGACCCCCCTATGTAAAAATCATTGGTTTTAACAACAACGGAATCAAAATACATATACAAGGTGGCCTCTTTTTCTCTTCTTTTGCTACTTTTTTTTTGCTGGGGACTTAAGACGAAAATTAAGTTTTTCTATAATATTTATAAAGTTTTTCATATGAAGATTTTTCCCTGAGTGTACTTTTCAGCAAAATACTTAGAGTTACATCCAGGCCTGCCACTTTAGCATTTTGTGTGCTGGTAAGTTAGCACACAAAATTTATAACCACGTGCTAGTTTTAAAAATAATTCAAATTTCTTAGCACCTTTTTATTAAAATAATGCAATGCAAAATTAAAAGTTGGGTTTCAAAAGATTAAGGACCGTATGCAAAAAAAATTAACAAAGTTTGGTAAACCATTGTTAAGCAAAATTGCTTAAAGTTGTATCCAAAAACGATTATTAGCTTAACATACCTTTGGTAAACGTTTGTTAAGTTTTAACATTTTAAAGTAGAAAGAAACGTACTTTAAACGTATGTTAGTGACATTTTTTGTTTTGTTTCCGTTGTTCGTGTTTGTAAATTAAAATTTTGTGAAAATTGTTAATAAAAATAATAAATTTCATAAAAAGAATTGGTAAAATTAATTGTGATTGTTGAATAATTAGTGTTAATTGTGTATTGATTTTAGAAGTAGATACTATTATCCAAATTGGAAATTATTACCGGCCAAGAATTTACAAGTCGAGGACTGATGGGTTCTCTCTTCCTGATGACCAATTTAAAAAAAATATCGTTTTAACAAACAGTAGAAAAAAAAAGAACTGATTAAAATATATCACAAAATGTTAATATAAGAAATGTTTTAGTGATGTACCTACAATCAAAACAAATCAATACAGCTCGTTTTTCGAATACTTAAAACATTTCTAACATAAAAAATCTGGTTAGTTCCTTTCAATTTCCTTAAATTAGTTTATTTTGTGTTTTTATTTTATTGAATAAGTAAATCGAAGAAGATTGCGTATAAAAACATATCATTTTATATGTATGAAAATGTATTTTTAGTTTGACTCGAGATCATAGGAAAAGTTTTTTTTCAAATGAAAAATTTTTTTTTTTCCTTATTTTTTAATTTTAGTATTCTCCATGTTTACTAAAATTAAAAAATAAGGAAAAAAAAAAAAAAAAAAATTTTTCATTTGAAAAAAAAACTTTTCCTATGATCTCGAGTCAAACTAAAAATACATTTTCATACATATAAGTATTAAAAAGATCAACTATAAAAAATATAAACTTCCATATCATTTTATTTTAAAATAATAAGAACCTTTTTATAGATTTGATTATCCGGCTGAATTAATAATATTCATTTTAATGCCTTAAATTAGTTAATTTTGTATTTTTTATTTTATTGAATAAGTAAATCGAAGAAGATTGCGTATAAAAACATATCATTTTATTTTAAAATAATAAGAACCTTTTTATAGATTTGATTATCCGGCTGAATTAATAATATTCGTTTTAATGCCGATCGGTTTCGAAAATTTTTTAAATTCGAAGAAACCCGAAAACCGGTCTTTTTTGTCCGGTTAACCGGTTTTTTTAATTACATCACCAACTGGGTTACTTGAACTCTTTTATTTTTTCCCGAACACTTTTATAATCGTTTGTTTGGTTAAGAAGATTTAGATGTAAGTCTGATACACTTAACCTTGGATATTCCAAATTCAAATAGTTTAATTTCTGATCTAAATAACACAATAAACAATATTCAAAATCCTAAAAAAGAGACTGTACAAAATCATTCATCATTATATGTGACCTTATCCGAGAAAAGGGACCTAGTGTGTGAAAATGAAGTTTTGAGAAGAACGCATTTACAGTTTCATAACGCATTATCACTGTGAACACACCTTCAGTTGGGAGATGCGAATTGGTATGGTTAGTTATGATTGGGTGCCGACTTTGGTGACGTCTTACCAATGTGGTGAAGTATTTTTAAAAGCAATTTAAAACCGAAAAAATCAAAAAAAGTAAAATTTTAATGTTTTTCTCATTTTTATCGATTTTCCCAAGTTCGTTTTGTAGGTTTTCATGGGGTAAATAATTTTTTATCAGAAATCTAACTCATTTCATCTTATTCTACACCCTTCTAGGTACCAGAATCCACTCTTAATTCCAAACCCGTTTTTTGACACACTAGGTCCCTTTTCTCGGAGAAGGTCACATATGATGATTTCATATATCTTGATAAGTGCGACAAAAGAACTGAACTGACTATTTGTCCAACATCTACTATTAGTGAAAGAGTATTTTCCACTTCTAGCTTTATCGAAAGCAAACAAAGAAATCGTCTTTAAACGAAACATTTAAATTGCATATTATTTCTAAAATATTAGTTTAGAAGTGAAATATAGATTTTCTTTTTACATATTTAAAATGTAATATTAAAAAAACTTATTTAATGCCAAACGTTTTAAACATTCAAATTACTTACGTACCTAATTTTATCCAATTTTACAAACTTAATTATCTCTATTTTTTTGATATGAATATAGTTTTATAATATTAATTTTTAAGATATTATATTAAAAACTATTAAAACCAATAAATAAAATGTTGGAATGAAATACAATAAAAAAATTAAATTTAAATGAATGTATATTTATATATATATATATATATATATATATATATATATATATATACACTCACAATATATTTTCCGTTACCAACTGTAGTTTATTTAAAAAGTAATACGTAAAGTTTGTTTTTAAATGAAGAATCAATTGAAATTCATAGAAATATATTTTTTAACTATTTGAATCAGTCATTCAAAAAACAAACTATAAAAATTTACAGACATTCAGTAGGAGTTGATATTTTCAGTTAAATGTAAAATGTTATGTTTTCTGCTTCAAAAAATAGAAATTCATATAATTCCTTTTTGTTTTTTTACCAAAATAGTTTGTATATATACAAAATTATTTCAATAAAAATTACAAAATTATTCAACTATACATACACACAAAGCCAATAAAAATATATACATCTGCATGTGTTGTGTTCCGTTTTGTAATTACATACAAATAAAACAACTTTCAATTTGAAAAACAAACCAAAAAAGTAGTTTTTTCTAACTTTTTGTCGGTAAAAATTTTATGGTTATTTTAAACGACTTTCTATTGTTTTTACTTTTGTCGATTATTAAACAATGATTAAAAATAAACAACAAAATGGGTTGAATATATTGGAAAATCAGTAATCCTCTTTTTAATTGTATTTTCGATTAATTTAATATGTATTTTAATTTGTTTTTAACGAAATAATATTGTGAGTGTATATATATTTTCTTTTTTTTTTTTAAAGAATGCATTTTTTTATTTTTATTACTTAATATATTAAATTTCTTTTTTTCTTGTAAAAAAAAGACAATTAACAAATTATATAAGCTTTTTATTCAAATTAAAAAAAAGAACCGAAAAAACCGGTTGCCCGGTTTTTTCTGCAAAAACCGAAACCGATTTTTTTTAAATTCGATCTTTCGAAGAAAACCGAAACCGGTTTTTTCAAAAGGCCGCTTTTTTTGAATACTCTAACGTGAATTCTTAGTGCCCCAGAAACGGAAATTGTTTCTTCAGATGAAAATGGCCACGTTGCTCTTGACAAATTTAGACAGAAAATCGTCCATTGCAAATTATTCACGAGTATTTGGCGTTTTTGAGGAGTATAGCATTCCATGGCTTGTCGACGGGTATTCAATATCTATTTAATTCACAAATATTAGAGCAAAACCCACAGTTGCCGTCATTTGGAAAAGTAATAGCATCCTCTGATATGATGACACATTTTGAGCCACTTTGTATATGCAAAAAAATCTACCACATTTTTAGGTGACCTAGCACCTTTTTAGATTTGTCTTACACTCAGAAAAAAAGTTAGTATAAAAATTTGTAAACGGTTTTCAATCCCTCTTTACTATTTTTGTACTGATTTTTAGTAAAAAAAATATTAATATTTTATTTATTCAGCTAAAGATCTTTTCTTTTTTTATAAAAATTCTTATTTTATTTTCAATATTTCGCTAACAATTTGTTAGCATCTTCAGGAAAACAAAATTTGTTGTTATAAATATTCTATATATATTTTTTATTATTTCTTAAAAAATATTTAACACGTGTTTCCAGAAAAAAATTAAAAATTTTTTTTTTAAAAAGTTATGTATATTTGAAAATCGTCAAAATCGTGAAAAATCTTCCGACATGACAACTTTTAAATTAAATTTATTTTTTTATTTTTAAAATTTGGTTTTTTTACTTAATTTCTGTTTTCCACCATCTTCAAACAAGTCGGAAAATCTGAAAAAAGTATTTTCTTAAAGCTCAATATAACCTTAATATTCCCTGTAAATTTCAGAATAGAAGTCGAATGGATTCTTTTTTTTCGGATATTTTTCCATTGTAGTACCACGAAAAGTTACATTTTGAAAAGTTACATTTTCTTTAAACACATGTAAAATATTTTTAATGTTTAATACGTCTGCCTTATTTAAAGTAAATCGGAAGAGTTGTTGTAAAAAATGTGTTTGGTCTGACATAGAATGACTAATATACGAGTACTTATAAAATTTTTCTAATTTCTCGACAGTGTCAAATAAAGACAAAATGTCGCACAGCAAGAAAAGTACATTTTCCAATTCGGTTAATTGATGAACCGATTCCTCGATTAATCGCCTCTATTTCGATTAAGGCCGACACAAATAATTCAAAACCAAAATAATTAATCGACCCGAATAACCGGTTAAAATAGGTTGATTAACTGATAAAATGTTTTAAATTTTTTTCTTTTATTTTTCTAAATTCTTCCTAATTTCTTTAACTTTGCGTAAAATATGACTAGAAAATCAAGTGAAAAAGATTCTTAAAGATAAGGTAACATTTTAACCACTTCAAATGAAGTACTGTGCAAGCTTTGGGAAATACAAGATATAATTTTTACTTGTTTTTAATTCCTTAAATAATTAATAATTAATATAAAATATATTTTGTAAATGTATATGTAAGAAAGATATAACTTACTAGGAACTTCTTCTAGGAATACCTGCACTAACAATATATTCTCCGTTACCGACTAAAGTTTATTTAAAAAGTAATACGTGGAGTTTGTTTTTAAATAATAAATCAATTGAAATTCATTTTAACTAATCGAATCAGTCATTCAAAAAACAATATTTAAAAAAATACGGACTTTCAGTAAAATTTTCAGTGTTTTCTGTTTCTAAAAATCAGGGACTGAAACCGAACCCGAACCCAAACGGGTTCAGGTTCGCCGTTTATAAAAACTTGATCAATGCAGAAAAAAGCTAGTCAAACTATATGGAATTCCAGTAATGACATAGTTCAAGGCTTATTGGAATACAGAAGTTTTTGTTCGGAATTACTGAATGCTGCATTAAATATGAATGATAATATTTGTGAAGAATTCGTAGAAGTTTTTGCACCTGTTAAAAAATTAACGCTGAAACTACAAGAAGGACAGATGACTTTAGGCCATTTTTATAGAATCTGGCTTAGTTTTAAATTATAGTTAACAAAAGATGACAAAACAAAAACATTTTCACAAGAATTATATTTAAATATTATAAAAGAAGAAAACCACTTTATTAATTTTAGTTATTAATTTTGATTGCAGCATTATATCTAGATGGCAGATTTAAGTTAATGCTAAGTCCCAAAGATGTTAAAAATGCTAAAAAAAATATATATTTTAAAAACAATTGAAATTTTCAAAAATTTGCAAAAGTAAAGAGAAGAAGATAATTTTATGAGAGAATCAAAATCTTTTTCTTCAAAAGAAGGAACCATTTTTTAAATCAAAGAACAAATTTAAAAAAAGAAAACTTTATAAATATATTAATTACAAATCTAAACGAAAATTTCTTTAAAAAATAAATAAATTTCCTATTAATAAAACACGTATACTTTTTTTAAATGTTGAACCTGAACCCTGAATCGAACCGAACAAGAACCTGACCCCATTTTTTTCAGAGTTTCAGTCCCTGCTAAAAATAGAAATTCAAATAATTCCTATTTGGTTTTTTCTCAAAATAGTTATTATTATTTCAATCCAAATTACCAAAAATTGTTCAATTCATCTGTGTTTGTTGTCTTGTAATAACATACAAACTAAAAAACTTTTAATTTGAAAAACAAACAAAAATCGTTTATTTTTCTCATCATGATTTTTTTAAACGATTTTTGATTGGTTTTACTACTTTTGTCAATTATTGAACAAAAAACTGGCTGAAAAGTCAGTAGTAATATTTTTGATTGAATTTTCGATTAATTTAATATGTATTTTAGATTGTTTTTAAAGAAATAATATTTTGAGTGTGCCTACTTCTGGAATAACTTAAAACAAAATTTTATTTATACAGCGGAAGAAGTTATTCAACAAGTCGTTCGTAGAAACAAAAAATTTGTCTGTTAAATTATTGATGCAGGTTCTGGATCAAAAGTTCTCATATTCTGAAGCTATTTCAATCTTAGAATATATTTTTAAATCTAAAGCCTTCAGAATAGACAAATATTAAACAAAAAACTTTTTAAAATATATATGTTCCAAACAAACACGTGGCAAAGTGTATTTTTAACAAGCACTATGACGTTCTAAAAATTGTTGTTAGTTCGAAATTTTTATTTTCTCAAAAGTTTAAAAATAACATACAAAAATTTTTAAAAACTAAAAAAAAGTGATTTGTCAAATCCTTTGAAAGAGTAAAGGAACGTTAGTGGAACCCAAAAAAAGATATTGGTACAGTAAGGTAAGGACCAGAGAACTGCAAAATCAACTTTTTTCTTGATTTAATCATACAAAAAATTCTTGTTCACTTTTAATAATTCAACAAAATTCACTGTAGAATAAAATCAGCATCATGTTACTCAACACTGTTAAGTGATTACATTTGCATAAAACATAAAAGACAGTTAATTCACACTGATTCCAATTACGCGTTCAGTAACATGATGCTGATTTTATTCTACAGTGAATTTTGTTGAATTATTAAAACTTTATAAATTTCGCAAAAACAACACAATATTTTTAAGAACTTCCTAATGTGTTCCTTGTGTTTGAAGGCAGCTCTTGTTTATTTATAAAATTTTCTAATTTCTCGAAAATAAAAACCAGGCCTTATCTACAAAATGTCTACACTAGCTCAAGGGTTTACTTCTACTGAACATGTGTGGCCACACATTCTTTTTAAAGAGTCCTCAGACTCCTCCTGAAAATCCCCAGATTCCAAGGCCTGAATTTCACTGAACACACACTTTAAACCACTTGATATTTCACAAAAAAAGCAGCACAGTGTTTTTATTGATGAAATATTACATTTATTTTGCATTAAACGTGTAATCCATTAATCACCAATTTTTCGAATAATCGACACGAATAACCGATCAATCAAATATTATCATTTTACGAATAATGCCATAACAGGTTAACCGACAGGGTCGAATAATTGCAAACACTATGTAAAAGTTTGTAGACAGTGCGACAGTTAAAGAATTTCTCTCTCCTTACTCGGAAAAAGTTTTCACCACTGTAAATATGAGTAGACAGGAATGGTAAATATAAATCAGCACAAAGGTGTATATAAATTAGCTTTTGCGTTGTGAAAAATTGCTGAAAGTTTTCTAATAATGGATTTTTTTTCTAAACAAATAGGTTAAGAAATATTTTGGAATTCGAAAATATCCAGTATAATGAAGAATTAGTTTTGCTTTTAAATAAAAGACTAGAAGAGCAATTTAGAAAACGTTTAGAATGGATTAATACAAAATGTATGGAACGGAAACGAGCTGAAGAAGAACTACTGAAGTTGAAAAATCAACAAAGAGAATTGTAATATTTTACACAAAAATTAAATAAGTACATAATTTTACAGTAAATTCTATAAACTTGAAATTTGTTAAGGGAAAATTGTGAAGAATGGCGTCATGTACAAAGCAGAGAATTACTTTTGGAATCTAAAGAGGCACAACTTTATCAAATACAAGAAAAGAAAATAAGAAATCAAAAAGAAAAACTTATAGATCAAATGTGGCTGGAGGCAATTAAGCGATTGAATCAAGAAAAAGAATATCTGGCGATATATGAAAATAAATTGCAAAAAGTAGTTGAACGTTCTAATCAAATGAAAAACCAAGAAATTTATGATAATAATAAAAAACTGCAACAATTAGAAAAAGAACAGCTTAGAAAGGAAACTAAAGAGGAGTAAGTTGAAATAATTAAGGATATGTAATTTGTATTACTTTATAAAACAATTTGTATTAACTTACAGAGACAATCGAGTCCTAGAATTAGACCTGAAATATCGGAAAGATGAAAAACTGAGGGAGTTTTTAAATAATACTAATCACCAAGAATTGTTAAAGGTAAATATCTAAAGGCTTGGAGCAATTTTAAATAAAAAAAATTAGAGTTTATATTAAAATTTAATTGAATTACGAAACAAATTAATTGTATTTACAAATTGTTTATTCTATTATCACAATTTGTAAATGAAATTATTATTTGTTAGTACAATTTTAATAATGACTTTGTTTTTAGTTAACTTTTTTGTTGTCATATAATTAATAAATATTCAATGACTTTCGTCCTAATCCAAAAAATCAGACATTAAGCTGACCTCGAGCTTGAATATTTTTTAATTGCATATATTACAATTATACTGTTATTAAAAGTAGGCCTTTTATTTATGTTATTTAGGCTTTTTATTTATTTTTAAATTCAACCTTAATTATTTAAATTTTCTTCTTAGTCTCAAATTGCTTCAAAAATTGAGAAAAAACGTTTAGAAGATCAAATGTCCTTGAAAGAAGATCGTCTTTTAAAAGCGCGTGAAGATAAACAGATTTTATTTGAATTGGATCAAACTGAAAAACAAAAAGTTAATTATTTAATTTTAAAGTGAAAAAATCTGTCAATAAATTTAATTATCTTTATTAATTATAGGTACGCAATAATGAATGGCAGAAATGCTATTTGGAAAATTGTTTAAAGGAAAAAAAGAATATTTATAAAGATAATTCGAAGTTCGAGGAAATGTATTTTAATACCGGTTGTGTTCTGCAACAAAGTCCAAAGAAACCGTACTGTAGAAATGCACGTTAAATTAAAATAAAATGGGTTCATAAATTGAAAACTCAAATAAAATTTTTTTGAAAATTAATGGATACCATTTGTGGTTTTTTGGATTTTTTTAAGTTTAAAAATATAATTTTACAACAAAATTTTATATTTTTTGTATATCCAATGCTATTTTTTAATGTAAAATGGTATTTTGTAAAATTTTAAGCAGTATTTTTTATATTCAATTGTACATTTATTATTCCAGAATTATTTTTCTTTTAATTTCGTTCACGATAATGTATTCCGCATGAAAAGGTAGTAGAATTTGTTTTGACGTAAATTTAATATTATTATTACAGTAAAAAAGTGAGTTTATTTTGATTGCGTCTTTTTTATAAAACAAAAAAAATATATTAATTTTCACTAAGGGGCAGCAAAAAGTATAGTAAAAATTCTGAGGCACAAGTCCAAGTCAGTTTTATCGCAATTCTTTGTTCACTAAAAACCGTATACAAAATTGGGCTGACAACGGCTGACAAAAAGGTTTATACAATTGTGAAAGATTCTCTAAAACGTGTTTATATAATTATAAGCAAACTTATAAAACTGAACGTTTTGTCAAGTAAAGATTTGCAATACTTGAGGAAGATGCACTTGCTTGCCAATTTGATCAACTTTTCGGGATTCAGGATGTCTACAAAAGAATTGGGTTTTACTTTGGTGAGGATTTATCCTCATTTTAGTGCTTGTTCAAGGCTGTTCATTATACAGAATCAGCATTCAACTTGGTTGTTGTTAAATTAGCATTTATTGTTTGACGCTCTATTACGATTGATATTGTCGGATGAATAACCCTGCAGCTAGATCCTGCAGCAATACTAAGGCTTGTTTTGCAGTACTTTGATCACTGGTTTCAGTAAAATGAAGCCATATAGTATTATGTTTAAATTTTCCTTACATTTTTCAATATTATAATTTATTTTTTTATAAATACATATTTAGAAATGCTTATTTTTCAACGAATTGGGATCAAAATTTGCTAAAGAAAAAAATTAATGGATATCGTTTTTATTTCAAATAAAACAGAATGTCAAAAAAATCTGTTGTGGCAATTATGAATAAGAACGACTATATTTAAATAATTGGTCATAAAAAACTTGAGTTGACAATGTTAAAACATAGAAAAGGAATATTAACAGTGTTGCCATATATTTCTTTCGAAAAACTGTAAAAAAAACAGTTTTTTTGAACAAAAATCTGTTTAAAAAACAAAAATCGAGTGTTTATTTGGAATTCAAAGTTAATTTATTAAAAAATAAAAATATAACATAAATCATTTTATATATACAGAAAAAAATTATTTATGTTGTATGCATCCTTAAAATTAAACTAACAAAAAATATTTTATTTCTTAAATTATGTAAGGTGACAACCCGATTTTAGACTCTTCAATATAAGATATAAAGCTACTTTGATAATTTTCAAATCGTATACACTTTTTTGTAAGCAAATGATTTTTCAATCTATGGAAAAAATTTCATTACCAATAAATAGTAATGGAATTTTTTTCATTTGCATTAGTGTCAACTAATGGTAATGAAATTTCACTAGCCCTATGGGCTAGTGAAATATTATACACCACAAAACTGTCAAAAAAATTTACCAAGAAGCATACTTTGCTACCATTAAACACACACCCAATTATAAAAAAACTTATACGATATGAAAATCATTTCTTTTTTGTTTTGAGTTTAGATGAAATTTACTTACAAATAATTAATTTGTGTTTTTTTACATTCTCCTTTATTACTGTGTTTCAAATTTCTTTAAAATCGGAGTGAACCACCTGCAACGGATTTAGAAAACTAAAAGTAGTTTTGAACTCACCTGGCCACTCCAACTCAAGTTAGGGCAGAGATTTTCACGCTTTTATAAAAAAGAAATCAGGCCTTAGAATATGCAACAGTATATTTTAAATATTTTGTAAGGTTTTCTACTGGATCCAAAAATATTTAATTATGATTAATTTTTCAGGCCTTTTAATATGCAAATATAAACTGCAAATAATAGCCACCATTGTTCAAATGTAAATAGGCGTGTGCACGCGATCTTGCCCGGTACCCAAAGTTTTCCTTCTTAAAAAACCTAAAATAATAATATAAATTCAAGAAACAGTCTTCAATCATGCATTGAACTAATTAAATGACGATTTCTTTAGCATTTCATTGATATCAATTGTAATGAAATTATTTTTATTACAATTTTTTTAAATAATGATAATGATTTTATGGTTTCATTAATCAATGGTAATGTTTATAATTCCATCGAATTTAATAATTAATCAATTAAAAACAAATAATTACAATTGACAGATAAGCTTTTAAAAATATCGTTAAAATGGGGATAAATTTCTGAAATCAGTAAAATGCTCGCGCGAGCTCAGGATCGTTTCAAAAAATAAAAAGGAAATGGGGAAAAAGTGAAATCGGAACACTAAGCACTGCGAACGAAATGTAATGGAACGGGAAACAAAATTATATATCATAATAAATTCAATAAATAGTCCCCTGTGGCTGTTTAAGAAAAATTTCACGGGACCCATCACGGACCTACCTAATCTTAATTATCAAAAATTTTGTTGATTTTCGGAAATTTTTGTAATGATCTCAAATTAATTTATATGAATGCTGTAGTAAAACTATACACGGGACTAATGCATTGATTGGACTAATTAATTGATGATTTCATTACCATTGCATTGATAACAATTGCAATGAAATAAATTTCATTAGCATTGCTTGAATTAAAGATAATGATTTAAGGATCTAATTTCATTGATTAAAGACAACCTTTTTGTATTTTATTACCATTACTAATGCACCAATTAAAAGAAAACATTGGCATTATTAAGCGTTATTTTATGTGTTAATATTGATGTTTATATTTATTTATGCGGGTTAATATTTATAAAGGCGTAGTAGTCATATTAATCATATTGTGTTCCATTCTTAAATGACAAAGTTTAACCTTTCCAATAAAACCAGAAATTTGAAAAAAATAATAAGTACTTTTTTACAGCGATTCTAATTTTCAATTTTAAATGACCCACCCTGTATATTTTGTTTTATTATTTTCTGTATAAAGCTACTATAATAACTTTGAAATCGTATAAGTTATTTTGTAAACAAATGTGTTTACAATTAAATATAATTAGTTTTGTATGCATTTGTCCAATTTCATTACCATTTGTAATGAAACTTTCAATGGATGAAATTTCATTCCCATTAAATGGTAATAAAATATTTTTCATTTGCATTAGTAATGAAATGGCTATGGTAATCAAGAACTCCCAAGTATGAGTAAAACAAAGTTTTTTTTAAACAGTAATCAAAATTAGCTTAATACAAATTACAGGTTTTAAACAAAATTTTTGTAGTATATGCTGCGGCAGGCAAGTAGCATTTACTCGGATTGTAGTTACTTTAATATTTTTGCCACATAATAATAATATATTTGCAGCAGTGGCTTGTTTTCAAGTTCTCCCAAATAAAATATCTATATAGTTGCCGGTAGAATGTATGCATCATTAGCCATTGCTAATTAGACATTGGCAATATCATTTATATGAAAAAAATGCTTCAATTATGTTTTATTGTTATGAAAAAATTACCGTTTTTTCGAAATCACTTATTTTATCTAATTAAAAACCGTGATCACACTCACAGTTTAAAAGAACAGTGATTTGCAAATCACATGCACTGGGAACGGCGTGACTGAAAATTTACCGAATCTCAAATTTGCAATGCATGTTTAAAAATTTTTGTTGTATATCTTAAGGGCTCAAAATAATTTCATAAAAGTATATTTCTGGTTGTTTTAGTGTTGCCATACCAGAAGATTTATCCACAAATTGGAGATTTCAACTTCAGTTTGGGGTCATATTTTCTGGTGATGGGATAGGGGATTTTATGAAATATTGGAGATGTACACCGTATTACATGGTATTTTTGGAGAATGGACTCGGGATTTTTAAATCTCGCATTACTTTGATTCAAATTGATAAATTTTTGTATTTATTTAAATTTTGGAAGGTCCCAACAGAAATAAAAATGTGTCTTTACTAATTTTTAACTGAAAATTATGAAATACATTGGTGCTAAACTACAAATGAATTATTTTGAGTATGAAATCGGAGATTTGGATTGTACTTCAAGCATTACAAATTGTTTACCTATTTGTGTAAATTTTTATGTTTTTAAGTATTTATGTATGTTTTGCATTACAGAATTTGTGCCTTTATAACTTTAGAAAGCTCAATTTCCGACACATCAAAAATATGTGTTTAATTTGAATTGTTTTGGACTCTAAAATGGGAACCTTCCGAAAAAGATCATATTTCAAATCATTAAAAATTCATAGTTTTGAAATAGTATCAAATTTCATGACTGGGTAACCTATTTTTTCACTAAAATAATATACATATATGTTTAAATTTGATAAAACTGAATTGTCGAAAAAGGTTTGAGGTACAGTCAAAGCCTGGTATAACGAATACTCGGTATAACGAAAACGCAATATAGCGTACGACCTTATTGTTTGCATTAACTACCTTATATAACGAATATTTCTGATAATTTGTACTCGATATAACGAATAACTGGTTGCAAACTATAGACACAAATTTTAAAAAAATTTAGTAAGAAAATAATTTGAGATTTTTAATTTCTGAACCTTCTACTTTAAGCGTGTATCCATTATTGCAGTCCTTTTTTAAGTTTTTAGTAATCTCAAAAATTTTAAAAATGCCACAAATGTATGCAATAATGTGTTGCGATATAACGAATATTTCGGTATAACGAATGGGCCTGACAACATATCATTCGTTATACAGGGATTTGACTGTATTTCAACTTGCTATATGGACATACATATAAGGAAAAACTTTTCTGGCAACACTAGGTGATCAGTGCAGCGACTTTTAAAAAACCAAATAAAAAATAAGCACAATAAATTCAAATAAATGCACTAAAAATTAAAAAAAAATAAATGTTTACTTAAAATTTGCCGATTTTTTAAAATCACATTTATTACTCGCGAGCATTTGTTTAAAAATAAATACCATTATAATTGACTAAGTATATGACAACAGAATGCCACTTCTTTGAGTATGTACTATACAAAGATTCTTCCTTTAGTTTATTTTTATTTAATATGCTAAATAGCAATGTTTCTGCTAGCGTTCTCCTACGTAAATATTGCATACTCACCAAAATATCTCTATGACTTTATTAACTTTTTCGAGTGTTTAGTACCATATAAGCGGGATTCGGTATAAACTAGATTTTGTGCAGCTAAACCGAAAAACATTTGTTACGCCCTTTGTTATGAACCATTTTGAACCATTCCAAAATTTGTGGACTTAATATCCTCTTTTTACCTCAAAAATGGAGTTTGTTTATATTTGGTTAATAAAACAGAATTGGGAACAAATTTGGGGATTTAAAAACTGTTTTAGTTCTTAAATCCCCAATGGGTAGAATCGTCCAACATTATCAATTTCAAGTTTAACAGCGTCATCAATTGCAAAATCATGCAACTAAAATGGCACCAATTTGCACACAAAATCCTTAAAAAGGGAATTTAAAGCTAGGATAAACACCAATTGTTGGCATCCGCTGAATAAAGCTTTGACATAGGCCCCACGGCACATTTTAGCAAAAAAAAATCCAATTCGCCCAAACATGGATGTTTAGCCAAGACAGTTGGCAATTTTTAAATCATCCCAAAAAAATCCTAAAAAGGTATATTTATAGTTTAGACGAACACACTGTATTAACACACCCTATTAAATAATTGCTTACATCGCTGATAAAGCTTGGCTATAAACCCTCTATATTTCAGCTGAATTAGCAGAATTTTAAATTTACGATATGTACTGCTTTGTGTGGTGTGTGTGTGCGTACAAGTAAAGACAAACACCTTAAAGGTAATTTTATACGCTGAATATAAAACGTAGACTACAACTTTCCCCTTTAAGGGGAAATTATTGTAGAATATTTGTTAGCCCCAGAAAAAAAAAATAACGAAACCAACGATCAGGAAAAAGAAGCAAAAAGTTGATTCATTTTATTTCTTTTAAAATACAAAGTCACTAACATTTCTATTAGTTTAATTAAAAAGGAGAACTTTTTTATCTCTTAAAATGTTACCGTTTCTTTTGCATGGTGTTAAGAAAAGGGGCAATGAGGAGTCTACTGTAAAAATAAATGAGGAGAATACAATAAAAACAAATGTAATCTGTGGTTTGGTGATTTAGCAAGGTTTGTGATAACTATGTTATTAGAACATGTCTCCGTTTTTTTTAACTGCTGGCAGAGCAGTTTACGGTATTGCTCTCTTAATTTGAATTTTGTATGACGTTTCTCAACTTGCTTTTTCTGAGTGAATTTTTGAGAGCTGGTTGGTTTTGTTGTATCGAGGCTTTTGTGACAGTTGAGTTATTTCTGGCATTTCCTTTCAGTGTACTGTAGTGCCGACGCGATAAAAATTATACGTCTTTGAAATTGTTAAAGTTTTATTAAAAATAACAATGTTAAGGTTAAAATTTAATAAATAAAAGTGTTGTAATGTTAAGTTTGTTGTATCCACAATACGTGTATATAAAAATTCGGTAGAATTTCTTAAAAAAATAAAGAAAATATTACCACTGAAAATTTTACAAAAAAAATGTGGAAAAAATTAAACGAGTGTAAAAAAGTCAGACGACGATGATTAGTCTTTTTTGTTTTATATATTTTTAAACTTATTGAGTACTGAAAGCAACAACAATATTTCTGCTTTAACTACTTTTCTTTTTGCTGCTGACAAATTCATAACAACAAAAAGATATTAAATTGTATTGTATTAAAAAAAAAAATAGCAACAATAAGCAATGTGGTGTTGTGTATTGTTGGCTGTCAAAGAAGAAGAAGAAGAAAAAACAAAAAGCTGGTAGTAGTGTTGCTTTTTATTTTGTATCATGAAATGTTGGAAGGTTGCTCGATCGATGGTAGTGTACATATATTTTGGTTCATAGTGGTGGTGTTATTTTAGCTGTTGATTAGACGTGTATTTTTCTTTTTATTTCTTTTTTTTTAACAAAAAATAATTAAATATTTGTCACAAGACTTTGCCAAAATCCCAAAAATTATACACTCATACTTTTTTTAATTCTATAAAAAAAAACCAACAAGTTGTTTTATTAAAACACATTTTTTATTTTAATAATAAAATGCTAAAGATCATTTTGTATTTATACTTTAATTATTTTATCAACACAAGGTTGTTTTTTTAACAAAAAATGTCTCGAACAAATGTATAAAATTAGCACAACCAAAAAAATTAGCAACAACTACAAAAACAAACGGTAAAACGTATTTCATTCATACATACATCTATCTATCTGTTTTTAGCCCGTCTGCTTAAAACTCTGTTACAAAAATCTCAAGTCAACAAAACACGCTGTTGTTGCTGCTGTTGATTTATTTACAACATCAGTAAAAATACTGCACACAAGCAGTAATGTCAATTAAGTGCTTTAGTCAGACTTATCGTCAATAAGGTGTGAAATAAATTGTTGTTTATTTTAATATGTACCAGATTCAATAGTTGATTACATGTTGCTGAGGGCAGTGTCTATTTGGTAGAAAATTGTAATCGCGTTTTACAAAATCGTCGACATAATGCATCTTGCAAAATGCAGCCAAAGAGAAATTTGTATATGCATTAAAAATATAAAATGTATGCAATTAAAACAATTACTTTTACAAAACAAGCACACGCTACATCTTAAAACTTACTGCTCTAAAGAAAAATTTCCCCTTTTTCGAATTGAAAAAATTCTGGACTTCGAAATATGAATTCAAGAAATATTTCGCAGGCATGCTTTTCTTCGAAAAAGAGATCGTTACAGCTTAAGAATAGAGGTTTTTAAAACAAAATTTCCAGTTTTCCAAATTTTAAAATATTTATCATTAAGGAAAATTTACATTTTCCCTTGGAAAAATTATAAGGTATCTGAATACAATTTTGCAGCAATTTATTTCCACATAAATTTTCTATTATTCATAATTTCAAAAAGATTTGAGAATGAAAATAATACCCTATTTTATCTTTTTTAATATATTTCGTTGATAAAAATCTGAAATGTAAAGAAAAAAATCTGTCTGTTTTTAAAAATGACAAGCGATTAAATTTCAAGAAAATCGCTTATATATAAATTAAATAGCATCAGTATTTTCACAAAGATGGTCAACATGATTGAATAAATATATAGCAAAACAAATTTCTCAGTCTGGACGGGAGAAGAATTGTTAGAAATATTTGATACAGCATGAGGTGTAAAGCAGGGCTGTCTGCTATCGCCAACACTTTTAATTTACCTAAATGATCTGCATGAGTTTCTGAATGGTTGTGTTTTTTTAAATCGTATGAATCTATATTATTATTGTATGCAGACGATAAAGTAATTTTAGTAGACAATATTACAACAATGCAAGAAATGACTGTTCAATTTGAAAATTACTGCACGATATGTGACGTGAAAGACATTTTAACTAAGTCTGAAATGATAGTGTTTCGAAATGGAGGTCGATTGTTAATAGTGAACCTATAAGAATCACCACTGAATATATATTTGAAAGTAACCCTCACGCCAAAAATATCATTTAGTAAGCATTTGGAAAATATAAATATGAAAAAAAAAATATTTCATTGAAAGCTATGTGGAATCTTTTCCAATCTGTAAGCAGAGCTATTCTATCATACGGTGCATAGGTCTGGAGAATTACTTACTTTGAAGAAGTAGATAAATTCAACAATACTTTCTAAAAAAAATTAAATTACCAAC
Source organism: Eustalomyia histrio (assembly GCA_949748255.1). Classification (NCBI taxonomy): domain Eukaryota; kingdom Metazoa; phylum Arthropoda; class Insecta; order Diptera; family Anthomyiidae; genus Eustalomyia; species Eustalomyia histrio. Next base: position 53,202,117 of record OX456527.1, read on the forward strand.
ATTTACACCGACGTATGTACTAATGCTAGAAACAGGTATAGAAAATAACCATAATTTTACATTACATTTACACCTCAGATATCTTATTAAAATACTCTTTTTCATATAATAATCAACGTCTACAAATTATCTTACAAAAATATTGATACAGAATAGAATGTTTTGGTTTGATTATGTAGACAAAATGTGCAGAGAATGGTAATATTATTCGTATTGCGAAATGTGTCTCTAAGGAGGGCTGATGTTAAAAATAACATTAAAATTAAAGAAAAAGCTAGTTTTCTTCAAAAAGTATTAGAAACAAATAGATTTTATAAAAAGTTAAACTATGAAAGTAAAAAATTGTATTTTAAAAATATTTCTAATGTAAATGTAATAAACTGGATCTTTAAAGCGAAATGTGATCTAATATAACTTAATGCAACTCGATTCCAACATCAACGTCCTCAAACTTGTTCATTTTATAATCTAATTAATCTGAAAATATGTTTCAGTTTTTAGCCAAATACTTCGACATATGAAATATCAATGCTTTAGAAAAATAAATCTAACGGAATCGGAAGGTATTAATATAGTAAATAGTGTTAGTATAACTTATAAAGAATTGAGTCGTTACATTATAGATTCATTAGATTTTAGAAAGGAGCTAGTAATTGAATTCAATTATAGAAGTATTTGTAAAACAAATAAATGAAAATTTGTAAAAATCGACTAAAGGCAATATGTCACAGTCGTAAGTTCTGTTTTTCTTTCTTTTAAGATGTATTATAATACTATAATATACAATTGTACAAACAATATGATTTGAAAAATAAAGAACAAATAACTAACTAAGAATCTAACCTAATTTGGAAATACCTGGTTACGAATATTTAGAAAAAATGCTAAATATTCGTAACCACAAAATATAAATTTCTTTTGGTCGCAGTGTATAGGACATTTCTAATCTAGCCAAAATATTTAAAAACGCAATACATTTTCAACAAAAACTAAGCCATTCATGTTTTCAGACCACTTATGTATGTCACATCAAGGGCAATGCTCCGCTGATTTGTCTAAGGTGCGCTTTATACTTTAAAATATTTGACATTACTGGTCACTTTTTAAAATTTTTAATAAATCAAATTTGGTGTTTTCTAATATTTAATAAAATTTTGTATGGCATGTATGTATTGAGTATTTTTATAAAATATGTTCTCATAATATGTTTTTTAAGCAATTCTAAAATCATCATTAGCAGATCATTAACCTCTTCTACTCTTCGTGTCACCGACAACAAAAACTAAAGAATAAACCACACAGCTTCATTTTCGGTTAACTTTTTGTACATATGTACTTAAATCAGTAGTATTCATTTACTTTTTGTTTCTTATTCTTCCATTATTATGTATGTATCTCTATACCAGGGTTGGCAACCGATTCATACGGTTAGTGATAATGGATAACGGTACTTCAAAATTATTTATTTCGTTTGGGTATTTTATGGTTGCGCAGATTTTTTACTTAAAATAATTTTAATTGTACTTAAATTAATATGCCAACATTTTAGATTTTCTTTTGCAGTCGGAAACATTAAAAAAAACAAACTTAGTTGGATTTCGAGGTTGTTTCTATTTAATTCAATGTTGGTTCTTTTGATTTTAAAATATTATGTGCGTACCTATAACAATTTTCTCTATAATAATATTAATATTTTTTTTCTATATTAAAAAACACAAAATTTTAAAAAGTTTCTGTTTCGGAAATTATTCGGTAAAAATTTGCCAAATACTGAATACTTGCCGAATGACAATTTTGTCGAAATCGATCGGACCTTAGTTAACAGAATTTTATCTAATTTGGAAGGATATTTTAAGGTTAACAGTACTTAAAGTTATTTTGTTATAGGTATCTTGAGGTTAACGATTGCCCAGTAAAAGGGTTTTGAAACAGCGACTATATTTTTAGGGTTAGCGTTTGCCAACCATGCTCTAAATTCTTTTCTTGTTTTGCACTATTTATGTTAACTTGTACGCTATGTATATCCGTATTAGCTTTTCCTTTTTTAGTGTTACCGGACTTTATTGTATCTTCCATTTTATGGGTCCATTTCGTAAAACGACACGTTTAAAAAAATTATGAAGAATACAGGGAATTTTTAATTTTATCTATACGGGGAACGAAATTTTTGTTAATTTGTAGTGTCACATAAATTGTTAAAAAAGGCCCATAGAGCAAAACCGACAAAATATTTTTTCCATTGCACATTTGGATATTAAAAGTAGGGCAGGTCGGGTAGAGATCCGAGAAATCCATTGTTATTTTGTTTTTAATTTACTTGATAGGTTAATTCACACCATCCGATAATAAAATGGAACAGGCACTCATTTTTTTTTAAATGTACGTGATAATACAAACTAACACACTAAATTTTGGTACTAAATAAAGTGCCACTGCCGGCGGCCCTATACCTGCAATTTTTGGAACAGTACCGTCTCAGGTTTTGCTCAAATATGTTCTGCCTTTGAAAGCAATTTAAACAAAGGCTCTTTTTGTCAATTGTAATTAGCTTTTGAGGCATTACTACAATTTTATTAGTAAAAGCAATGTAATGTTAATGAAATTTCAATGCAAAAGACCCAAAAAATACGCAAGTGCGAAAAAGAAAAGAACTATTTCCACTCTACAGAGTGTAGTACTTCAGCATTGTGAATCTAGCTTTAAGGTCGATTCACACGCTAACTATCCCTATCTAGTACACTCAAACAAAAAAGTGTGTAAAAGTTACAGAAAATTTAGCAATTGTTACAGAAAAGTTACAAAAATTTTAGACAAATGACTTTTTGCGCTTGAGGAACCGCCAGCCACAATGCAATGCAAAAAAACTATCCGTTTTTGGTGTTCAAGGAGATGTTCACAAGCATGTAAAACATTTAGTATTGGGTATATGAATTGTCAGACTTCATAAAAGTTTACCATTTAAAATTCCTTTTAAGGGAAATAGTATAACACCAATATTTACAGGGAAATAGATAACTGCAGTTTTACAGATTTTTTATTGACTTATTATTTTGAGTGTATGAATGAACAGAAAATAAAATTCGGATTATTAATACATGTTACATGAGTTTTTCCGCTGAATACCAACAAATAATAGCAATTCAAAATTATATATATGCATAACTTTTAATTGTTTCAAATGTAGGGTGACCATTCGTATAGATGACAGGTACTGATTTTTAGTCACTTGTACCTACTTAGAGTATTCAAAAAACCGGTTTCGGTTTTCTTCGTAAAATCGAATTTAAAAAAAACCGGTTTCGGTTTTTGCAAAAAAAACCGATCGACCGGTTTTTTCGGTTTTTTTTTAATTTGAATAAAGAGCTTATATAATTTGTTAATTGTTTTTATTACAAAAAAAAAAGGAAATTTAATATATTAAGTAATAAAAATAAAAAAATACATTCTTTGAAAAAAAAAATATATATATATATTCATTTAATTTTAATTTTTTTTATTGTTAGTCATTTCAACATTTTATTTATTGGTTTTAATATTTTTTAATATAATATCTTAAAAATTAATATTATAATCAAATGAATAGAAACTTAATGGTAAATTAAGTAAAATTAAGTACGTTAGTAATTTGAACGTTTAAAACTTTTGGCATTAAATAAGTTTTTTAATATTACATTTTAAACATGTAAACAGAAAATCTATTTTTCACTTCTAAAATAATATTTTAGAAATAATATGCAATTTAAATGTTTCGTTTTAAGACGATTTTTTTGTTTGCTTTTGATAAAGCTAGAAGTGGAAACACTCTTTCACTTATATTAGATGTTGGACAAATAGTCTAAAGACAACTATATAAATTGTCCAACTTTTCAGTTCTTTTGTCGCGTTTATCAAGATATATGAAATTATCATATAATGATGAATGATGCTGTACAGTCTCTTTTTTAGGATTTTGAATACAGTTTATTGTTTATCTGCAATATCCAAAGTTAAGTCTTCATCGGAATCTATCGGACTTACATCTAAATCTTCATAACCAAAAAAACGATTATAAAAGTGTTTGGAAAAAATAAAAGAGACCAAGTAACCCAGTTGGTGATGTAATTAAAAAAACCGGTTAACCGAACAAAAAAGACCGGTTTTCGGTTTTCTTCAAATTCTTAATTTTTATCTTATATTTAACATTTTTCTTTTATTAATAACCAAATATGCTCTAAAAAAGTGTTTTATGCGCATAAAATATGCACATGCCCTTAAAATTTAAAGAATATACTCTAAAAATAAAAAAAAAAAAAAAAAAATTATATATTTTTTTAAACAATAAAAATCATTTATTGAAAAATCAAAACAATTCAACTCAAAAAAGTAAGGCAAACATAACAACTAAAACCAAAAAAGGAATGAAAAACAATAGGAACTTTAGTTCTAAAAAGATATCACAAAATCTGTAATTTTTTTCCATATTTCAGTCAATTAGTAAAAATTAAAGTATAAATAATTTTTGTTTATTTGTTTTATAAATCCTTTTTAAAGAGGTTTCTTCATTTTGATTAAAACAATAAGTAGAATAAAAAAAATAGGAAAAGGGAGGGGGGAAGGGGAGCGCTAACAAATATTAATTTATCGTATATTAAAATAAAAAAAGTATGCATAAAGAAGTCAAAATATGCCCTAAAAAATGCTTTTACCTTAAAATATGCTTCTAATGCTGAAATATGCAAAAATATGCTCTTAAGGATAAAACATGCTAAAATATACTCTAACAACTCGATGCCAGAATTCTTAAATTGTTCTGAATCGGATAAATGTTTTATCCATGGGTCCATACGACGCATATGATATGATATTGCATATTTGCGGTTTCCCTGTTAATAACTAATTTATTCCTTGAGCTTAAGGTTTGTTTTTTATAAAAAGTATTATTTATTTTTCAATATTTCGCTACTCCATTGTGTAGCAATAGTTCTAATGACAAATTAAAAACAAAACTTGCATTTGTCATTAACAAAACATTCATTTTGTTTATAAAGGAATGGTCACCCTAATCGTATGTATTACATATTGATCGTTCTGGTCCAGTCCAAAGATTAATAAAACTGGCTAACATTGCAAAATAAAAAATATGTCTGATTATTTGATTGTTTCATACGTCAGCATACATAACTAAAAAAAATGAAAGTTATCCCGACCTGCCCCTTTTTGGTATTTCTCTTTTAGTCAATTCTTCTTTTGTTTATATTACAAATTCACTTGTTCTTGATTTTTTGCGTTTTTTTTTTTCTTCTTTCTGTTATTTGAAAAAAAAATCCTCTTCTTCACCTGTTAAAATATTCTATTGTTGTTGCTTTCTTTCTTCATCTTGCTCACACATTTTTTTATTAATCTCTTCTTAATGATCTTTAAAAATAAAGTGTTTATTTTCGTTTATATTGTGTTCTTCGGTGTTGATTGGTTTATTATATTTTGTTAAATAAAAATAGTATTAATTTTTTTTAGTGTTTTACGAGTGTCCTATTAAAAATAAACAAAACTTATATGTTTTGATGTTAGTAGTGGAATTTGTTTAATGTTTAATCTGTAATATTTATTATTGAAAATACTAAATTTAATTAAAAAAAGAAATTGTGTCAAAATTAGACTATACTATAAAAATGACTTCAAAACATCAGATCAAACAGCAACAACAAGCATTTGGTGATGGAGATCCTTTTAATTACGAAGAACTTAATGTTATTGGTACAGGTAAGAACAAACTCATTTAATTTGTTGTTCAATATACCAGAAAATTCAGGGCACAGTGGTTACAAACCAAAATAACAAAAATTGAAACTTCATGTCTACACAAGGCATAAAATCAATGCGTTTACCAGGCACTCAACTCCTCCGGTGAAAAATTGTATGCTCATATTTTTTTAAAAAATATAAAAAAAAGTTGTACAAAAATAAAAAAACAAAAGAAAATTGTACAAATATTTTTATTTAAAAACCAAAAATGTAAGAGGCATCATTCAGCAGATTTAATACATCATAAAGCGCCACAACTCATCAGTAGCGTCAGTGGGTTTATCTGCTAAACCTGTCCAAAGTTAAAACAAGATAAATACATGCAAAACAACAAACTGTTGTGGCTTTGCATGTATTTTTCTTGTTTCAACATTGATTTTATGTCTCGTGTAGACGTCAAGTAATATACATGCAGAACTTCAAAAGAATTAATTCAATTCGAGCTTAATTTAAAAAAAAAATAATTCAGTATTAAACAAGAGTGTTTTAGTTCCAAATAATATAAAAAATAAATAACTAAATAATAGAAAATTTTTTTAAATGTAAAAATTTTTATGTTTTGAAAACATTTTTTAAAGTGAAAAACAATTTTTTGTTGGAAAAAAGAGTTTAGTGGTAAAAAAATCATATATCATTTTCATGCAACCGGCTATTGCCATGATGTCTGCCATAAAATTTCACTGTTAATTTTTATTCAAAAATAAAAACCAACACAAATTTTAGTAAATAATAACGGACGAGTTTAATTATTTCCTATTTGTAAAAAAAAACTAATTTTTTGTAAATTTTTTTCTCTCTTTTTTTATACCCTCCACCATATATGGTGAGGGTATATATCAGTTTGTCATTCCGTTTGTAACATGTCGAAATATAGGTTTAAGACCCTATAAAGAATATATATTCGTGATCCTTATGCAATTTTAAGTCGATTTAGCGATGTCCGTCTGTCTGTCTGTCCGTCTGTCTGTCTGTTGAAATGGCGATCACGACGCGAAGACACAAGCGGGGGTGCCTATTTTTACCCAGATTATTGAACATCCTCCCGAGCAGTTTGGTATTTAAAATGAGCAAAATCAGTTAAGCGGTTCAAAAGTTATGAGTGAAAATGTGAAGGTACCTCTAAATTTTCCATACAAATTTGTACAATTTTTCTGTATCTATTTTTTTTTTTCTGTTAAGTAAGTAAAAATGTTATTAAGTCTTCTTATTGTTTGATTACATTTATTGTCTTACATAATATGAGAATAATAACATTCTTAGAGCTATATGTGTGTTACTCTGATAACTAAGTTAACGTAAAAATCAACGATGTTAAAGTCGCTAACAAGCAGACCTCTGTAAATAACATTGCTAAAACTAAATAAATAACATTACTAAAACTAAATAACAAAAGTTCGTTACATAAATTGACAAAACATATTCATATTACAGTTCATGCAAAATTTAGTATATACGTATATCATCTTCAGCCCCTATGGTGGAGGGTATTCAAAGATTCGGCACAGCCGAATTTAGCCCTTTTTACTTGTTTAAGAAAAAAACTGTTATTTCTTAACAATGAAATGAGAAAGTGTTCTCTACTACTACAATGCAATTCTTATTACCTTTATATAGCGGTGTTGCGAAAAATAATGAGTTATGCTTATCAAAAGCAATAGTATACTCACCAAAAAAAAGTCATGGCAACTGAAAATTTTGCTGTTATTACGGGAAATTCTGCTAATTTGAGCCCAGCGGTATTTTTTGCTAATCTTAGCAACACATGTCTGCTGACGTGTAGTACAATGAAATTAGAAGAAAAATTAGTAGCCGCTACTAAATTTTAGAAGACTTTTTGTAAAGTGGAATTTAAAATCTGTTTGCTAAAATCAGCAAAAAAAATTACTAAATTTTATTAATATTAATAAAAAACTTTGAATTTATTTTTCTTATCGAGTATCAAAAATTTTGAATATATATTTTAAAAAACGAATTAATCATTTTGTTTTAATTTGGTAATTTCTGTTTTGAAAAATATTTTGGTAAATTTTTTTTTTTTACTTTTAAGGTCAAATTCTAATTGTTTTTAGGGCTGATTTTTAGAACTAAAAACAACTTTTTAGTGCTATTTTTTTAATCTATGTAGCATTTTAAGGCAATTTAAGTTTGTAGGTGTAAGTTTTAATTAGAAATAACATTTCCTTCAATATCCACTTTTTTAAAATTAGATTTTTTTTTTTGCTAATTTTAGCAAATCGGTTTTCAAAAATTTGTAAAATGATTTCTGAAATTAGCAACAAAAATTTGTAAATATTCTGTAAAAATTCCGTAATTTGTAAAATGTAAATAGCAAAAAGATTTGCTAAATAATAATTTTTTACTAAAAATCAGTACAAAAATAGTAGAGTGGGATTGAAAACCGTTTACAAATTTTTCTGCTAACTTTTTTTTCTGAGTGTAAAAAAAATTATTTTTAAAAAATAAAATTTTATATTTTTTTATGTGAGATGTGCTATTTTCGGTTTAAGATCATGAATGAAAAGAAAAATTATACGTTAGCAAATTTAAGCAAAATGAGATTGCAGTTTTGAGTTGAAAAATTAGTAAAAGTTATTAACATTGAGTAAATATTTAGTAACGCTTAATGGAAATCAATTTTCTTAAATAAGCCAATTTGCTAAACAATTATTATATTTCTTTTTAAAATTCAAACACACTTTCGATATCATTTGACGTTATTTTAACTTTACTCTCAATTATGACGAAAATAATTGTATAAATTCCTCACCACAAATAAAACTATCGTTTTATTTTTATACCCTCCACCATATATGGTGAGGGTATATATCAGTTTGTCATTCCGTTTGTAACATGTCGAAATATAGGTTTAAGACCCCATAAAGTATATATATTCGTGATCCTTATGCAATTTTAAGTCGATTTAGCGATGTCCGTCTGTCTGTCTGTCTGTCTGTCTGTCTGTCCGTCTGTCTGTCTGTCTGTTGAAATGGCGATCACGACGCGAAGACGCAAGCGGGGGTGCCTATTTTTACCCAGATTATTGAACATCCTCCCGAGCAGTTTGCTATTTAAAATGAGCAAAATCGGTTAAGCGGTTCAAAAGTTATGAGTGAAAATGTCAAGGTATCTCTAAATTTTCCATACAAATTTGTACAATTTTTCTGTATCTATTTTTTTTTCTGTTAAGTAAGTAAAAATGTTATTAAGTCTTCTTATTGTTCGATTAACATTCTTAGAGCTTATATGTGTGTTACTCTGATAACTAAGTTAACATAAAAATCAACAATGTTAAAGTCGCTAACAGAGCAGACCTCTGTAAATAACATTGCTAAAACTAAATAAATAACATTACTAAAACTAAATAACAAAAGTTCGTTACATAAATTGACAAAACATATTCATATTACAGTTCATGCAAAATTTAGTATATACGTATATCATCTTCAGCCCCTATGGTGGAGGGTATTCAAAGATTCGGCACAGCCGAATTTAGCCCTTTTTTACTTGTTTTAATTAGATTAGATTCAAATGGCACTATGCACCGCGGCCAGCATAGGTCTTTTGTGCTACCTAGAGCTTCCCTAAAGGTCCAAGCTACCGATAAATCTAAGAATCCTACCGAAGAATCCGAAGGCGACACGAGACGGTCACCCAGAAACCTAAGTCTCCTACCACAATGCCTGGGACATTCGCAGAGAACATTCTTCGGAGCATGTTCTCTCCGATTCCAACTCGCAAAATCTACAAATATCAGTGTCCGATTGACCCTTCTTGTATCGTTGGTACCGGATGCCGCAGTGCCCTGTAAAATTCCGTCAAGCCGTCCATAAAGATCTTGGCGATCCTCATGCGTTCCTTTAGGTCGCCATATTTCATGTTACCGAATTCTCTAAGTCTGGTCGAGCTCCTAATGGCCGCCTCCATTACGGAAATATGCATCCGTAGGACACGTCCCGGGGGTGCCCGTAATACCAATACACGCCAGCCGATATAACTGCTTGAGACTATAATCGCCTTTAATTATTACATCTTGTGCCGCCATGCATGGGCTTAACAATAGTATTGATTGACCAATATACCATACGCGGTGTCAGACCACATGTCCTACCAAAGAGTCTCCAACAGGCATAGAACGCCCTGTTGGTTTTTTGGACATCGAGTCAATATAATCATTCCAGCTGAAGGATTTGTCAAGAATAACTCCTTGGTACTTCAGCCTGTCCTTGTAGTATGTTGTCGTACCTCCTTAATGGATAAGCCCTTTTCCTGACACCACAAATGAGTAAAGTTCAGAGCCTGCTGCATACGCTCCGAGATCGTAGTGTTATCCCATCCGACGACGAATAAGACAAGATCATCTACGTATCCATAAGTTCTGAAGCCCATGTCGTTCCCTCTAGCAGCTCATCAATGACCAATGTCCATAGTAATTGAATTGGCAGTCCTATATCTATTTATTATACCAAATGTGATTACTCTGGACCCGGGCATCTCTAAAGTCCAATTCACTAAGACTGGAGAGATATCCATTTAATTAAGTTTATTAACTGAAAACTTATTAATTTTAAAAAAATTTTGTTTTATGCCTAAAAATATTTTCTTTTTAATTCATAGATTTTTCTCTTGGTTTTACATACTTGTCCCTTTAAGATTTTTATATTCCTGGTAGTTGATAAGTTAAGTAATTTTTGTAATAAACAGAAAAAAACCGTAGCTACTAATAATTACTTGCGGTACGATGAGGAATTGTTTGGAAATCAATCAATATTACCAAAAATAATTGTTGAAGTTGATACAGAATGGTTAGAAGCAAAAAGAAAAAAAAACACATGTATTTTAATATAAGCTGATATCTGATTTGGTTTACGTAGATGTTGGGTATTATAAAATCACAGACAGTTTGTAAGTAAATTTCATCTTAACTCAATTAATCAACGCGGTGTCAGTTTTTATTACCCTTTTCCTATAAAGTTGTGAGTTAAATAAGAGATATTTACAATTAACACTATACGACGCTAAGAATGTCAGTCGACAGCCCTACTATCTGAGCTACCTCGACATCTTATAAATACTAAAATGACATAAGAATGCCTCCGCGCCTGTATAAAAATATATAAATATACAATATATCCTTACCAGAACTGAAAAAATGAGACTAAAAATAGGTTTTCAAAAAAAAAAAAGTAAAATATTTTAAAATCTAAATATTTTTTTTAAGTCAGCCTTATACTTGTACAATGTTCATATATAAATCTTTAAAATATATTCTTATATCTGTCAAATATCTTTATATATATAACAACTTTTTAAATTGCTTTTAATTTATATTGTACAATGTACATATTAATGAATTATTGGCGTCACAGACTGGTTTCCTATTCACCTGTAGACAACACTTTAGAAATCCATAGGGGAACTTGGGGTAATTTGGAAACAGTTCTAATCACGACCAAAAAAAAATACCGGTAAACATTTTTTAAATTATTTTAGAGAATATATTTGTGGTAGAAAGTTGCATTATTAGTATTTTTTTCTTTTGGTTGGTTTTTTTTCCGAAACAGAAAATTGGGAAAAATTAAGGAGAGACGGAAATGCTTTTAATGTTTAATAACGGAATATAAAAGATAAAAATAAAATAAAAATAAAACTTGAAAAAGCTAATAAATACCAGCTAATACTGATTAATTTAAAGACAAGCAAAAAAACTTTAATTATACAGTAATTTGAAAAATTAATTCTTAGGCTTATAGTAAATAGTAACTGAAGTCGAAATTTGTTTTTTTTTTTTGCAAAATTTTTGCGATTTCAATGTTACCACAATTTTGATATTTTTAGTTAACTTTTATCAGTTTTAAGAATTTTCTAAATCATTTTGCATAACTATAGTAACTTAATATGGAATATTCAAATTTGATACCTCATGCTTAAACACCAATTGAAGTGCAACCGTTACAAAAAATGTGGTGCCAAAAAAGCAACTCCTAGCAGTTGTCAAATATTTTAAATATTCAAGAACATGACCAAAAATTACAAATTCCTACGTTTCCCCGCTTCCCAGAATTTACCATATTCCCCTATAAATATAGATATTTCAATAAGATTGACTACTGAATGATACTGGAATTTCATTTGCAATCATCCGTTAATTCGTTTTGAAAATTTTGTTAATACACAGTGTGGAGCAAAAGGCCCTACTCAATTTGATAAAATTGTAATGTTAGTATCTTTAAACGTTGGCATGTCTCAGGTTTATATGGAATTGAGATAAGCCAACAGCTAATACCGGTAATTTATCGCCTGCTATCATCAAAAATTATTCTATTTTTGCGCCTTTTCTATAAAACATTTATTTTAAAACAAATTTAGCTAATTTTTAAGATTTTCTAACTTCAGTCTGAATTTTATACACACATTTTATAAAACGGAACGTTTAACAGTTTAATAAATTGAAAAGGGCGCATGACACGATATTTTGTAATTTACGCAAATCACTTTAATTAAAATCTAGGTTGTTAAAATTTTGAATATTACCGTCCATTAAAACGGACACTGTGCACTAGTTGGCTAAAATTTACAAATTCGATCAGAATGGTATTTGTCTTAAATTTAAGCAGTACCAGCAAAACTTCCAATAGTTCCATACCAAGATCCTTTGAGCCAAAACTAGTTCTAATTTGGCCTTGTCACCCATACTTTTTATTTAAAATTATAACCCTCGGCCCTAGTTCTATTAAATACAATGGATTGGGGAACATGTACTAGGCAATGGAACGGTTCTAGAAACTATTCTTGTTTCCGTGATTTTTGTATGAAATTCTCACGCTCGAAACTAGTTTCATGAAGTTGATGATGGCTTTTGATTGATTTTGCCACTGTCACGCATACTTTTTATTTAAAATTATAACCCTCGGCCCTAGTTCTATTAAATACAATGGATTGGGGAACATGTACTAGTCAATGGAACGGTTCTAGAACATATTCTTGTTTTCGTGATTTTTGTATAAAATTCTCACGCTCGAAACTAGTTTCAAGAAGCCATAAAGGAGCATTAATTCCTAAGTTAGATCGAAATAAAAACTACAATACTATTTTTAGTTATAGTTGATCCGTTTCAAGAACTATTCTAAAATAATTTTTTTTTTTAATAAATTTTTAAAACTAAAAATTTTTTTAGTGAATAATATTTCAAGGAACAAAATAGATTTTTAAGTTGTTCTTCCTCCTTCACTTTCGGTAACGTTTATATACATAAATGCTGTTTCATATTTTTATAGGAGAAATTTTTATAACTTTTTTATTTTTGTTGATGTGAGAGAAATATTTAAAATTTTTAAAGTTTTTTAAATATCTATGTGTATCATGTGTATAAGGTTCTGGCAACCGATGCGGAAAACATGTAAAACTTGTTATAAATCACTTGTTTCTAAAACACACCAAAGATGTAGTTACAATGACTCCCTTGCATGGGTTCTAGAACTAGTTACACAACCATTAGTTCCAGAGATGCTTTCAAAGAATATTTAGTATTCCCTAAAAGTAGTTCTAGAGCTAATAATTTTAAAATGGATTCCAAAAATTTTCGGAGGTATACTTTGCCCTTTTTAAAGTTAAAATTGACCATAACCGCAGTTAAGGAAAAATGCGGTTAAATTTAAACTCTGGTATTAAGTATGGTAACACTTCATTTAAGTGCAAGCAATAAAATAAATTCTTTTGCTTAATTTTTCAAAATACATATTTTTAACTTTTGAAGCGTGAGTATTTTCTGAGCGTGAGGAAAAATTTAAATTACTCACGTGCTCGTGTGTGAGCGTCAGAGAAAAAAATCTTTGTGCGTGATTGCAAGTTTTGGTTCGTTATCGTGCGTGAGCTCACGTGAACAAATAAAGCCAATAAAATTCTGTAAACACTTACCCAAATAATAACCCAAAAACCCATGAATATCTAAGTTTATCATCACACTCTTGAATTGCTGAAATATAGTCGACGTTTCGATTCTTTCTACAGACAAATGCGGAATTTTTTCAACACCGTTTTTGGGCCGCAATAAAAGTGTTTAGCAGTATTTTTGCAACACTTTATTAACTTTGAAATTTAACCATTAAACAAAATTCGCATCATCAACATTAATTGTATTAAAATATGTATGCAATTGTTTATGACATTGACCCCTTTGTTATTATGTTTGTTTTTTTTTTTTGTATTCTTCTTTTGTAGCAATTTTTTGTTGTACCTATTTGATTTAAATGTATTTGTTTTTATTTCTTTTTATTTCCATGCTCTTTAACACCACTCAACTGCCACACATTAATCATCAACCATTTCGACGTTCTGGTTTTATGGATGTTTCGTTGTATGTGTTCTAATTTCCCCTACAGGTGCTTACGGGACAGTATATAGAGCACGAGATAATCATACGGGAAAAATTGTTGCCATCAAAAAAATACGAATACCATTGACAGATAATGGTGTTCCCATGTCAACATTGCGTGAAATTGCCTTATTAAAACAATTAAATGCATCAGATCATCCAAATATTGTAAAGTAAGTAGCAAATATTAGGTTACTTGTCATCTACACGAGACATAAAATCAATGTTGAAACACGAATAATTCATGCAAAACAATAACAAAAATACATTGTTGTTGCTTTGCATATGTAGGGCACTACTTCTACTATATTTTATAAATTTCCTTTCTATATTTTATAATTTTTTGTTATTTTGTTTGAACTTTATGTTTGTAAAAAATCAAATTCGAAAAATAAAATTTTATTGTTACTAAAGCTGATATTGTACTTTAAACTTCTATTGTGTGAGTAAAAACAAGTAATTTTTATCTACAGCCTATATCATTCGTGTTTTTATATTAATGCTGTCTCGTATAGACGCTAAGGTATACTTAGTTTTTTTCACGGCAGTGCTGGCAATGAATCCATAAGCCAATTCATACGATGCAATTGATTGCATGCAATCTTCTTAATTCCTTTTTCAAAATTGCTTCCAAAGTTATGTCTATTTATAAGGTGACTTTTGATACACTAAAACTAGAGTATTTAAAAACCGAAACCGAAAACCGGTCAACCGGTTTCTTTATTTTTAAAAATCGATCGGTTTCGAATATTTTGTAAATTCGAAGAAAACCGAAAACCGGTATTTTTTGTTCGGTTAACCGGTTTTTTTAATTACATCACGAACTGGGTTACTTGGTCTCTTTTATTTTTTCCGAACACTTCTATAATCGTTTGTTTGGTTATGAAGATTTAGATGTAAGTCTGTTAGATTCCGATGAAGACTTAACTTTGGATGTTGCAGATTCAAATAGTTTAATTTCTGATCTAAATAACACAATAAACAGTATTCAAAATCCTAAAAAAGAGACTGTACAGCATCATTCATCATTATATAATGATTTCATATATCTTGATAAATGCGACAAAAGAACTGAAAAGTTGGAAAATTTATATAATTGTCTTTTGACTATTTGTCCAACATCTACTATTAGTAAAAGAGTATTTTCCACTTCTAGCTTTATCAAAAGCAAACAAAACAAGTGCCGAATCTTTGAATACCCTCCACCAAAGGGGATGAAGATGATATACGTATATACTAAATTTGAATGAACTGTAATATGAATATGTTTTGTCAATTTATGTAACGAACTTTTGTTATTTAGTTTTAGCAATGTTATTTACAGAGGTCTGCTCTGTTAGCGACTTTAACATTGTTCATTTTTACGCTAACTTAGTTATCATAAATAAATGTAATCGAACAATAAGAAGACTTAATAACATTTTTACTTACTTAACAGAAAAAAAAATAGATACAGAAAAATTGTACAAATTTGTATGGAAAATTTAGAGGTACCTTTCACATTTTCACTCATAACTTTTGAACCGCTTGACCGATTTTGCTCATTTTAAATACCAAACTGCTCGGGAGGATGTTCAATAATCTGGGTAAAAAAAAGCACCCCCGCTTGCGTCTTCGCGTCGTGATCGTGATTTCAACAGACAGACAGACGGACATCGCTAAATCGACTTAAAATTGCATAAGGATCACGAATATATATACTTTATGGGGTCTTAAACCTATATTTCGACATGTTACAAACGGAATGACAAACTGATATATACCCTCACCATATATGGTGGAGGGTATAAAAATCGTTTTAAAACGAAACATCAAAATTGCATATTATTTCTAAAATATTATTTTAGAACTGAAAAATAGATTTTCTTTTTACATATTTAAAATGTAATATTAAAAAAACTTATTTAATGCCAAACGTTTCAAATTACTAACGTACCTAATTTTACCAATTTACAAACTTAATGATCTCTATTCATTTGATATGAATATAGTTTTATAATATTAATTTTTAAGATATTAAATTAAAATATATTGGTTTTAAGTTAATTTTTTGTTGAAATTAAATAAAATAAAAAAATTAAATTTAAATTAATATATATGCATATATATATATATATATATATATATTTTTTTTTTTTTTTTTTCAAAGAATGTATTTTTTTAATTTTATTACTTTATATATTAAATTTGTTTTTTTTTTGTAATAAAAACAATTAACAAATTATATAAGCTTCTTATTCAAATTAAAAAAAAAAACCGGTTGACCGGTTTTTTCCTCAAAAACCGAAACCGAACCCGGTTTTTTTAAAATTCGATTTTTCGAAGAAAACCGAAACCGGTTTTTTGAATACTCGAACTAAAACCGAATATGAATGAAGCAACAAAAGAATAATACATACAAGTGCGAAAGAGAAATAACAAAAACATGCACGAAAAACGAAAACCGTGCTTTTTTTGTTACCCCGCTTGCTTCTATTGCACACAATAATTACATGCAACAAAGTCACCGTCTAAATTGGCACTATGTTTTTAAGGAGTAATAAAAACAACTTTATTTTATCTGTCGTCTACACGAGACATAAAATAAATGTTTTAATTGATTTTATGTCTCGGGTAGACGTCAAGTTATATGTTTGTGAGATTTTTCAATTTTGTGTATATGTAATACACAAAATTGAAAAATTTGTTTACCAAAACTGATACATTCTATTAGGAAAAAAATTCGGTTGTTAGCATAAATCTGTTTTCTTTGTTTGACAATTGTGGAACTTTCCTTTATACTGTAGTCCAACCAATCCTCCAATAACCATTCAAACCAGCAGTCAGCCACAAAATGTTCCATTTGTCACGACAAAGAAGATATTTGCTTATTTTCATTACGTACTACAACTACTTCTTCTTGGTAATTACGGAAGTACCTACACGATCCAGCTGCTCTTTGCTAGTACTCGGAGACTCCGCATTTTATGGTTCCCAGTGGTTTTGCCCCAGGCACCCTATAAGAAACGACCCACGCAGGACCTATCATTGACATTACCTCAGCCCATAACTTCCATATAAGTCCTAATTTATCAATAAAAAGTCGTTGATCTTGGTTCTATAAAGCTCACCACTCACAGAAACTGTATTACCCACTGCGTCCTCGAAAAAAATAAGGATCATCGTATGATGCAAAAAGTTTTTCTTTAACGCGTTTAGTTTTCTAGATATGGACGCTTAAAATTGTATCCAAGCAATTCAATTCGATAATAATTTAGTCACTCATCTGTATTATGTCGGTCTAGGCAGCCCTAACTCTAGGATCGGCTTAATAAGTCATTCGTCTTGAAATAAAACTATCACTGAAACTGAAACAATGAAGAAACCTAATTTATAGATAACAACTTTTGGCATGAAGGGCTAGATTTGGAACATGGAATGTACAAACGCTTTTGGAAACAACTTGTCTTGCTCAATTATGTAAGGAATTTACCACCTATAAATTTACATTACTCGGCCTTTGTGAGGCTCGTTGGTGTGATTCTGGTGAACTCGCAACATATAATGGCTTACCCTTCTATACTCTGAGAAGCCAAGTGGTGAAATACCCCGACCCAGTGGTGTTGGAATATTACTATAAAAGGAAGCGCAGAAAGCCCTCATCGATTGGAAGCCATTTTCTAATTGAATTTTTACTACATTATTATTATTATTACCCGAAATCTTACAAAAATACAATATTACGCTTCAACGGAAACATCCGAGAGGGAAGAAAATGAAGCATTTTATAATATTCTTGACAGTGTTTTGGCCACCGTTCACCGAGGCAATATTATTATAATATTGAGAGATTTTAATGCACAAATTGGAGACAACAACACGAATCTCGAAAACACAATGGGTAGACATGGAGTGGGTCGTCCGACAGAGAATGAGGAGATGCTGTTAGATATATGTAGGGCGAACAATCTTGTTATATGTGGCACATTATTCCCCCATCAAAGGATTCATAAAGTTACTTGGGTAGCCCCAGATAACAAAACTGAAAACCTGATTGACTACACCACTATCAGCAAAAAATGGTATGGCTCACTATTAGACATGCGTAACAAAAGAGGGGCTGACATCACAAGCCACCACGATCTGGTTCTTGCAACGCTCCGCATAAGATTTACGGCTATTAAAAATAACAACCTATCCCCATGATATGCAAGCGAAACTGTCATTGGTTAATGATTCCGCACCATCCGTTGGTCTGAAGATAAGCATTGGTACAACAAAAATAATGCGCATTAATGCAAACAACGAGCAAAGATTTATCATTCAAACCCACCAACTTTGAAGATGTAGATTCCTTCTGCTACTTAGGAAACATACTCGACAAAAGTGGTGACAAGCTTTTGGACAATTAAATCCTGTGTGGAATTCGTCATTTATGTCACGGCGTACAAAGATAAGTGTGCTTAATTCAAATGTAAAATCCACCTTGTTGTATGGATACGAGAGAAGGAACTAGTTTTGGTCCTATGTTCCTTGTAGGAGTTTAAAGCAACAACTTTATATAATTCAATTCTATTCAATTTTTATTAATTTTAGGATTTTTTTTTAATTTTGACATATTTTATAGCGATTTTTTCAATTTTGGCGATTTTGTTAAATTCAAGCGATTTTAAAATTTTGTCGGTTTTTTAATTCATGCTTTTTTCGAATTGTAGCAATTTTCAACGAAGTTTTTTAAAATTTAAGTGATTTATTCCCAATTTTGCTTGTTCTACACTTTTTAGCGTTTTTCCATTATTAACGATTTTGACGATTTTTTTAACTTTGGCAATTTTTTCAATTTAAGCGATTTTTTTCCAATTTTAGCAATTCATTATTTTAAAGAATCTTTAATATTGGCGATTTTTTTTTACTTTTAGCGTGTTGAATTCTTGATTTTTAAAATTTATACAAGCACCACCACTAGAGTATTCAAAAAACCGGCCTTTTGGAAAAACCGGTTTCGTTTTTCTTCGAAAAATCGAATTTTAAAAAAACCGGTTTCGGTTTTTGCAGGAAAAACCGGTCAACCGATTTTTTCGTTTTTTTTTAATTTGAATAAAAAGCTTATATAATTTGTTAATTGTTTTAATTACAAACAAAAAAACAAGAAATTTAATATATAAAGTAATAAAAATAAAAAAATACATTCTTTGAAAAAAATATTTTATAATATTTTTTTATTGTATTTCATTTTTAATATTTTTTAATAAAATATCTTAAAAATTAATATTATAAAAATGTATGCATATCAAATGAATAGAGGTCATAAAGTTTGTAAATTGGTAGAATTAGGTACGTTAGTAATTTGAACGTTTAAAACGTTTTTCATTAAATAATTTTTTTTATATTACATTTTAAATATGTAAAAAGAAAATCTATTTTTCACTTCTAAAATAATATTTTAGAAATAATATTCAATTAAAATGTTTCGTTTTAAGACAATTTTTTTGTTTACTTTTGATAAAGTTAGAAGTGGAAAATACTCTTTCACTAATAGTAGATGTTGGACAAATAATCAAAAGACAATGATATAAATTTTCCAACTTTTCAGTTTTTTTGTCGCATTTATCAAGATATATGAAATTATCATATAATGGTGAATTATTTTGTACAGTCTGTTTTTTAGGATTTTGAATACTGCTTATTGTGTTATTTAGATCAGAAACTAAACTATTTGAATTTGGAATATCCAAAGTTAAATCTTCATCGGAATATATCGGACTTGCATCTAAATCTTCATAACCAAACGATTATAAAAGTGTTCGGAAAAAATAAAAGAGACCAAGTAACCCAGTTGGTGATGTAATTAAAAAAACCGGTTAACCGAACAAAAAGACCGGTTTTCGGTTTTCTTCGAATTTACAAAATATTCGAAACCGATCGGTTTTTAAAAATAAAAAAACCGGTTGACCGGTTTTCGGTTTCGGTTTATTTTAAAATCGAATTTATTTTAAAATCGAATAAATCCCAAATTTTCAAATCGATTGAGTAAAAATTAATTGAATTTCCACGATTGAATGCATTGATTGACAAAATCGAAAGATGAAAAACAAGGGAAGGCTTTTGAAATTAAATCGATTGAGATCAACCAAGAATTATCTCCTATTAAATTAGAATTGAAAATCGAATGAAGGATTGAATTTATTAGAAACTACGGCTCCCAGATACATCGCCTGTCTCCAGACAAGCGCTCTTCTACTCCAGGTGTTTATAAATTGATTTTCAGACTATAATCCGATTAGAAAATATTCTGGTCTGACATGACAACACTGTCAGAAAAAGTAAACTTTTTTAATATCAACATAGTCATGCGGTGTTTTATTCTAAAAACAACTCATTAAATAAATTACGAATGAGAAGAAAGTACGCATGCGTCCAGACGACTTAACGCCAACATTAACTGTAAACATAGCTACTGAAGCTAAAAGTATAACTCGTGAAATATAATAAACAGCAAAATGCATTAAAACTTAAATATTGTTGTCTGTGGGCGATTGTAAATGGGTATTTTTATGAAACGTTGCATTCGTCATTCATTTAACCATCCATCCAATAGAGCAATGTCTGCGTCATCAACAGCCGTTAAAAATATTTCCAAATTAAATTCTCATATTATTTCGTTAGCAGCGATGTGGTGGTGCTTGTTGTTGGTTGTGTATGCATATAAATATAATATGTAAAATGGGTATTTATGAAGTAAAAAATAACTCTTGGCTCCCTTTATCTACGGTATAAAAATGTATATAAATGTGTACTCTGGTACGAAGTAGAGCATTTTAGTTTTGTTTGACTACTCTTTCTATTTTGTTTCTGGTTGTATGAGTTGGTATGTAGTATCTGTTGAAATGAAATGCTTTGTTTTAGTTTGAATATTTTTCTAGGTTTTTTTTATAACCCTTGTGTGATTACAAATCCAAAAGTAGACGGCACAACGGCGCCGTGAATGCTGATAAGTCACGCTGCAGCGACTTATTTTTTCGACGTATACTCGTACTTCTTCCGTCATTTAATAAAAAAAAAACTTACTACTCACTTTAATGGGGTCGTCTGTCCGTTATTCTTCTCATAGAGTAATTTAAAACCCAAAAAAATCAAAGAAAACAGAGAACAAAATTTTGCCCCTCTACTTTTATTTTTTGCAAATAACAATGAGTATAAAAAACCTCAATTCTGTAAGATTTCCTAAAAACAATTTTTTGGGGAGATTGAGTTTTATTTGCTGTTAAAAATGTATATATTGCTGTTAAATCAAAGCAAACATAAAATCAAACAACAGCAAATAATAAAAATGCCGGCCGGATGATCTCAGTGAATGAAGCAAAATCTACGAACTACTACAGCACAATTACTTGCTCGCCACCGCATGAATGTTAACAACCCAACAACTATAGACACGTTATCAGTAAAATATTTATAAAATGTTGCTGACAACAACAAACGACATGTTTGGCATTAGAGGACTTTAAGCACAAACGTCAATCATCATGAAACAAAAAACACACAGTCAGTCCGTAACACGGAAAATACCCAGCTATACTCAATAATAACAATCAAACGAACCCCAATGCTTCAACTTAATACAATTCTGACTAAAAATTACTACAATCACATTTTTGTTTTCGATTTTTTCCTACACATATGCATATACAACAAGTCCCCACCACCTACTGCTGATACCGATTGACTAACTGAATGAACACAACAATGTATTTTATTATTTAATAATAACAAAAGCCAGACGGTTTGCGATCATATGAGTTCACAATCAGCTGTTTGGTATGTTTACATTTATTAATCTTTTTTTATTTATATTCATGGAGAATTTACACACGATATACACATACCACCTCTTTGGCGTTCACACAAATGTAGTCACAGGTTATCTTTGTTTCGACATAATATGGTGAATAAGTTTAATTGATTATAATGTGTACTCTCTGGTATAATTCGGCCGTGTATTTGTGTTGAAGGGGTAATTATAAGAGATCTCATTTGGTCTCGGAGATATTAAAAAATTTGCTACTTACTATGGTTTCAACTTCTCTTTTTTTGCGCTCATTGAGTGTTTTTTTTAGTTTCTTAAATGTACACATTTTATAGTGGCGCTTGGAACACTGTTTTTATGTTGACAAAGTTGTATTTTATACTTAAGTGTTGGTTACTGAAAATTATAGATTTATGTTTAGCAATAAAATAATTTTATTTATCCAGTACTAACTTACACAGCCCCATACTTCGTTACCTTTTGTTTTAAACATCGGAATATATTTAAATAAACGCGTTTAACCTGTTTGTAGTGGATATTTCAATTTATAATTTTAGATATGTATCTAGAGGGTTTGTACAGGTAATTACAGGCACTTTTTAACTTAATTTTTTCACGATTTAATTAAAAAAAGTGAATAAGCCACAGTATACAGTGCTGGTCAAAACATTTGCAACTGAAATCCCATTTAAAGTAAATACTGTTTTTTTATAATAAAAACACTTGTACACTTAGTTTCTTATTTTGTTTTATTTAATTCAATTATAGTATATTATCTTACAAAAACAAAAAAATATATTTATTAACTTACAACAATAAAAAAATAACTTTTAGCAAAATTTGTCGAAATTAAGGTGTTCAAAACATTTGCAACTCTTAACGAAATTAAAAATAAAAATAAAAAAAACTCAAAATGTTTAGTATTTTGTTGCATATCTACGATGTTTTATAACTCCAGAGCATCTCTTAGGCATGGAGGCTATGAGCTTATCTATATATTCGTTAGAAATTGCATTCCACTGCATTTCCAATTCGACGAAAAGTTCATCACCATTTCGGAATACTTTATTGCCGATGTTGCGTTTAACAATCATCCACATGTTTTCAATCGGGTTGAGATCGGGAGATTGAGGGGGCCACGACATGACATTAATTTTATTTTCCTCTAACCAAGCTTTAACTATCCTTGCCGTGTGTTTAGGGTCGTTATCATGCTGGAATGTCCACGAAAGTGGCATATCCCATTCAGCATACGGAAGCATAACTGAGCTAAGTAGGTCTCTATAGATTGGGGCTGTCATTGTATCTGTTATGCGGTGAATCGGACCAATTCCATTCCCAGAAAAACACCCCCATACCATAATATTTCCACCTCCGTGTTTTACTGTGGCTGTTGTGTACCTGGGATTAAACTTTTCACCTTGAGGTCGTCGAACGTAGGTTCTTCCATCTGACCCCCGGAGGTTAAATTTAGACTCATCCGACCATAAAATGTTTTTCCAATTTAGGAGGGCGCGAGCAAATTCAAGTCGAGCTTTTCTGTTTTTTTCTGATACATATGGTTTTTTTGTGCATCTAAAGCTTCTAAGACCACATTCTACGGCTCTTCGTTTGATAGTGGAAAGACTGGCATCTATCGGAATTTCCGTTTTTGCTTCTCTAGAGATTGCTTTCGGATATTTGAAAAAAAAATTCTTTA
This sequence comes from Eustalomyia histrio, assembly GCA_949748255.1. Lineage (NCBI taxonomy): Eukaryota > Metazoa > Arthropoda > Insecta > Diptera > Anthomyiidae > Eustalomyia > Eustalomyia histrio. The sequence continues at coordinate 53,225,754 of OX456527.1, forward strand.
TTTTTCTATCTTCTCTTTTAGTTGTAATACGGGGTCTTCCTCCTTTATGGATTGTATGGATATTGCCACTTTTAACTATTCGACATATCGTTGACTTGGGTACAGAATATTTTATTGAAATTTCTTTTTGAGAAAGTCCATTTTGATAATCTTTTAAAATTTTGGTCTTAAAACCTAAATTATATTTGTTTCCAGCCATTTTTCACAAAAATTATTATAATGAATATTACCCTTTCACCATGTAATGAAAACTACTGAAGCGCAATAGTTTAAAATTTTTTTTTGTAAAAATGTAAAGACAAGAATATAAATAATTTAAAAAGAATGCAATTACCGTTATTTCCAAGCATTTTTAGTGTTAATTAATTCGCTAAGAGTAGAAGAAATTGCAGTTGCAAATGTTTTGAACTCTTAAATTTCGACAATCTCTTAAAATATATATTTTTTGTTGTTGTAATTTAACGGAATCTGTTTTTTTCTTAATTGTTTAACAAAAGCAATAAATAAATGTAAAAAAATAATAAATAGTTAGTAACCAAGAGTCATTTAAAAAAAGTTTATCAATTAAAAGCTCAAATACGGTCTCAGTTCCATATGTTTTGAACAGTACTGTATATTGCAGCGAATCTGTTTAATAGTGAATTATACACACATTTTTCCACCACAATTTGTTCACATGAGTAGGGAATGTATGTTTGTTTACTTACAACAATTTACTACAGCTGGAAAAATTCAATGGAAAAAGTAAGAGTTTTATGTAAACCATGACATTAGAGTATTCAAAAAACCGGCCTTTTGAAAAAACCGGTTTCGGTTTTCGAATTTTAAATTTAAAAAAACCGGTTTCGATTTTTTTTAATTTGAATAAAAAGCTTATATAATTTGTTAATTGTTTTTATTATATATATATATATATATATATATATATATAAATTCATTTAAATTTAATTTTGTTATTGTATTTCATTTCAACAAAAAATTAACTTAAAACCAATATATTTTAATAAAATATCTTAAAAATTAATATTATAAAACTATATTCATATCAAATGAATATAGATCATAAAGTTTGTAAATTGGTAAAATTAGGTACGTTAGTAATTTGATCGTTTAAAACGTTTGACATTAAATAAGCTTTTTTAATATTACATTTTAAATATGTAAAAAGAAAATCTATTTTTCAATTCTAAAATAATATTTTAGAAATAATATGCAATTTAAATTTTTCTTTTTAAGACGATTTTTTTGTTTGCTTTTGATAAAGCTAGAAGTGGAAAATACTCTCACTAATAGTAGATGTTGGACAAATAGTCAAAAGACAATTATATAAATTTTCCAACTTTTCAGTTCTTTTGTCGCATTTATCAAGATATATGAAATCATCATATAATGATGAATAATTTTGTACAGTCTCTTTTTTAGGACTTTGAATACTGTTTATTGTGTTATTTAGATCAGAAATTAAACTATTTGAATTTGGAATATCCAAAGTTAAGTCTTCATCGGAAACAAACGGTTATAACCTAGTTGGTAATGTAATTAAAAAAACCAGTTAACCGAACAAAAAGGACCGGTTTTCAGTTTTCTTCGAATTTACAAAATATTCGAAACCGATTGGTTAAAAAAAAAAAACGGTTGTCCGGTTTTCGGTTTCGGTTTTTGAATACTCTACATGACATGGAGTAAACGAACGCACTAGCTAAGTTTGGGGGGTAAATTATGTTCTAAAATACCATATATTGAAATTTGACACTAGTTTACATTAAGACACTAGTGTGATAAATGAGAAAGTTCAATGGATGTGAATTTACAACTGTTTACATACATATGCATATGAATGGCAAATGAAAAAAAATTTTAAACGTGTTTTTGTGCAATTTGAAAAATTAATTTGTTGATTTGAAAATATAGACAACAAATTTTTGTAACTCTGAGCCAGCATAGCCAAACAAAAACTAAATAAAAGCTCATTTCATTGACTAATTTTAGATTTTTTAATTTAAACTCGAAGAACTTCAAAAATACTACAATTATTTAAAAATACTACAATTATTCAAAAAAAACAGATTACTTAAATTATTACTTACAAACAGATTACTTAAATTAAGCTTAAATCAATTTCGTTTTACCGTGTTTTAACTACCTTCAGTTCAATAAATGTTTCATTTTTATTTTATGTGACAATTTCCGTTGGTGTGAATTTAGACCATATAACTTTTAAAAAAATTTTCATTTAACTGCTACGCAATTCGCAATTTATGTATGTTTAAATATACATCAACAATAGAATTTGTAAATTCAAACTTCTTTGTAACTTTTTTTTTTTAGTATTTTTTTATTTTAAAAAACGTTTAAAAAAGAAACGGCCAAGCCCAGCCCGGTGTATAATTTTGGGATAGTCAAAGCACTATAAATTTCAATATCTTTAGTTCTCTCAACGCTGGCACCACTGGTAAAAGCACTGGACCGACGCTTTCGCTAACAGACTTTTTCGAAACAGATGATATATAATTAAGAGAATCTTTAAATACCCTTCTATAAAAATGTTCTCTACTGTTTTTGATACAAATAATGTAAAAAACCGTTGAAGTAAAATTATGGTGAAAAAAATTTTGGAGGTGAAAAAATGTTTTGAATGTTATAACAAATTTTGTGTTGGGAAAACATTTTAGGGTAAAATAAATTTTTGAGGTGAAAAAATTTTTTGTGGTGAATAATATTTTATATCCACCTCACGGATATAAAATATTATTCAATTCAAAGGGCCTGGTTAAAAAACAAGAGAAACACATTCTCACTCATAACTTTTTAACCGCTGGACCGACTTTGCTCATTTGAATACCAAACTGCTCGGGAGGATGTCCATTAATCTAGGTAAAAATAAGCACCCCCGCTTGTGTGTTTGCGTCGTGATCGCCATTTCAACAAACAGACGGACATCGCTAAATTGCATAAGGATCGCCCTATATTTCGACATGTCACAATATCTTCTATTCTTATTAAACTTATTGATTTTGTTATCCAGAGATTTTATCAACTCCAAAAATTATGCATAATAGTTATTTTGGGTTGGTTTTGCACATCTCAACGTATGTCAAATTTGACAAAAATAACGTGTGATACAACCAATAATTGTGTACGCTGACTTACTTTGATTCGGGTAGAGTGGTTACATTTAAAAATTGTATTTTTTCGTTTCCATTATTTATTTATTACTATTTTTTTTTATTTTTAGGTTATTTGAAGTATGTCAATTTTTGGAACGTGAGGGACAACTTATGGTGTTATTAGTATTTGAACACTTGGAGCAAGATCTATCAGATTTAATAGAACGTTTGCCTAAGTCAGGAATGCCTCCCACTACAATACAAGTATGTCATATACCTAGTTTATTAACTATGGTTTTTTTTTATAAATTATATTTTTTTCTAATTCAGCGCCTATCTCGTGAATTACTTACCGGTGTTGATTTTCTTCATTCTCATCGGATTATACATCGCGATTTGAAACCACAAAATCTTTTAATATCCTCACAGGGTCATTTGAAAATAGCCGATTTTGGTTTGGCAAAAACTTATGATTTTGAAATGAAATTAACTTCAGTTGTTGTCACACTATGGTATCGTGCCCCCGAGGTTTTATTGGCCCAAACCTATAATAGTTCCGTAGATATTTGGAGTTCAGCTTGTATTATAGCTGAAATGTTTTCACGTAAAGCATTATTTCCAGGTACTTCCGAAGCTAATCAACTAGATCGTATATTTGAGTAAGTAAATTTATTACAAAAGATTTTGAAAATAAAATTTTATATGTAAAAGTATTTTAACGAAATCACTTAAATTTTCTTTTTTAAAATACTCCATTTTGCAGATTAACTGGACGACCCACAGCACAACAATGGCCTAAAACAATATCATTATCTCGAGAACATTTTCCTTTGCGGCATCCCAAACAACCTAGGGATTTGTGTCCCAATCTTTGTGAATACGCAAATGATCTGCTGGCAGTAAGTTATAATCTAATAAGGCAATTTTTTCAATTAAATAAATAATTTATCTCTTTTGTTTGTTTTAGCAAATGCTGTCGTATGATTTACGTTTACGACCTTCAGCATTGGCCTGTTTAGAACATGAATATTTTCAACAAGAACCACTTTAATAGTATGATATGATATACATAGTATATTAAATATATCGTCACCTAAAATGCTAAACAACGTAATAACAATAAAATCAAAATAAAGTTTTTTGATTTTATATGATGCTTTAAAAAATAGATTCGACGTTGCCAAATAGGACAAAAATTCTTACAAATATCTGAAATATTATATGCTTCAATGTTCAGTACTTCTACAATAAAACTTTATAAAAGTGTTGTTACGTAGCTTTGCATTTGAGGTGAAGGTATGTAGCTTAAAAACTTTTTAATTTTAAGTTTTTTTGTCTATAATATATTCTTAAATAATACGTTATTCCTTAAGACATTTCAAATTCAATGTAAAAGTGTTCATTTACTGGTAGTTTAGAACCGTTGTTAGAACAAAAATTATTTATCAAATTTATTTAAATTCCCTATTACTTGGGACGAGTGTACTTTATGTAAAAATTGTTTTTGCTACAAAAAAAAAAAAAATAGAAAAGTTGCATTATGACTTAACCGAAGAAAAAATGTTTATGTCCACTGCCTGTTATTTTTTTTTTCTTTCTTTATTTTCATGTTTAATTTAAGTATTTTGTTTAAAATTCAACTTTTTTTGTTAAAATAGCTTCCAATTAAATTGTTTATTTTTCGTTTTCTTGGAATGTAAAATGTAAAATGTTTATGTTTTTCTTTTTTGGAAGTTTATATTTATTTGAAAGTCTTTATATAATTAACTTTAAATAAGTTTATGAAATAATTTAATATAAAAAACTTAAAAAAAATCTTTATTATTGCATTAAAACAAACAACCATACACAAAATTTTTCATTTTTTACTATATACATTTTAATTTTAATTCAAAATTATGGAGAACTTTTGTTCCCTTTTCCTTTGCACTTACAACTTTTGTAGTGCAATCAGCAGCGTGGATTTCTCCAGCATTGTGAATGAACCTTAAATCTTAAGGGCCAGTATTATAGTGCACTTAAGTTTTATTTTTGAAACTTTAGTGAACTTTTTATACTACTTTTTAAACTGGATGGGCTTTTGATGAGAGATTCAATTGTAAGTAGTGCTTAAAACACTTCAGAATTTTAAAATCATGGAAAATTTTGCACTTAAGTGTTAGATTTTACTTAAGTGTTTACTATAATATCGAACCTTAAACAGAATTTGTAAGCTTCAGAAGACTAAACTTTAGATATGATATTATACAAAATTCTTAGATCCTGCAAACTTTTGGCAGAATTTAAAGTTTTTCAAAATTTTATACAAATATTGATTTTTGAAAACAAAACAAGTAAAATAAATTAAAGTCAGTCATGCCAACTAAATGTATCATACACCAAGTATAATTTGATTTACATTTCGAAATTCCGGGAAGAGTCCTGACCCTTATTTCACGGACAGAGCACCAAATATGGATATAAATATGAATTAAATTATGATCCGGGGGTACCATCCAAATGTGATTCGATTTTCTTTTAATTTAGAGGAATGATTTATACTTAATAACATTCGCAACCCAAAATTTAACCAGATTTTTTATTTTTAAATCTTAAAGTAAATTCAAATATCCAGACAAATCTATTACAATTTTGTTGATACATATTGTAGAATCCCTGGAAAACTTTTGCAAACATTCGCGCAATAAGCCTGAATATGTTTCTTTGTTTGGTCAATAAAAACGTATGTATCAAATTTCATCCAATAATCTTGATATATATTTGCAATCTGTAGTTTGATTACAAAAGTTAAATGGATACACGATGGACTGACATCGTTAAATCGATTATTGCCGTAATAAAATTTTAGGTCTAGGCTGTACGCTTGGGCAACAATCTTCGAATTACAATGCTTACCGCGACAATGTAATTTTATGGGTGTAGTTTTTATAAAATTTAACCCAAAATAAAGACGTGGGGATTTTTAATTGCTGTATTTGCAAACTAAAGCATTACTCGTAATTTTTATAAAGATATGAAGCAACATGAATTGCATTCATTTTGGTTGAAAAAAAAAATTTTTTTGACCCACTCAAAGTTATGAATTCACTTTAATTACATTTATTTCTACATTTAGGGGACTTTGTGAAAAAAACACAAAATTTGGAATCACTCACAAATCACCCGTAAATATTAAAAAAGTAATTTTATTATATGGAAATTATGAAAAGGCTATATAGTACAGGCTTAGTACTTAAAAAGGTTCAATTAAATATCAGTAAATTTTAATAAAAAAATGAAGTTAAACAATAATATTTGGAATTTAAATTTTTTTATATATAAAAAATGTGTGTTTGTTAGGCGAGTCGTAGGAATATATTTTTTGATTTAAGTATTTCTAAACTCATAGTATTAAAAGTACATGTAATATAATTTAATTGGCCAATTTGGCTATTTATATTCCATATTAATAAATAAATGAAATTTCGATATATTTTGGGTGGCGCTATTCGTATATTTTAATTTGTTTCGGTGGAGATTTTTTTAAAGGTAGCCGTCTTTTCTGGAAAGTATTCTGATTCGGTTACACCATCCAGCCTTTCGTTTTACTATATTTATGGAAAAAATCTATAGAAAAGTGTTTAATATTTTAGATTGATGATATATTTTCGTTCGATACTAAATAATTTTTAAGTTAGTTTAAACATAATTTTTAAAGATTTTATTTATTCAATAAGTTTACAAATTTAACAATATAATACAATAACCAGGCGCACATTCAGGTCTATGTTTTACAGAGGCAACAACAACACTTTTTCTGTTTCTCGTTAAGAAAAATTTTTCTATTTCTGAACATAAACTATTGTTATTGTTAAGACGTTAAAACTAAATCCTAGATACGAGCCTGATAAGAAGGCTGAGTTTGTGGGACTTACATTATAATTAAAATGTTTATTTTGTTTTATTTCAAGAAAGAACAAAATTCAATTTCAATAAAATTGTTTTGACAAATTTTTGTTTATAAATTTTCAAATGGCTGAAAAAATAATTTTTCGTTTTAACTAAATAAAATTTAACTGCAATCCCAACAACTCAGCGTAAAACTCAACAAAATGAAAAGTTAACAAGTCTTAATAAAAAAAAAGTTAATTTTAATATTTGTAATTTTGGAATGTTGTTATGAATTACATAACGCTTAAAATCAAATTATACTAATTATGATATAGAAAACTAAAGGTAAAACTAAATTATCTATTTGATCAGTATGTGCTTCTATAAGGCACGTTATTAGAGTAGCTAAAACTACAATTAGACACTGTACTATTGTTAAGGAAAGTAAACCACAGAAATTAAATACAAATATTGGTGACAAAATTGAAATAATATAGGCAAGTGAACCCTCAAAAGTACGAGAACTATCTGTAAAAAGGCAGAACACAAAACATTAAAAATTAATTTTAAAAATAAATTTTTTTAATAAACTTACTTCTCCACTTTGTATGACCAAATTTCGAGCCAACTACACTAGCCGCTGTATCACCAAAACCTATTGTTAAAATACCAGCAAATAATGGCAACAATTTAGGATTTATTGTATTTTCATTTTGATAGCATGGACACGGCATTATCCACATGGGTGTTGAACAGCCTATTAACAAACATAATGGTGTAAAGGCTATTAAGCCGGCATCTTTTTCATCGGCAAACGAATAAAATGCTTTTTCCAAAATACCACCTATTGGCGGCATATGCAATATTCTAAAGAGATCAAATATTATTATTATAGACAATGCTACAGCCGATGCTACATAAAGAAATGTACATTCATATAGAATACCAGGTACATAGACAAATACCACTAATAAATGAAAAAGTTTTCTAACACTTGTTGAAGCTTGTTTGCTATTACGCAATTGCCAACCTACAACACCAACAGTGGCCCCGACAAGAGCTACATAAAAGAGTATTATGTAAAGCTGGAAAGATAAAACACAAAAAAGCACAAAATTACTTTTAATGGGCGGTTAACCATTTAAAAAAATAACCAAAGCTTAGCACTTACACTTAGTTAACTCCATATAAATTGGAAATTCATAACAATTGCTAAGCATTAAGCTTTGGTTATTCTGACATAAGTAAGCAGACATACAAAAACTAAAAGAATCTTATAAACTTTTACTTTTAGTAACATTATAAAAATGTTTAAATGTAAATTGTTTTATAACAAAAATAGCTCGTATAGAAATATTACAATACTTCACCTCAGTGTTTTACAAAATTTTAATTTAAAAACAAACAGAAACTTACCCTGTTTATATCCCTGAAGATAAAATCAAATAGAAGAATAATTGGTAAAGGTTTTGTAATAGGCGATAATGTGGCACCAACTGCAAAAACAGCCATCAATGGATAAAAACCCATAGGCGTGCGTAGAAATTTAAAAGCAGCTAATAAAACACAAACTACCAAAAGCCAAAGCAAAGCAGACTATTAAAAAATAAAATAAATTTATTTAATGTACAAAAGTAACATTTCTATTTTAAAGCTCACTAACTCACCATTATAATAATATTTAATGCAGGTAAGTCCCCAAACTCCAGAGAAGCATTCTCACAAAAAATGCCATACAAAATCAAAGAACAATTAATGGTAAACAATAGAACACCTTGTATAAGTATGGAAGCCTCACCATAAGTGAAGCTCATGGAAAATTCACGCATTACACGTATATAACATCTTTGATAGACAACAGTTATAAATAGAGTCCATGATAAGGATATCCACCAAGGTGTATTTAAAAATATTTTAAATATACATGTACCACAAATAAATGGTACAAAAACAATCAACCATTTATAGAGTTTGGCATAGAGATTAAGGTATATGAAAAAACTAATTGTTTGTATACATAATGCCACCGAAGTGATAGTGATAATTTTGTAATTTGCAGGCATATTCGGACATTGTGATTGATCTTTGAGGAATGACAAATAGCCAACAATTAATGCTAAAGGTAATAAACAACATAGCCAGTATCCAGTCGAAGCCAGAGGTCTATAATTAGATAAGAAAACGTGCAAATTAGAAAGTGATAAGAATTAAAATAATGACAGATAAACGATTATTACGAACTTTTAAAAGTTCATGTTTCACATACGTTAAATGAATCAAAAATTTCGTATGAAAATATATGTCAATGGATTTTTCATTAAAAAATTCAAATTCTAAGATTCTTTCATTTAGATTCTAAAGATGTTTCATCAAAAAAAAAAAAAACAGAATAAGTTTTTTGGTTAAAAATTTATGGGCGGGCATTCATTTAGTTTTTTCTACAAAAAATTGTTTAGATGTAAGGATATTGCCTAGGCATTTATTTCATAAAAAATCAGTTAAATAATTGAGAGATTTGAAAATTTGCTTGTTCTTTAGTGATTCTTCCTATAAAAATTGTAAAAGCCTAGGAAAAAAAATCATAAAAAACATTTTAATTTTGAAATGACCTCATAAGGCTATGAGACCATTAGGACACAATTTAAGAGTATCCTGAAAAAGGTATGTATGGCAATTTAATATTGCCATACGCTTTTCAATAATATAAAATCGAAAAACAAAATCAGTCATTTTGAATTTTTAATCCACTTTTTAATGCATTCCTCTACTTTTCAATTCAATATTCAAACTAATCATCATAAGCAAATGACGTTTTCAAAATCATTGAGTCTGCATAAACGGTTAAAATTTACTGTACATGTATTGAATCATTTGGCGTCATTTAAATCTTTAAAAACATCATGTATAAAGAAATTTTACTCCTAAATTATTTGCTTTGAATAAAAATGTTTATACTATTCTGGTGTTTTTAAAAAAGAAAATACTATAGCGTGAATTTAAGTCACAAATGCAGAAAAAAGTTATTTTATTTTCTTTCAAAAATTCGGCAATATTATTGTTCTGATATTTGTCAAAAAATTATAAATACATAGCTACAAAACACTTTGGGAGCATCACTCAGTAATACCTCCTTGTTATGTTTTTGAATTAATTAAATTTTTCATTAAAATGTATGATTTTTCTTTTCTTGAATCAACCATAAACTATTTTCCAAAATGGTACTAACTGTTAAAAAATATTTTTTGCTCATAAGCCCTTAGATACATACATATAAGAAATGTTAACATTTTTCACATTACCTTTAAAGACCGTAAATTTAAAAACTAGAGGAATGAGCGGCTACATGTATTTTGTTATTGTTCCTCTGCTGAACAATAACATTAACACTACCTTAAATGTTACAAAAAATTATTGTGGGGTTTCCAAAACGTCGCTAGAAGAATGTGTGACTGCATGTATTTTTTATTGTTTAAGGGTTGTTGTTTTTTTATATTTTCTAGATTTATGTGTTTTTTACTTTAAATGCGTTGCATACAAGTAGTTCTATTTCTTCGAACACCATTGTACATTTTTATCAGTTTAAATAATAATTAACACAATTACGTGTATTTTAATTTCCTCGACTCCACGTAAGATGACAAAGTTCAAGATAATTTCTTCTTTCAGTTTCGGCTTACCTTGGTACAATATCATTGTATTTTTGATGACCAACTCCGCACATACGTCCATGTAATTTTTTCAATTGAGAATCTTCATCGCTGCTAGTATCCGTACTATAGTTACTGCTGCAATCGCCTACACCACGATTTCTCATTTTACTTGATTTTTCAATAACATTCAATTCAAAATGTGTTAATTAATTGACTCTTCAAAATTTATTAAAAAAATATGATTCACTTTGGGAAAGATAGTGTAGTCTTTCTTGTTGGTTGTGCAAAATTAAATTTTTGTTTTGTTACCAATTTTATTTCTAGTTTTCCTTGATTTCACATATGTGTGTGCAAAAAAAACCTGTATGATGGTTTTGTTATTGTGTTTAATCTTTTTGTATCTTGTTTGTTTTGCACTTCTTGTTCATGTTGAGACCGTAGTTTTTCCGCAATTTTCATTTTATTTGGTTGAGGTTGATTATAATTTTCCATGTACAGAAACAGAATGACAACGTGTCGTATTTTTCCAAACATTTCAGTAGCTGTGTTTGTGCGGTAGGCTATCAACTTTGCGTTATGTTTCTCCTACATAATTTTAACATAAGCCAACGTTTAGTGCTAATTCTTAACGCTACTTTTGTCAAATTTTGTAGGGGAATGACATAAGCCACCGTAATAGCTTACCTCAGAAACACAGCTAGTATCGGAAGAATAACGTGACGTATATAGATTGTCGCTTTGAGAGAAAATACTCCAAAAATACAGTGACTGCAAACAATCGTGATTACTTTTGGTGCAAAGAATACAGCAGAGATTCATTCCTCCTCATTATCTTTTTTTTACATTTTAATCTTATAAAAACTAAAAAATTTTATTATGTTAATATAGAAAACGAACAAAAAAGATTGGTTTAAAATACTTTATACGTTCGCTTTTGGACTAAAAGCACATGAGAGCCACATAATATATTTGTAATCAAAATAAAAGATATAGTCTGCGTTTTTAAATTTTTCTTTTTTTTCTTTTTGTATACATTTCCTGGGTATGTTAAGTGAATATTTTGGTGGCAATAATGTCAAGAAAGCACTGAACATAAAAAATCTTATAGCACTGACTCATAGATATGAAACATCTGATTGAATCAATATAGCTGCTAGAAAATGTGTTTAAGGAATTGGTAAACTCACAGACTACCCAGACAGGAAAAAGATGATTGAATTAAAACAATGACTAGAAAATGAGTAAAAGGAAATATCAAAATTGCAGTGATACACAGAAAGGGATAGATATACAAAAAATATGTACCATACAAATTATATGGAGTTTCTTTTTTCTATCTCAAAATAACCATACGGTTCAAGAATTCTTGTTTGACATATGTCATTGGTAACGTGTTTGTGTAGTCCGTGGTAAAACTTTAATGATATACAGAAAGGGGTATATATACCATACAATTTATATGAGTTTATTTTTTCTATCTCACTCTTTAAATCACTACAATAGCTGTAAAATTTGACAAGCCAACGTTTAGTACTAACGTTTGCCTGGGAATGACAATAGCTTTTTTTAAAATATGTCATTCGTGACTTGACAGTGTAGTCACACTAAATTTGAATAATAATAATTATCGAAATTGTTATGCAAGGGACTGTGGATAAATGGGTTTGTTGTATATGATTTGAGCTAACCAGAGTTGTTTTCGATCTACCAGCAGTTTTCCTTAGGATTTCAAAGTTTCAATAAAATCTTTAATACTACGTTCACACTAATAGTATTTCTTTTTTCAAATTTTCGATTTATAAATTGAACAGAATTTGAAATAAAGAAAATTTGCTGCTGTTGTGTATGTAATTTTTCGGATTTTGCTTTTGTTCAATTGTTAATTCTGAGTTTGGACTGGAAAGTTAGTCTAGTAAAAAGTTATTTGCAACTATTTGCAGTTAATACACTTTTTACTAGGTTAAATCTGCAGAGCAGATTGGCTATAAACGAAATTTTAGCATACCGTTAACATGGTATTTATTCATAACACTGTACTTAATCTCATTCTAGTATTGTTGTTAAATTCCTTCTAAAGTTCAGTGTTTAAAGTCAAAAAAAAACAAAGAAATTTCATTCACAATAATAATAGGCCACTTGGTTGGCCCTAATCGGTATGCTAAGACATCATTATGACTAAACTCTATTCTAACAAGTTACTAGGCTTCATGTATAACACTTTCATTATAAACATCGCTTCAAGTTTTTCCCTAAATTATAAAGCTGTAACAACGATTGACTTAATTTTGTTAATAAAGCACCGAAGGTCAACGAAATCTAACTTAAAAGCCTGTTTTTTTTATTTTAATTTTGTTATTTGTATTTAAATTTTTTCCAGTTCTTTTTTATTTTAAAATTTTTTAATTCGTTTAAGTTGGATACAATAAGTTCCGATTGAAAGGTAACTAAATTAATAAAGATGGAACTTTTTAAGAGTTGACTTAAGCGAAATATGGATACTTCAATGTATTTAATGATATCGCTCTTTTCCTTAAATCAGCTTCGCTTATTATGTTTGGACCATAAGCCATTTGAGATTATTTCTGATTTCTTAATCGAAGTGTTAGTTATGCTCGGTGTCAGTTAATGTAATGTCCCTGTAGTCGTTAACTAAAAATTGTGCTAAATTTAGTATGAACATAAAATGGCGAGATTGTTATAGAATTAGATTCTGAAAACGTCAACGTAAAGCGGGAATTAAAAAAAATAATTAGAATTAGATTCTAAAAAAGTCGAAATAAAAAAATATTTGCATAAAAAAGATGAAATTTAATGAATTATAAATCATTCTTTGTTTTATTATTTATATATGTATTTTTTCATTTTATTGAATATAACAAATTGTTTATATTGTTTTAATAATGGTATGCTATTATTATTTAAAATTTTTAATGATTTTGTTTTTCTTTTTAATGGTTTTATCTATATTTTTTAGTTTGTACACCAATAAAAAGGTTTAATGAATGATGTATCTTTTTTAACAATGTTAAGTATGATTAAATTCGTTTGCAAAGAAAACCTATTGATTGAATATGAATAGTTATTTTTAAGGTTTAACTCAATTTGTTAAAGATTCTAATTAAATATTGTTTTATATCAATTATTTTGAATATTATATAGTAAATTAGTTTTACCTATGGTTAATAATTGAAATTTTATTGTAAAAATATGAAATACATATTACTGCGAGTTTATTTAGTGGCTTATTATTTTCTAAATAAATAATATAAATAAGCACTTAATAAAAAGCAAGATAAAATTAAAAGTAAAATGAGATTTTGAATTTAAAATAAATGAAAAAAATATAAAGTGAATTTAAAAAATTAATAAAATTGCATAAATATCCAACGAACATTCAAAAATTATATTTGGAAGAAATCTACACTTTTTCCATTAAATACGATACAACTTAGTTTGAGGGAAATTTAAAAAGGGGCTACTTTAAGAACTGGAGTTTACTCATATATTCATTCAAATAAAAATTTTGAAAAATATGATATAAAAAGTAAAATTTAATGGGAAATTAGGGACCGAATTGCCGTTTTTGCCATTTTTGGATGAGTAAAAGAAAGACCAACAATTATGATTTTCACAAGGAGTGTGCTAAGTGTTGAATGTGTTAAACTGTGCTATTGGAAACAGAGTTGTTAAAGTTAAGTTTCAACAATTGACAATTGTAGCTTATATGTTTAGTGTGATAACAAAAAGAAAATGTTAGAAATAGTCGTTATGTAAAATAAAAATTTTAGCAACTCCGTTTTTTAATACGGCAATTGAACAATAGTTCGAACACCTTTTGAACTCTTAATGATTGTTCAAACATAACGTAAATGCTTCGAAAAATTATGTTTAAACATGGAAAAGTGTATACACTCAGGAAAAAAGTTTCATCATATTTTTGAGATAATTTTATAAACAGTTTGTCATCAATTCTTATTCATTACAAAATTTTCATAAATCATTTCATTAAAACTTAAGAATTAGTTATTTCGATTGCAACAAACTGCTGTTTTTAATTTTCATTAAGTTTGCAATTGAAACAGAAACTTCTTCATAAATATGATAAAAATTTCTTCATAAATAATGATGATAATCTTCAACAATTAATGGAAAAAAATCTTAAAGGCTTAAACATTTAAAAAGTTTAAATTGTGTAGTTTTTAAAATAAAAAGAAGCAAACAACATCGGGTAAATTTGTTTGGGTCAACCTGTCAATATTAAGGAATTTTACTCTAAAAATGGAAATTGTGTAAATGTGAATAAGGCCTGGTTTATATTTTACGATAATGGTCTAAACAAGTAACGAAAATTTGTTTTTGTTTCCCATGCTTTTTTGACGCAAGTAATTGTCAATTTCTATAGGTTTTGTACATTATCAGAGAACACAGATTGAAGTTACTATAATGTTAAAAATGTTTTTTTACAAAATTATGAAATTTAGAAATATGCGCAAAAACAAAAGCATTTTGTGAAGTGTTCTATTTATACGGCTATTGCTGCATTTATATTGATATTCTAGCATACTCCTATTATGGTTCTTAATCCGTACCCTTTATTTTAAATGAGTAGTTTTTCTTATGGGGGTTTCTCGTCGGTTATAGTTCGCAAACATAACGAAAGCCGTGAAAATCAAAATCTCTCTAAAATTCATTGTAGCTTTTGTTATTTAATATTGCCTATATGGATCAAAATATGTGTATCAGAGAACTGCATTTGCTGATTGCAAAACGTTCATACGCAATCAACACAAGAATAATTATGTGTTTGCAATCAAACGCTGAATATACTTGGAGTACATATTTGTTGATGATTTTAAATCAATCAAACGACGTGCAAATTGTTCTGTCACTGATTTATAATCATCGGTCGTTGTTAAACCATTGATTTTATTCTGTTCATTCGAGCCAACAATAATTATTTTGATGTAGAATAAAACAAAAAAAAAAAAAAACAACAAACGTGTATGAGTGTAATCATAATTAAAACAAAATAGTTTCTTATCTATAAAAAGGGGGTGGTTTTGTAGAAAAACATTTCATAAATATTATATGTATATTAGGGTGGGTCTAAAATACGTTTTTTTAGAATTTTTATTAGGAATTCCAAAAATATTGTTCTTTGTGAATTTTTTTTTTTTTTAATTTAGGTCGACATCTCAGGCTCGCCCAATCCGGTTAAAGTTAAATATTGCCTAATTTTCCAATCAAAATAGATGAAAAAAAATTTAGACAATATTTAAACTTTTCCGGATTAGGCAAGCCTGAGATAACGACTTAATTTTTTTTTCCAAAAAAATATTTATACTTCACAAAGAAGAATATTTTTATTACTAATAAAAATTCTAAAAAAGCTGATTTTAGACCCACCCTAATATACATATAACATTTATGAAATGTGTTTCTACAAAACCACCCCCTTATGAAATGTGTTTCTATTTTGTTTTAATTATGAATAAACTCATACGTGTTGTTGTTTTTTCTGATTTATTCAACGCAGACTTTTTGTTGAGTGATTAAATTTGCAGTAAACATAATCGACATATGATACAAACTGATCCGAATTACGCGTTCAGTAACATGATGCTGATTTTATTCTACAGTGAATTTTGTTGAATTTTTAAATGTGAACAAGAATTTTTGTGTATGATTAAAGAAAAAAGTTGATTTTGCAGTTCTCTGATATGTATATATATTTGGCAATATCAAATTGGAAAAGATTGTATTAATTACATATTATTAGGTGAGGCAAAAACAAGTTATATCAAATTTTATTTACCAATTTCAGCATCCAATTTGATCTGATTTAAAAATTATTTTTCCCCTTTAAAATTGAATAAAGTTTTCGTAACAAATTACGTACACAGTAAAGGGTTTACCAATACAAATCAAAATCACAAATCAAAAATTATATTCTTAAACTTAATTTACATGTTGACCGTGTCTGACTATTCACTATATAAAATTACATTTTTAGAAGAAGTCATAAAAAATTACCAATTCATATCACCAATACCGCGAAATCGTAAATTTTCAGATTTGAAATTTTGTATGAAAGTGAACAGAACTAATTAAGATTGAAAGTTAAAATTTTCATAATTTTGTAATATGTTTAGCTAAAATTTTAATTTTCTTTAAAAAAAATTGGGTTTTCCTAATTGCAATTCTTTCTTCTGTACGTCATGATCAAGTGGTATAAGTTTTGTTTAAAAATAAAAAAGGCTGTATAAATAAAATCATAATAAAAATTTTCTTTTCGTTTTTTATGTATAAATGCATTTTTTCCAATACTTTTTTATTTTATTTTTTTAATATAATTTTTTCTTTTATAAAAATTTTATAATTTTTATATTAATTTTAAGTAGTTAATAATAATTAATATTTTGTATGTATATGGTAGAGGGAGGAAATAAGATTGGTAGGAAGTTGGTAAAGGAAGAAATTCTAGTTGTAGTAGTAAGAAACAATTGATCATTTAATGTGTTTTTTCGTTTTTCGCTTTTCTTAATTTTTTTTTACAAAGAAAATTATTTGTTTGTTGTTTTATTTAAATGGGTGTGTTTTTATCTTAACTGTGTTTTATACTCGTTTTATATAAAAAAATAAGTAAATTTTATAAAAAATTAACAGAAATTAATAAAAAAAAAAAACAGAATTTTTTCTTAAAAATTAAAAAAAATAGTTTTTAAGTTGTTTTAATTTGTAAACTTAATTGCCGGAGTCTTCGCCATCTAATGATTCATCATGTACTGAAGAACTGTCATCGTTACGTTTGGAAGATGGTGTGCCGGTTAGACGACTCGAACTTAGACCCATGCCGCCGGTGCGTCTGAAATAAAATAAATAAATTTTATTAGTTAATATTTTTAAATTTGTGGGATTAAAACATGCATTTGTTAGCAAAATAATGGTAGACATCACAAAAAATACAAGGAATGTACTGTTTTAGGTGACTCATTGTCAGTAGTTTGGAAAAAATTTAATTGTAAGCAGGATTCACAATACTGGAGTGCGTTTTTTTTCCTTTCCCCCAGGTACTTATATATTTTTTGTGCCATGCCATTTTTATTAAAGTGCACTCCAATCAGCAGATTGGAGTGAATCTGGCTTTACAAAATTTCTTTTATGTTGCAAATAATTTTTTTTTTTTTTGACTGGATATAAGAAGTTTTTTGTAGTTTCAAATATTTTGATACCAAAAAAATTTTCCATAATGTTTTAGAGATCCAAATTTTAAAGAAAATCTTGATTTAAAATTGACAAAAACAGTGACGGAATTTGGAATTTTTAAACAATACATTGATTGTACAGCCTCATTACTCCGGAATCCTAATTGACTATTTAGGTTGCAAGCGTAATATTGTTTAAATAATATTATGATTTTTACTTGCAGTCACCCAAAAACCAGAGTACCAAATATTCACTCATGCACAGGAAAAAATTTTTTCTATAGTTTGCTTTTTTCGTTCATGTATTCTTTTGTATTTTCATACAAAAATGATAAAATAAGAGAGATTTCTTTCATACACTTGGAAATTTTTGAGATGTAACATTTTTCATTTTTCACAAATGAATAGGACATCAAAGTTTATTATCATTCGCATTAAAAAATTAATAACAAAAATTTGCTATCATTCCGAATGTACATAAATGTGCGAATTTGTTTTACTTAAGCTGTGTATACATACACTAGGTGTCATAATTGTACGCTCCAAGCTCATTACGAACTATTAGTCCCAAAAATGTCATTAATTTAATAAAAAAAAACTAAATGTTAGATGTTAACTGTTGCTTATAGTGACGATGCAGTCTGATGTTTTCCCCAAGTTTTAAAGAATGCATAATATAAGAAGAGAAATAAGTGTAGATAAAAGAAAAATTCTAAAACTTTGGAAAGATGGTCAAAATTATCGCCAAATAAGTAAAACTGTAACTTTGAAAAAAACAGGAATAATAACTTCCAAGTCAAGATCTTGGAACACTCGAAGTGTAGTGTCTTTTTTAAAGAAAAATTCAAAACTTCTGCACTTCAAATTACGGCAGATATCAAAGAAAATTTTAAAAAGCCAGAAGGATTTAAAGACGTGTATCATGGTCGTGTTGCCCGAAAGAAACCTTTCATATCGTTGGTCAACCGAATGAAACGTATTGAATATGCAAATAAATATATAAATAAGCCTCCAGAATTTTGGAAAAAAAAAAGTAATTTTTTTAGACGAAAGCAAATTTTGAGTATTCGGTATCAAGGGAAGGCAAATTGTGTGGAGGAAGTGTGGAACCGCTCTTAATAAAGAAAACTTGCTGTCAACGGTCAAGCATGGTGGCAGCTGCAGGAGTAGGCAATTTTGAATTTATCGATTCAACAATGGACAGATTTGCTTATTTAGATATTCCTAAAATAAATCTAAAGCCAAGTGCTGAAAAATTGGGTTGTCCAGGGAATATTACTTGTGAAACTTTGGCTCCTATATAATGTTCCAAGGATGCGTCCTACACCCCCATAGTAATCAAATATAAGCCCGATTGAGCACTTATGGGCATTATTGGAAAAAAAAATCAGTCAGCGCAACTTTACAAGTAAGTCAATGCTAAAGGACGTAATAAAAGGGGAGTGGAAAAAGGATTCGGCTAAAGAGACTACGCACTTGGTTAATTCAATGCAAAATAGGCTCAAAGAGGTTCTCAAAAGTCGTGGCTACCCAACCCAGTACTAAGTTATCGTACTAAGTTATAGTTACTTTCTAGAAAATTTTGTAATGAGAGTAGACTTTTGGAGTTCATGCTATTGAAATGTTATTTTATTTTTGACGTTTTTTTCAAATTAATCTCTTATTTTAAAACGTATTAGTATAAAATTTAAATTAATAAAAATATATCATTACACAAGTTTTTTTTTCAATTGTAGTAAAAAAGATACTATGATAGCGTAGATCTAGTGTACATGTAAATCATGCGTATACATACATACATACATACATACATACATACATACATGTACATCATGATTCTGTTACTTCAACATGTTTAATAAGGTTTTAGGTTTTTTTCTAGATATTCGCCATTTTGTAAAATGTTAATTTATTAAAATGGCCGGTATTTCGAAAATTATGAAACACATGATAATAAAAATAGACCAGGTCCGAGACATACCGAGTAATCTATTTTTAAAAACAGAGTGACTCATTCTTATATACGAACGAAATGGAACGAGAAACTAAATTTGTATTTTTGGAGTGTGTTAATTTATACAAGTAAAAAAAAGGCTTAATTCGACTGGGCAAATAATATAAAAACTCTAAGAGGTGAAATTATGGAGGCGAAAGAAAATTTTCTGAGGTGAAAAACTTTTTGGAAGTGAAAATAAAATTTTGTGGTGGAAAAAAAATTTAGGTGAACAATTTTTTGTGATAAAAAATATTTGAGGTGAATATAAAATATTATTCAATTCTAAGGGACTGGTGAAAAACAAGAGAAAATATTTAAGTGGTCAGTCGCTATTATAAAATTGTACAGGGTGGCCCAAAAATACCGAAGGGTTTCGAGTTCCTTATAACCTTTTTATTGTAATCTTAATTCTTTTTAGTTTTATGAAACAGATCACAATTTAACAACATGCCCAAATCTTTGAACTTTACTTCTCAAATCAACGGTACATTGTTTTTGTTTACTCAGCATGCATATCGTCGTTATTTTAATGTGCGAGTTAGACCCTCAGAGTCAACAATAAACCGTCTGGTTGCAAATTTTCGACAAGGGGCAGTAAAAAATTTTCCTGGTGCCGGCAGATGACGAACGGTGCACACGGATGGCAATATTAAACGGATACTGGAGAGTATTCGGAAAGATGGAGAAACATAAACCAGTAGACGTTCGCCACAACTTGGCCTCTCACGAAGGTCGCTGCAGAGAATTTTGCATACAATAAAAATGTTTCTATACAAAATTCAGCTTGTCCAAGAATTAAAACCGACACAACACAACATCTTTGGTAAACGAATTATTTCGTGTACAAGCGGTTTTAATTGGCCTCCGCGTTCACCGTATTTTACCGCTCCAGGCTGTTTTCTTTTAAGTTATTTGAAATGAAAGTCTATATTAATAAACCTAGAGTCATCCAGCAATTAAAAAACAATATACGCGACGAAATAAACAACATAACACCTGAAGTTTTGCGAAAGTTTATGGAAAATGTTTTGGAAAGAGCACAAATATGCGAAGCAGAAAATGGCCACCACTTGCTAGATATAATTTTTAATAATTAAATTAAAAATATTCTCCATTAATAACTGTATTTCGGTAATTTTGGGCAAAAAACACCAATTTGTATAGAAAATTTCGAGGTAGCTTCACATTTTCACTCATAACGTTTTAAAAATGACACCCGCGCTTGGGACTTTACGGCGTGTTTGCCATTTCAACAGACAGACAAATAGGCGGACATCGCTAAATCGATCTGAAATCGCATAAGGATATAAGGTCTTAGACCTATATATCAACATGTTACAAACGGACTGACAATCTGATACATACCCTTACCATATATGGTGAAAAGAAAAAAAGGAATTTCGCATATATCGGGAAGGGTATAAAAATATTCACCCTGAGGCTGTTATAAAAGCTCCATGGAACATTCTCTCGAAGGGTAACCTATGTCGGGCTTTGAAAAAATTTTGTCCGATTTGCGCTTTTTTATAAAATCTTAAAAACTGAGCGATATAGGGCAAAACGGATCCGGGAAACATCCCAAGGGATGTATTTTTATAAAACAGCCTAAGTAAAGCTTTTTTGAGCAATTGTAATTATTTTTTGAGGCATTAGTACGATTTCATTTGCAAATGCTAATGCCAATGAAAAATCCCAAGTATGATTTTTACAACCAAAACTTAAATTTATTTCATTTAAATTTTTTTTATTTAATACTCACTTTAAAAAATAAAATTTAAAAAACAAGCCATTACTTTTCGGTTAATTTTAACCTATGGGTAATAAGTGTTTCGCGGACACCCGCGGTAACGTACGTCGAACACACCTATTATGTATTTAAAAAATCAGATATGACACGTGCTCAATTTATTAATAATGAATGAATATTTTAAACTATTACATTTTGTGAAATTACACGAAAATTAAGGAATGATGACAGATGTTTTATGCAAATAGTAAAAAAAAAAATAAAAAATTGATTTCATAAACAACAAAAAAATTTACAAAATATTTTGAAAGCCGTGATCCTTCTGAGTAGTCTCCCATTAATTTTCTTAATAGGTAATTACCTTACGTGTCACAGTTTGGTACTTTCTCAACCCTATTTAACCTAATTTTGTTTCTTTCAAAAATCTGCAACAAGTAAAATAAAAATAAAGATTGCATGTCAAAGAACCTAAGAAAATTGTAATTTCTTTCCACAACTACATTGCTACGAGTACATAGATCTGTCAAAATAACAGATAATAAGAGAGTAAATATTTGAAATATTAAAAAATGCTCCAAATAAAAATTCAAAGAAATATCTCATTCAAAGAAATATCTCTAGGAATTCTAAAAACGTCGTTCAATGAAGATAGAACAAATTGTTAAATAATTTTTGGGATTTAAACACATTTAAATACTTTAAGTCTTGAAAGCATACCGTACTACCATTTATCATCCGATTAATAAAATTATTAATTTTATTAAATATTAAAATCGTGTAAACAAAATCTATTTGCAATGCCATGTTCATCAATTGAATGAATAAAAAATCGATTGAATACCCAAATTTGCACATCGAATGGAAAGAGAGGAGGAATTGTTCTCTGGTTTCTCGGGAAGTTTTTTTAAATAATATCGTTTAAATTACCACCTTCTTTGTTGATGCACATTTGTGCTCGATTTACGGCATTTTTAATTGTTGCTCTCAAAATCTGGCTTCAAATTGATAATTTCTTCTTCAATGTTGACTTTTAAGACTTGGATGGTTTGTGGTTTGTTAAGGTAAACGCGAGATTTCAAAAAACCCAAACGCGGAAATTTGGCGCCGTCAAATTTGGAGATTTCGTCAGAGTGGCTAGATATTGACCAATAGGTCATATTAGCAGTAATAATAATTCATAAGGGGTGTATTAGTTCATTGCTTATTGTCAACTTATTCTCTATTTGTCTACATCTTAGATATTAAATAATAATTACATTTGACGCCATTTGGAAAAGTAAAGGCACATTCACGTAATGACATTTCGTTTGCGCCACCCGTTAGTCAGTTTTCAAAATAAATTTTCTAAAAAAAATTCAGAAAAATTGTTCTCCAATTTTAACACATATTTACTAATGAATATTTTTCCTATATAATTATAATAAAATCTCTTTTATTTTAAAGAAATTTCTAGATTTAGATTCGAAGATTCATATGTATTTTGATGAATAAAAATAATTTAAATAATTCTTAATATATGAAATAACAAAATAAATATCGAGTCAACGTGCAATTGGTACTTTATTGTAAAAAAAGGGATAATGTAAATTTGTAAATCATGTTCAAGTATTGGGGAAAACGTGCAAAAGTGTATATAACTAAAAGGGACATTCGAATATAGGGAAAATAAACTGCAAACAAAAAACTGTGGGAAAAGGGATAAAAACATACTCAAAAACTAAAGTCCTGTTAAAACAATAATTAAACAAAACTTACACAGAATTAAATGTGAATAAGATCAATTGGTACAAAAACAAAACTGACAATCAATTGTTTAATTTTTTTCTTTTTAAACAAAATGTGTTGTATTGGTTAAACATTTATAAATTTACGATATTTTGTTTATTTTTTAAACTACGTCTACTACTACTATTGTATGCCCTCACAATTCATAATAAGAGTAGGATCCTTTTTAGGTGAATAAGCTTTAGCCTTTTCAGTTTCGGCCACTTGTATTGATCTAAGTTATTTTATGTATTTGTATAAAATTAATTGAAAAATCAAAATAATAGTAAAACATGATAAAAACTTACCTTAATTTAGTTTTAAGTGAATTAATTTCACGATTCATGGCTTCTTGACTTTCAATCATGTCCTCGCATTCACGTTGGTATTTACGTTTTTGGGTCTTTTCTTTTTGTAATTCCTCTTCCGTTTCGTCTAGATTACGTTTAAGTAATTTCATGCGACTGTTAAGCTAAGAGTAAAAGAAAATTTGTTGATAGAGAAATATATTTGTTTATTGAAGGTGTTTATTGAAACTTACTTTATCTATTTGCTCTTTGTATTGGTCGGCATGTCTTCTTTCATCTTCAATATTCAAGCCCAATTCCTTGATTTTCTTTTCCATTTTACGATTGGCCTTTTGTTGCAGTAGTCGTTCCTTACCCTCGTTGTCGAGTTGTTCCTCCAAATTGGAAATCTTGGCTTCAAGGGTGGCAATTGTGGCTTTAATTTTGGTTCTTTGCGCTGTTTCGATTTCAGCCAATTTCGCTTTCAGTTCCTTATTTTGACGTTCCAATAGTGCTCTTGTGTTTTCATTCTTTTGCGCATTCGACTTTTCGGTAGCTAATTCCGTTGATAATTGTTCGTTTAATAATTGAGCCTTGCGGCTACGATCGAGTAATACCTCTGAGTTGGATTGTTCCTCTTCGAGTTCTTCTTCCAAGGAAGCAATGCGGGCTTCTAAACGACGTTTCTCATCAATCATAAGTGTTCCCTTGCTGGCATTGGCAGCCATTTCTTCAGCCAACTCGTCGCGTTCTGTTTCAGCCGCACGACGTGCTCTCTCCGAACTAGCCAAGTCTTCGGTAAGCTGCATAACTTCAGCTTCCAAAGCCTTAACTTTACGTTCGGCTTCTTTGCTGGCCGCTTGTAATTCTTCCTTAGCCGCCTTGGCTTCTTCGGCCTCTCGCAGAGCATCCTTAACCTGAACTTGTAATTTCTTGGCATGTTTAAGGGCATCTTCTTTAACTTTGTTGTGCATTTCCATGGTGGTTTCCAATTCCTTAAGATCACCTTCCAGTTTCTTTTTGGCGGCCACAGCAGCTGTACGCTGTTTACGTTCCTCATCCAATTCAGCTTCAAGATCACGCAATTGTTTAACCAAACCACGACGTTTTTCTTCAGCCTGCTCTTCCTTAGCTTGAAGATCACGTTCGAATTGTGAACGCAGGGCTTGCATATTGACTTCCAAACGTAATTTGGCATCTTCGGTTAGCTGGAGATCATCTTCCAATTCCTCATTTTGTGCTTTTAGTTCAGCCAATTGCGATTCTAAAGCTCGTTTCGCCTTTTCCAATTCATGCACATTCTTATCGGCGGTACCCTGAGTATTGGCCAGATCATCGAGTTCATTTTGCAAAGCTTTACGTTTAGTTTCCATATCTTCAATCTTGTCGTAGGCTTCATCTAATTCACGACTTAATGAAAGCACCTTGGTCTCCTTTTCGCGGGCTTCACGTTCGGCAGTATCACGTTCTGCGGCAAATTGTTCCGAAATCGATTTTTCTTCAGCCAAAATTTTATCAAAATTCTTTTGTTTCTTCTCTAATTCAAGCACCTGGTAAAGAAATAATGCAACATAAACAGTGTGAGAACAAAATATAATCACTCTTTCTTACCTTTGTGCGTTGTGCTTCCAATTCTATCGTACAATCTTCCAATTCTGATTGTATCTTCTTTTTGCTCTTATCCAAGCGATCGTTTTGAGCCATCAACTCTTTAACCTGTCTTTCCAAATCCTCAATACTTTTGTTTAAGCGTTTCTTGCCCTCTTCCAATTCCTTAACCAAGTCGGCATCTTCTTCTGCCTTCTTTTTAATGTCCTGCATGGTGGCTGTTAACTCTGCCAATTTACGTTCATAGGTCTTTTTAGTTTCTTCATCTTCTTCTAGCTGTTCCTGCAGCGCTTCTTTTTCTGATTCCATTTGACGCAATTTTGAACTTAATGATAATTTCTGGCGGGTTTCCTCCTCGAGCAACTGTTGGGTTTCGGCAAGTTGGGATTCCATATTACTGGCGGATTTAACGGCAGCGGATGCTTTCATTTCGGCTTCTTCCAATTGATTGGTTATATATTCAGCTTCTTGTTGAAGTTTTGTGCATTTCTCTTGTAATTCCGAACGTGCACGTTCTACTTCAGCCAATTTCACCTGAAAATATGAATGATGATGAATTTCAATTTCGATTTCAATACAAATATTACAGAGAGCCAACATTATACTAATCATGGCAATACAAATATGTACTATATGGAAATTTGCATTAACAATGTATTGATCAATTGATTGATTACTATTACCACAGCATATACAGTGAAAATATATGTAGAATATAGTACACATGATTGTTAACCACAAAAACCTTTTAAGTTTTTAATGAAGCGTGGTTGTTCTACACAACATTTACGTGTACGTATGTTGTATATTTTCAATCAATGAAGGAGATTTTGTGGTTAAATTTCGTACAATTCATAGTCATTCATCGTTATGTGGGTAATGTGTTCTATTTAAGATTATTATAACAATTCCATATAATTACCTGCAATTCAGCTATTTGAGATTCGGCTTGTTTACGACGACGATCGTTTTCTTGGCGGGAACTATTAACACTACGTAATTCGGTAGCCAAATCGGCATTTTCAGCTTCCAAAGTACCCTTGGCTTTTTCCAGCACCGCTTTAGCTTTTCGCAGATTTTCAAGCTGTTCATTGATTCCATTTAACTCTGAAACATGTTTATGTCTCATCTCCGCCACTATTGATTCATGATTTACAGTCTCTTCTTCTAAGGATTTCTTAAGAGATGCTAATTCCTGTTCACGTTTTGATCTTAATTCTTGCTGGGCTAAAGAGATAATAATAAAGTTAAAAAAAAAATATTTAAAGAAACAAATATATTTTATCCAAAAACTTACCAGCTGTTGTATCTAATGAGTCTAGCAATTCATTCTTTAAAGCTTCCAATTCTTCACCCAAATCACGTCGTATTTTTTCAGCTTTAGCTCTAGCAGCCTTTTCTGCTTCTAAATCTTCTTGTAACTCGGCCAATTGTGATTCAATTTCCCTTTGAGCTTTTTGTGCTGCCGCTTTAGAGGCTGATTCTTCATCGATACGCATAAGAGTTTGTGTAAGTTCTTCTTCACGTTTGGACAGTTGCACTTGGAGTTCCTCAACTTGTGTACGGCGCTCATTGAGTTGTTCTTTAAGGTCAGCCATTTCAGTTTCAATTTTACGCTTGGTACGATCTGTTTCCTGACGTTGCTGCTGATCCTTGTGCATTCTTTCTTCTAATTCAGCTATGGTGGCTTCATGTTTGGCTTTTAATTTTGCCAAATGTTTGGCTTTTTCTTCTTCTTCAGCCAAAGTTTGCGAAAGATCGTTGGCTCTTTCCTCTAGTATTTTCTTTTCCTTGATCAATTTTTGATTTTGATCATCGGTAAGGGCAAGTTCTTCTTCGTATTTTTTAATTTTACCATCAAGTTGCACCTTTTCTAATTGTAGTTTTTGTCTAGCCGCCTCCTCCTCTTCCAACTGTTCCTCGAGGTCTTGTATGTTAAGTTCAAGCTTTTTCTTTTCTACACCCAATGACAAGACACGTTCTTCCTCTTCTTCGATTCTCGTCTCCAGCTCTTGCATCATATCCTCCAATTCTTGTTTGCGAGCCATCAGTCTGGAACGCGACTCTTCCGCCTCAGCACAAAGTTCAATTTCAGCTTGCAACTGTTCGGCCAATGAGGTCTTCTCCTCCAACGCCTGTTGGTATTTGCGCTCATATTCTTGGGTACTCTTTGTAAGGGTATCAAGTTTTTCGCGTACCTGCTTCAGCTCATCTTCTTTTTGAACGAGTTTCTCCTCTTGTTTCGTGACCTCAAGCAGAGGCTTGACTTTCGTGTACAAACGCCACCACTGCCAATTGCGTAACTTCAAATAGGCAGCACAGTTGCGTTGTATAATGCGTATCGCATTCAATTGTTGCAAACGTTTTTGATAGTTGCGTCTGGCCAAGAAACCACGACAGAATGCTTGGAAGTTCACAATAAGATCGGTGATCTTGTAATCACGCTCTTCTTCGAGATGAGCTAAAACACCAGCGCGGAAGAAGATCTTCGACTGACCGACACGGAATAGATTCGAGTCGAGTTCCAGAGCTTGAATCATTTTCTCGCAGGCCTTTTTGCCATCCATGAAGCCTTTCGGTATGACGTTGGGTGTTAGTAGTTCGTAGCGCTGACGGAACTCTTGGAATGGAATACGATTGGGGAAGCCCTGGCGACAAATACGAATACCTTCGAGCACACCATTGCAACGCAACTGGTCCAAGACCAGCGGGGCATCAATTTTGCCAGCGCGTTTCTCATGATTGGGTATGATACAACGCACAAAGTTCGGATTGGTGTTGCGCAAAGTGTCCATAAGTTTAGCCAATTGCTCCTTGTACAAATGTGATACAGTGCGGAACATACCCTTGCGGGTACGGGCTCCGAACTGGGTATCGGTAAGAGCTTGATGAGCCATGCCAACAATTTCGGCATCCTTCCAAATGTTGACCACAAATGGATCTTGCGAGTTTTGTAGCAGGGAAACAATATTTTCATTAAGCGGATCCATATTCTTCATCAACCACTTGGCAGCAGAATAATCCACCTTGCCGGCGTAGTGTACAATAGCAAAATCGGCTACACCACGGAAATCTGTTTTCATGAATTTCGGATGCATCGAATGGGCAGACACCAATTTCTCGACGAACGTCTTGTCGGTGGCCTTGGGGAACCAGCATTCCTCATCCAAGAGAGCCATAATGCCACCAGGTTTATCAATCAAATCAATTGTGGGTTGGAGATCTAAACCGAAATCAATAAATTTCCATTCGATACCTTCTCTCTGATATTCTTCCTGTTCCAGAATGAACATAGTATGATTAAAAAGTTGCTGCAACTTTTCGTTTGTATAATTAATGCACAGCTGTTCGAAGGAGTTCAACTCGAAAATTTCGAAACCAGCCATATCGAGAATACCAATAAATGAGGCACCCTGGCGTTTAGTACGATCTAAAGAACGATTAATACGATTCACTAACCATTTGAACATGCGCTCATAACACGCCTTTGCAATAGCTTCCACAGCAAATTCCACTTGTTCCTTAGTCTGGGCTTTTGTTACGAAATCACGTCCCACTTTAATGCGTGGCGTTAGAAAAGCTCTTGTCATATCCGTAACACTTAAGCCCAAGAGATGGGCGATTTTCTGAGCAACTGTATTATCGGGTAATGTAGCCTGATCGTTATTGCGTTCCTGGCGGAATTTCATGCAACCAAATAACAACACCGCACTTACAATACGGAATATCGAATTGAAATCATCGTTGGTCATGCCCATAATGTTCATAGATTTAACAGTAGCTTGATATTCGGCAAAATCATCGACACCGGGTACTGGCAGGCTGCCATTAGAAAGGAATGGATATGTTTTAATGTCATCTAGGATGAATTTTTCACGTTGTTCAGGCGTAGCGCCAGCGAGTAATTGATAGAATATATGGAATGTTCTTTCGTCTTTAGCTTGACGAATGGCACGAGATTTTTCGAGTAAATAAGTTTCGATATTGGCACCCGAAATATAACCAGATGCATCAAAATTGATGCGTATAAATTTACCCTAAAGTGGAAGGGGTAAGAAAACAATTAATTAGTAATTGAATGAATGAAATATGGTTTTTTCTCCTTATTTTTCAAAATTTTAAACTTTACTTACAAAACGTGATGAATTATCGTTTTTCACTGTTTTAGCATTACCGAAAGCTTCTAAAATTGGATTGGCTTGCAAAAGTTGTTGCTCCAATTCGCCCTAAATAAAATTTATCAAAGAAACAAACAAAACAATTCCAAAAAAAAATTAGAACAATTTTATTCATTAATAAAAATAAGCATTTTTTAAGTGGAAATTACAAAATAAAATTAAGCCCAAACTAAAAAAAAAATTGCAACAAAAAACATTCAACTAAGCATATTTTATATATAATTATTAATGTTAGTATTTTACTTTTACTCTACATATTTATACAGATGTTATTATTTACAACAAAATTACAAATTATAAAAAAATAAAAAAGAAATATTAAATAAAATTATAAGAATTTACAACAACTTTATTACATCTTTTTTTGGAATTTTGAAAATACCTTGTAAAACATACACCGACTTCCGGTGTTTTCTGTTAATTTTGCATTTTCTATTTCATGACAATGACTTTTTAAACATTCTACTTCAGACATACCATGGACATTGCATTGAATTTTAAAGTTTTTCTTAACATTTACTTGCAAATTCTGAAAACAATTTTGAGTTATGAATACAAATAATGATAAAATGAGATGAAAAAATAAAAAACAAAAATATGTATTTGGACTGATGATATTTTCATAGTTCATTCAATTTTTTTATATATGTGCTAGAAATCGAAATCAAATCTAAACAAATTAAATTGGCACCATTTTTAGGAAAGAGATAAAGTTTAAAATTTTTTTATTGTTAAAAAAAATATCAGACAAGAAATACCGGTTTCAGCAAAAAAAAAAAAAAAACAGCATTTGTAAAAAAAAAGGAAAACTGTACTGATAGCTTTAAAAAAAATAGATAGATTTAAAAAATTCATATTCAGCTGCCACAAAAACTCTCGAGTAACATGTTTTAATCGAATCAAGAGATTATTAAAAATAAAATCGTTAGCCAAACTGGATTTGTATTTTTAATTTTAAAAATGAGATGTCTAATTCAAGATTCCGATTTCGGAAGTCATGGGACTTTTTCAATGATTTTCTTTTTTTGTGTAAAAAAGAAAAAAACATTTTTAAACTGTGTAGATCGTGGTGCATCTCGTTAAGAGGTGATGCTACGAATAAAACCCTTCTGAGGATTGCCGGTCTCATATACAGACCAAGTTAGAAATTACCAACGGTTAAAAAATACTAAAAAAATAAATAATAAATCCCGAGTTCTAATCGGCTTAGGGGCATGTATTTTTGTCTGCAGATTTTTAGATTAACCATTTTTTGGTTTTCCCGAACTTTATGATAACGTTGACCAGTTTATTCCAACAAACGTTATGCCAATGTTGGAAAAAATTCACTGCATATTTTTAAAAATGTAATTATCCTCTATCCGACTCGGAAATCAGTTTTTCGATATTCCATTTCATATCTGATATATTCAGTATCAACTTTCATCTAAATGACAGTTTTGCATAGAAAAATTAAACTATGTATACCTTGTTTTTCGTTTTTCTCGACAACTACTTCTTGGCGTATAGGTCAAAAAACCAACAATAAGCTGACGATTTGTTAAAGCTTTTTTAAATTAATTTTGGACAATCTATATTTAGTCTATCTATTTTGCTTTACCAACTTTATGACAACGTTGACAATTGTTGATGCCCCAATGATTTTCGACGCTTTTTGAATAACTTATCAGAGTAGGTTGGGGTTTTTCCCAATACTTATACCACCTGTAAACCCAATTGAAAGCACTTTTCCGTTTGTATTTTACTGACTGATAAATTAACAATTTATAATAGACTAACCACTGACAAGTCCCTAGATGCGACGAATGCAGAAATCTTGTGTTAATTTTTTTGTGTCTGTTAAATTTTTTATTCGAAATATTTTCTACTTCCAACCCTGTTAAAAACATACAAATGTAGAATCCTTTTGTTTTTGTGCATTAGATACTATGCAATGCTAGCTAAAGTAAGTTTCAATTTGAACTGAAACGTGCTTTATTTTTTTATGGGATCTTAATCGGGTAAAATTATCCGTTATTATGATTTTGAAAATCAGAAGTGAAATTTAAACCCAAAGAATTGATAATTTTTTTCAAATTATCTGCCATATTAGATTCACCATCTTGAATTAAAAAAAAAATGTCACATTACTTTTTGAAAAAGGTATAAAAATCTTATTTTTATAAAACAACAATTAAACTCAAAACTACAGAAACTTTCCGTGAACAATAATATGAGTTATAGTTATGTTAATTAACTATAAATATAAAATAAAAAATTTCAATTTTAATTTAAAAAATGTGAATTTAAAAAAAAAAACCTAATAAAAAGTTCTAATCTTTTTAGACATTAGAATAGTATCGAAATGTTTTATTAGTTTCTAAACAGTTTTGTGAAATTTAACATTCTATAGTTTTAAAGAAAAACTTTAAAATCAATTTTTAGATCTTATCTTCTTCATTTGCAAACAAAAAATAATAAAGAAAAACAAAATTACAAAACAAAAATGATCTACATTAATCAAATCAAAACCACAAATAAATTAAAATGTAAAATAAAAATGTCTCATAAAAAATCCTATAAAACAAAATCTCAACCAAAAACAAAATTGTATATAATTTATGGATAATAGTAATAATGATTATTATTTGTTTTTTTTTTTTTGTTATCTATTACTTAAATACTTAATAATGATACTTTACCGCAAGTGTTCCTGCAGTACTACTCTAGATATTTTTGGAATAATTAATGACACATATTTTTTAGTAGGTAGCATCATTCATACACGAGTTAAAAATAACGAACGTAGTGTAACGTGTAGACAAAAGACGACAATGAAAGGTTGAATGGTGGTAGAGGTTTACAATTACAATTAACAAATTTGTTACACACAAATAAATTTAAATATAAAATAAAATTATTATTAAATATTGTTATTAGTGGGTAACAAATTATATTTTTTAATACAAATTCAAAGAAGATTACACAATATTTGGAGAGAAAAAAATTACGTTGATGATGTTGTTGATGATAATGATGATCACGGTGAAGAAGATTGGATGGCGACATAAAATATTAGTTAAGATGATAATGCATTAGAAAACCGGGTTAAATAAATGTTTCGTATTCAAAAATGGCAAGGGGAGGGGGGGGAATATTGGTTTAAAACAAAATAAAACGAAAAATTCACAAAAAAAAAATAATAATTTTTACAACATTTTTTTTATTTAAATCTAGCATGGATAATAAATAATTTTTCAAGCGTATAAATTCAAATTAAAAAACCTTAAACCATAAATAAAATAAAAATTAAAAAAAAAAATAAATAATCATAAAAGGGTTTGTTTGATTTAAAATAAAAATTAAAAAATTAAATATAGACAAAACCAGAAAATACTTACAATAATTAAAGCCGGATGTGGTCCCTTTATTGGTGTTTAATTAAAAAAGTTTTTTTTATTGGATTTTAACAAATTTTTTTTTTTGCAAAAATTTTGATTAAATTGGATTGTTGTTGTTTGATTTTTTGTGATAGTGGTGGGTGTTGTAATGATTTGTGTGTAAAAAAAGTGTTGAATTTTTGAAAATATAAAAGTGTATTGAAGGTAAAACATGTACAATTGTATTTACAATTAAAAAATTTTTATATTTTTGAATTTTTTGCACATATATTTTTTTTGTGTTTGCAGCAACAACCAAATTATGTTTACAAAAACCATAGTGTACAGGTTCATAAATTAATATTTTATTTGTTTTTTTTTAAAGAGCATGTTTTAATTTATATTTGCAGAAGTATACATGAAAATAAACAAAAAGAAAAGAAAATAAATGAAAACAAATTAAAACCATAAATAAATTAAAAATAATTGAAAAAATTTTAAACCATAATTATACAAATTTACAATTTGTAAATAAGGATAAACGTAAAGTAAAACTACTTAAAATATCCTACACCAATTCTTAAAAAAAATATATATATTTAAAAGTTATCTAGAATTTAGTTTAAAACTTAAAAGGAAGATTTCTTTAGAGTGAACACTATGACCTTCGGAAGAGGATGTCTAAGGGTGTACAATTATGTTTAAATTCTTAGTTTTTTATACGTTTTTAATAATTTGTGTGCATTAAAGAATTTTTTGTTTGGAACAGAAAGGAAAAAAACGCAAAAAGTACAGTTTGTACACTTCGATATCGCACTTAAGAAATATCACATCTACCCACAATTTAACAAAAGAAGTGAGATCGAAAAATTCCGACACACATTTTTCGCCAATAACTTTGTTTCTGCACATAAACATGCCAGTCATGCTCTCCAGCGATATTTAAAAAATAATGTGCTTTTTATACCCAGTGGGTTTGCCTACCAAACTACCCCGAGTTCATGATCGTGGAGGAATATTGAACAGATTTTATGGGCAAGTGGACTGCCTGTTCCTGACAGAAATAAAAATAAAACCATTAATGGGAGGTATTTTGAAAAACCAGGATCAATTCTTATGGTCTATCATAGTTCGGGTGTTACTAAAAACATTTTTGAATTTGAATAATTTTTTAAACTGTCACATGTCAACCATGGATAAATAATCTTTGAAATAACACTGCCCATAATCACGTAAATCCATTTTAATAATTATGATTAAACAGCATTCAGAAATTGTGAAAAAAAATGTAAACCAATAAGAAAAATAAAAAGTTAACTGAAAGTAAGAATAAGTGTAAAACCTGCCTGTTTGAGACTTGCTTAATACTTAAGTGAGCAAAAGGTTTTCTAAAAAATTTTCTCTTGACTAAATTCAGTCCGAAGCTCAGTAAAGTTTGAACCTACATGAGAGCGCTTAATAAGCCAACTTTCTTTATATTTTTCTTTTATTATTTTTTCTTTGTGTTTTTCAGCATTTTGTAAAGAAGACTTGGGGAACAACGTTCCAAAATAATTTAACTTTATTTTTCAAATAATATTTCGTGCACAAGCGATTATAACTGGCCTCCACATTCACAGTATTTAACAGCTGTGGCGGTTTACTTTGGGGATATTTGAAAGAAAGTGTGTATGTTAACAAGCTAACCATCCCCCAACTTAAAACCAACATCCGTAAATCAATCATGGACATTACAGCCGAAATTTTGCGAAAACTTATGTGAGAAGCACATTTGCCTCTCAATAATAGTTGATGTAGAAGACCATACATAGCATGATGTATTATTATTTGAAAGAAAAAACTTGCATACAAAATTTCTCTGGAATATTTCTATAAAATTACCTATTTTTTAAATATTATTATGACAAAAATAACTAATGATTTGTTAACAGCAAAAGTCATCACAATTATATGGATTTTCTTAAAAAAAAAATTGTTGATAGAAAGAGATAAATTGCTTAGTAATTCGTACAATTTCTTACACCCTCTAATGCACAACGACGCTAAAAAGCGGTCTTCGCATCTTAAGTATTTTTTGATTAAATAACAATATTTTTTTTTAAGAAATTGTGTTATATCAATAGAAGACACAATAAACTACTTTTTTCGCTTTCAAATATTTTTTCCGCAATGAGAGACTTTAGAGCGAGAAGGGTTTAAAGTCAAACTTTCGTAAATTTGGAAAAATTAACTTTTGAAAAAAGAAAAAAATATATATTTAAAAAATCGTCAAATATATATTATAGATAACAGCAAACCTAGTCTGGGGTCCCAACTTGAAAAATGAATTATTTTTTTGTTCCAGGACACACAGGCTACCGTCCAAATATATCTCTAACTTCAAAACTAGCTAAGAGATTTTTTGTTTCAAATTAGGTACATCTGATAATTCCAGAGTTAGTAGTAAGCAAATTAAATTTTGTCAAAATTAATTGTTGTTTAGTGTCAATCTCGCTCAATTTCGCAATTTCCAAAAAGCGACAATCGCCATAACTTTTAAAATAACTAGACAAGTATTTTTAAAAATTATTTAAAAATCACATATTTGTTTTTAACTGATTCTAGATTCGTTATTTCCATAAAAATTAGGATCAGATGTGAAAAATTTTCTTATATAAGGCATTAGCAAGTTGAATTTTTACTTAAATCTTTTCAGAAAAATTTGATATTTTTACTAAAATATGTGTTTTTATGTACAAATTTAAAAAAATCGTGAACTACTCTTAAGTTACTAAGTTTTTTTTGTTTCTGTTTTTAATTTTGATTTTATATTTCTTTTATGTACATTAATTAATACTATATTGAAAAAATTTATTAAATTATGGTGTATAGTTTAAAAAATAATTTAATTTATAGTCAACCCTACTTTTTGTATAAATAACTCTAACGACTCAAAAGTTAACTTGTTATGCTAAAACTTGGCACAGAGTTTTAAGTTATTAAGGAATAGGGGCAGCATTGTGGAGATTGGGAATTCAAACTTTTATGTTTTTTTGGACCACCCTAATGTACACCATTCAAATTAATAAATAAATTTGGTGTAGGATATAAAATTTTATAAATTCAATTACTATATACAAAGAAAATCTATTGAAAAAAAACTTTTAAATTGTTTTTGATTTTAATCAAATTAATAAATGTTTTCTGTTTTTTTTTCTTATTTTGTTTCCCGGTTTTTAATAAGATAAGAATAATTTTAAGTAGGTTTTTGGTAATTTTTTTATTTTTATACAATTACCTTATCAATTGTTATCGATTCTTAAAACATTTATACATACACATGATTGACTTTTTTTTTTTTGTACCATATACATGAGTCATCCAATGTAAATGAATAGTTTATTTACATTTTTCAAAATCAAAAAAAAAAAAAAATTTTGTTGTACACAAAATATATGATGTTTTACTGAAACCACTTATTTTAAAATGCATAAGAGACTATTTTTAGTAGTAGTGATAAAGATAAATAATCGACATTAAATAAACAATAATTTATTTTTGAGGTTTTGGTAAAGGTAAGTGATTGATTATAAAAATGCATTTTATTATATCGACACTGAGGCCAAATGCAATTTAAGGTAAAAGCTTTATAAATATTTTGAATATAAATTGTTGTAGTTAAAAGTATGTTTAGTTTTGTATTATTAATTTTTTATGACCTTAAGCAGAAAGATTGTGAGGTAGTTTGTGGAAATTATTTATTTTAAAATGAATATAAATTTGCACAATTTTTTCTTTTATGTTGTTAAAAAAGCAATTGTTCCCTTTAGGGATACCTTTTTCATATGTGAAATTTAAATACAGTATAATCTCACAAATTAGAACTGAAATAAATTTGAACCGGCCATTTTAATGTATTGGACGCTCTAAAATTAGAACCTGTGAGCTTTTTTTTTGTTTTGTTTTTATTTTTGCTACATAAAGTTTTTTTTAATGATTTTAAACCAATAGGGTTCCCTAAATATAAAAATAAAAAATTAATTGGATATATTTAAAATTTGTTTTAAAATTTAAAATAAATAACACCTAACTTCCCAGCAAAACTTTAGTAATGTGTGCGATATACTCATGCGTTACCTTGAAATGATAGCTCGTTATCTTTTAATTTATAAATGTAAATTAATAAATCTATTTTTAATTTGTGTTTTTTTTTGTATGGTTTAACAAAACTAGCGAAAAAACGAAGCGTAGAATTGCATTTAGAGTTAAAGCAATCAAAACTTATGTGTCGATAGCTCAATAGAGTCCTAGGCTGGCAACCGGTGTTGCCAGTTTCGATTCCCATCATGAATACATTATATTTAATATCGTTTTTAATATATTTTTTTTAATAAGAATTCCTTTTTTTTTTGGAAATCTATTTTTAAACACATTACTTTTTCCATTCTTGTAACCACACAAGTAACCCCTAACCATATAATGCTTATATGTAATGGGCCCATACATTACATCGCCTGTAAAATTCACCTGTGAAGTAAAGTGTTAAGTAATCCACGGACCAGTTAAAAACAATTTATACGATGCAATTGATTGCATGATTTTTCCGCAATTCCCTTTTCATATTTGCTTTTAAAGTTATGTCTATTTATACGATGATTTTTTTTTTGCTCTAAATGTGAATGAAGCAACAAAAAAAAAAGAAAAAGAAAATCAGTGCAAAAGAGAAATAACAAAAACATGGACGAAAAACGCAAACCGTGCTTTTTTCGTTACCCCGCTTGCTTCTCTACCCCGTTCGCCATTGCACGCTATAATTGCATACAAAAAAGTCACAGTCTAAATTGGTTCTAACACGTTGGTTTTCTTTCAGATAAAATACAAACTATTAAATTGAGAAAACATTGTTGAGGTAATAAAATTTTATTTTGTGGCGATAAACGTTTTAAGTTGTGAAAAGAATTTTAGTGGTAAAACAATTTTTTTGAGCTGAAAAAATTTTCTGGTAAAATAATTTTTTGAGGTAAACCAAAAATTGAGATGAATATAAAATATTATTCACCTCTCCGGCAAACTATTTTATTAACCAGACACTAGTATAAAATTACCATAAAATTCACAAATTTTTATGGAAAATTTAGACCGATAGACCTATTTCGCTAATTTTTAATATCAAATTATTAGGGATAACAAACAATCTAAGAGCCTTTTGGAATATTTTTTTGTTAAAACTTATCAGTTTAATTTAATTTAAGGCCATGTTGCACCATGAAATGTTTGAATTTCAAACGTCTAAAATATATATTTTTAAAAAAATTTATATTTGTTAAATCACGAAGCACTCTGTGAAATATATTCGCTAAAATAATTTAAAAAATATTCATGGGCAGTCTTTGGGTAGGAACCGCTTTTGTAAAAGATAATTTTTTGTGAAAAAATTCCGAAAACATGCAAAAAAATCTAACGTTTCAAGATACACTCGTTTCATGGTACACCACATTTCTCTATTATCAAGTTTTTTTTTTAGAATAACTAAAACACAGGTTAAATATCACAAACATATTGTTGTGATATTTGAAAAATAAACAAAAGCGTTGACAGGAGCCTTATCTGTTGGCAGTTGGAAATAAAAAAAATATACAAATTATTTACTCATTTGTTTTCACAAGGCATATACATATAAACCATCCATACTAAAATTCAATAAATAACACCAAGAATATTTCTAACATGAGTCAGTCACTTTATCTTCAACAAAAGGTGTCTGTTAAAAAAGCTGGCATTTCAGTTTTATAACATTATTTTTATAATTATTTTCAGCACAAAATACAACAAAATTAAATACCATATAAGGTAAAAAATATAAAAAAAAATTTGCCATAATAAAACAAATAATGTAGATTAAAAATTTCAAGTCGGGTTTTAAATAATAATTTTAAACAAAAAAAATTAATTTATCAAAATATGACAAATTTTTATTGAAATAAATTTGAAAATAAACTAATTGCTTTTTTTGGTGTAGTTGTTGTTGGAGTCTTATGTACGTATGTTGTACACAATTTTAATGCGTGTTGATAACACAAGGGTTATTATAATTCTGAATATAAATGTATGGATTGGTTCCCCCTTATTCAAAAATAAACATACAAAATCGCTATTTGTTCATGATAAAAATGGTGATGTCGATGATGACGATGTGCTATGATAATGTGTGCCAGGCATCATGTCTAATAATAATTGAAAATAATTCTTCAAACACATCGTGAATGGCGGCTTTTATAATAAAACACATAAAAGAATTACGAACAATTTTTGAAATAGAACCCCCATATTTTTTCTTAGGAGTCAATATAGCAAATGTTTATATATTTAGGAATTTTATATCCGCAACAAAATGGACATTGAACTGAAAAATTACAGTTGCATTTGAAAAAAATTGAAATATACTTTAAATAAATTTCAAGAAGCACCACTTATTAATGATTTATGGGTAAATTTAAATAAGGATAAATTGATTTAAAAAAAAAAAAGAATATGATCACGCTAGTCATAATAACAATTCAATTAACGGCTAAAGTTATATATTTGTGAACATTTTTTGAATATTTTATATCAACATTGTATTGTTATACAGATAGGAGTTATCGGATTAGCTCTCAATGCGAGCCTTTATTTCATTATTTTAATTTGAATAAATTAATAAATACACTTTCACCAAAAAGTAGAATATATAACTGTTAAAAATATTTAGTTTGTCAGGATGTCATTATATGAAAGTCGCTGCCTTGAACGTTGCTGACTCTTTATAAAAGGATGTAACACATCGGGCAAACTTTACGCTACCTTTTTTTGGAATAATTTGTCTTTGGTCTCGAAAAAGGCCTATCGGCAATCACCTCTTCATTCGAACCAAATCACTTTCCAGCAAGCATTTTTAAAAATCGATGGAAGCAAAATCTAGCGAATACGGTAGGTGCGGAAGCAATGGAAAGTATAATTCTTGGTAAAGAGCAAACGCGGCACCCATTTTAAAAACAGCTTTCACCTAAAACTACACTGCCAAAATGGTTTTGTGAATTTTTTTGATGTTTTCCAGTATCAGCACCTCTTTTCGGCCATTTGTCTCGATGGAGCAGAGTCCGAATAACACTTATCGAGCTAATTTTTAGCTTCAACGTCGCAAAAGTAGCTGTAACTTGTTCACTAACGAATGAATTGTCATTAAATTATGAAGGTCGATAGTTCCAAAAAATCATATTGATTTTTCATTAGCGACGCCAACTATCTGTCATTCTACGGATTTTTCAGCTGATGTGTTAATATTATTTTCTGCTAAGGGATCATTGTGTTTTAAAAGCTTGAGGATATCGAAATTGTTTTTTATGCATTAATCAATTGCAGTTCCAAAATGTTTGCCTTTTTAAGTGACAAGCTTTGGCAAAATGTATTTTGTATTCTTCAAATTTCAAACTTCTTTCCAAAAAGTGGAGTTATTCTAATCCATATTAAAAAAATAAAAATTTGTTATTTTCACAAAGGTCTTCGAGTTTATTTTTTATGAGAAATTAAAATCAAAAATATACTTTGTTCGAAAAAAAAAACATATTATTCGGTTCAATAATGGAGATCACTAAATACATAGAAAGTGTTCATAAATAAATTTCATATTAACTAAAATAAACGGGTATGGGGATCTATATTGAGAACCCGGAGACCGAGATATCCTACCGTCTTCCTGATCACAACACCAGCTTCCAAGCGGAAGTCCGTGCTATTACGGAGTGTGTGAGATGGATTGAATCGAATATGGGGCGAGTAGACGCTTACATATTCACCAATAGCCAAAGGGCGATTAGGACGATATCAGCTAGTAGGGTTAAGTCCAGGACCTTGCTGGACTGTAGAAGAGCCATTTCCAAGTTTTCCTATGGGGGGAAGGATCCATATTATATGGAACGAAAGGGCCAATACACTAGCTATCGGGGGAAGATAACTCGGCGCAGTTAACTTGGCGAACGCAAACCGGTTGAAGCAACGAAAGCGGAATTAAAGGCGTGGGCAAGAGAAACCCACACGGCCTGTTGGAACGACGGGACGGTGCACAGTGCTTTGTCCCCATATAGTGAATCGGCAAAATTAGAGGAGTTGTCGCAGAAACTTGAAATTTGGTATGCTGGCTCAGAATATCTAAATTAAGAAAAATTTGAAGTTTCGAAAAAATCGGCCCAAGGACACGCCTACTTCCGATACATCCTTAAATTTAAAAGTTTAATTCCAGCTACTATTATGAGCAGAATGAAGCAAAAATTGGTAAATCTCTGTTAAATTATGTCGTTTAGCTAAGTGCTTAATTTTGTTTCATTCGGAGCAAGGACATAACAACCTCCCATATATCCTTTTTCTTCAAATCTACATTTTGGCTACATTAATGATAAGAATACAGTAAGAATTCGGAATAGTTTATGAAATTATACTTTTTTGCTCTGTGACAATTTTCGTTTCATTCGGTGCAAGGACATTACTACCTCCCATATATCCTTTTCCTCAAAAACTGAATTTTAGCTACATTAATGATCAGAATGCACTAAAAACGGATAATAAGTTTTAAAAAGATACTTTTTAGATCTCTGGAGATTTTTTTTATTCGGTACAAGTACTTGGCTTTCTCCCACATGTCCTTTTTCTCAAAAACTAAGTTTTTCCCAATTTTGCCATTTATTAATACAGATATATACTTCTGGGATTTTATTTTTTTACACAGATATCCAAAAGCAACTATACACAATTTTAAATACAATTTACCATTATCGAAAAATATAACATAACCAACGGCAAATAAAAAATAAAACAAAACAAACCAAACAAAACAAAATATGACAAAAAAGTATTTATAAATAGATTTCGATTACATCTTTGTAATTGAAATCGATATCAACTTACATTTAACAACAGTGATGGCTAATTGATTATGTATATTTTTTTTTAAGTAAAATATTTTCAAGTACAAACACTTTAACTAATTCTAATTTAAATAATACTAATTATAATTTTTATTCGATTCGCATAAAATTAGGTACACGAGTTTTTATCCGATTTAAAAAATCTAACAAAACTTGTATAATTTTATATAATTTTTTATGCTCTATCAAAAATAGTAAAATTTTCCATAAGAATACTAGGTAATCGGGAACTAGAAGAATAATTTGTACGGTGGATATGCAAAATTTTGTATCCAATTCGGATAAAACTAGGTACAAGAGATTTTATCCGATTCGAAAAAAAATTCCAAGTTATAGACTTAGAAAAGCCGAAATAAAAAGTTGTATAATTTTATATAATTTTTTTTTTTATACTCAATCAAAGATAATAAATTTTTTCAAACAAATGCGGTAAAAATCACAAATTTAGCCATTTTTACAAAAGCCAATATTTTGATTTTTTGTGAAAAAACCGGCACTTTTTTTTTAATAATATGTTAGATAATATTATAGACTTACAAAAACCGAAATAAAAAATTATTTAATTTTATATAATTTTTTATTATACTCAATCAAAGATAATACATTTTTTCAAACAAATGCGGTAAAAATTACAAATTTAGCCATTTTTACAAAAGCCAATATTTTGATTTTTTGTGAAAAACCGGCACTTTTTTTAATATATGTTAGTTAATATTATAGACTTACAAAAACCGAAATAAAAAATTATTTAATTTTAAATTCCAGGTAATAAGTATTCAAGCTTAAGGTCTTTTTTTACAAAATTATTTATTTTTTATTTTTTATCCAATATTTCGCTATCTCAATGGATAGCTTCTTAAGGGATATTTTGTTTTTTAATTTTAAACAAATTTTTGACAAATCAAAATTAATGAAACAACAAAATTGTCAATTTTAAAAAATATTAATATTAATATAAAATAAAAAATAAATAATTTTGTAAAAAAAGACCTTAAGCTTCAATACTTATTACCTGGAATTTATATTAAAAAGGTCGAAGAAATTGAACTGAATAATTTATTTAATTTTATATATTTTTTTTTATACTCAATCAAAGATAATACATTTTTTCAAACAAATGCGGTAAAAATCAAAAATTTAGCCATTTTTACAAAAGCCAATATTTTGTTTTTTTTGTGAAAAACCCGCACTTTTTTTAATAATATGTTAGATAATATTATAGACTTACAAAAACCGAAATAAAAAATTATTTAATTTTATATAATTTTTTTTTATACTCAATCAAAGATAATACATTTTTTCAAACAAATGCGGTAAAAATCACAAATTTAGCCATTTTTACAAAAGCCAATATTTTGATTTTTTGTGAAAAACCGGCACTTTTTTTTTAATAATATGTTAGATAATATTATAGACTTACAAAAACCAAAATAAATAATTATTTTATTTTATATAATTTTTTTTTATACTCAATCAAAGATAATACATTTTTTCAAACAAATGCGGTAAAAATCACAAATTTAGCCATTTTTACAAAAGCCAATATTTTTTTTTTTGTGAAAAACCGGCACTTTTTTTTAAATAATATGTTAGATAATATTATAGACTTACAAAAACCGAAATAAAAAATTATTTAATTTTATATAATTTTTTTTTATACGCAATCAAAGATAATAAATTTTTCCATATTCCTAGTATGTTCTTCTAATTCATTGGGAGCTAAAAGAATAGTTTGTAAGTAGATTATTCAAAATTTTCATCCGATTCGAATGAAATTTGGTACATGATGATTGTGACTAATTCTTTTTACTGATATTTGTACATATATCCAATTTGCTGAAAATTGGTCAATATTCAATCATATAAGTCAAAAAAATGCGGTAAAAATCACAAATTAAGCCATTTTTACAAAAGCCAATATTTTGATTTATTGTTAAAAACCGGCACTTTTTTTTTAATAATATGTTAGATAATATTATAGACTTACAAAAACCTAAATAAAAAATTATTTAATTTTATATAATTTTTTTTTATACTCCATCAAACTTAAGAAATTTTCGAATTTTCACCAAAAAAAAACCTATT
Source organism: Eustalomyia histrio (assembly GCA_949748255.1). Lineage (NCBI taxonomy): Eukaryota > Metazoa > Arthropoda > Insecta > Diptera > Anthomyiidae > Eustalomyia > Eustalomyia histrio. The sequence goes on from OX456527.1 coordinate 53,269,546, forward strand.
TTTTGGAGTTGTAAAAAATATTTGTTTTCAAATATATATTAAATAGTGTATTAAAGGTTTACTACAAATATATCTAAGTATTCAAAAAATAAAACTTTAAATCAGTATTTAAAAAAATATATTTTTGAGAATTATTTTCGTGAAACAACTGAAAACAATATTTTTTGTTCAGTAATTTTTGCTTAATATTTTCAAACTTTGGCGCCCTCTACTGACGGCGAAAGCAATCAGACAAAATTTTTTTTTGCATATTTATTTCAGTTAACTTCTTGTCTTTCAAAAAATGTACTTTTAAGAACAATTTGAGCCCATGCTTAATTTTTGATTTTTGCCTATGGGACAAAGCACTGTGCGGTGGCCAGGACCACTAGGATTTTGTGGGGTAGCCCAGACGGAAAAGGACAAGAGGCCTCCTTAATGGAAGTAAGTCCGAGGTCAGTGTGATGGTACGTATCCTGACTGGTCATGCAGGATTACGGGCACAACTGTACTGGATTGGGGGGGCATATTCTGACGAGTGTAGAGGGTGTGGCGAGGAGAGCGAAACGCTGGAGCACTTTCTCTGCCACTGTCAGGCATTTGCAGAATTATGATTCAGTCATCTCGGGGGCGATGTTATATCGGACCTGGAATCCATGAGGAACGTCGACTGGAAAACCTTGAGGAGTTACGTCCGGGAAACCAGGTTTCTGAATACCTGACGTTAACAACAATTTCCATGTTCTTAAGGAGCGCACAACAGGCCCAGCAGAGGCCTAGGTGTATATCGTAGCGATATGAGGTTGCATTTCGATGCTTCATCCTCCTTTCGACCTAACCTAACCTAACTAAATAAATCAGTGTGAGGTTAGCTTTATCAGCTTTTTCCTTTAAAGTTGTGAAATAAATTAAAAACTGTACAACTAAACACTATAGGAAGCGAAGAAATAAAAAAGGTCGTAACGAAGTAGAAAACGCATTTCATTCGGCTGATGACTAATAACCTTTTCTGTAATACAATATTTATTCAACAAAAATATATTACAAGGAAACTTTTTACAGTTTCCTAATCCATCATACATACATTTTTTTAATTTTGATCAAAATACGCCCCCATCACGTACGCAGTGAAACTCTACAAAAAAAAAAATTGAGAAAAATGCTAACAATTACAAAAACACATACAATCTGATTTTGGTATATTTTAGTATATTTTTGTGGAAAAGTACTATTGACTTAGACAAAAATAATCGATATTCCAAATGCTCTAATGCCCGAACTAGATTTTGTTCGATTGCACGGTAGGTATCTAAGCACTGGTTATTGCTTAAAACTACAGGCACAAATCCAGCTGTTCCTTTAAATCAACTTTTTTTATTAATTAATTTAAACGATCTATTTTTTTGAGTGTAATAAATAATTTTATTTCACACGAAACAAATCAAGACTTGGAAGAAATTCTAAAACTAGGTTACATAGATTTGTTTTAAAAACTAGCAAATGAACTACATAAACAACATTAATTAATTTGTTAAAATCATTTATTTGTTTCATTTCATCAACCCGTCAACATTAATAAATTAAAAAGTTGTTGTTTTTGATGCCTTATTATTTCTCTCAATTAAGCGTTTAATTACTACAATATTATAACATACCTCTTACTACCTAAGTACATATATATGAGGTATGTACAACAACTGAGCCAATGCACAGAAAAAAATTCCACCAATGGAACTTTTCATAAATTAGTGAACATGTAGTTTATGAAATGAACGCAAAGTTGCATGACATTAATAAAACGCTTTATTTATAAAATAAAATTTTCCATTGAATGTATGAAACTATACATAAAATTATTTTTTTTTTTTTTTTATAAAATTTAATGAAAAATTTCAGTATTTTAATTTAAAAAAGTATCATTGGATGAATTTTAATTAAATAAATTTTTGGAAATAATGAAGATAATTACTTTGGTGTACAGAAAAAAACTATATCGGACTTGTGTCAAACTTACTTTAAGCCTGCAGGGCATAAAAAAAGACTTGAAATAAATTGTAAAATTTTTTAAAGATTCAGTGAAGTTTAATCATTTTTTGTTACTACACCGATAAAAAGTATTTTCTCCATGATATTAATGAAATGTTTCATAAAATTTACGATAGAATTCATCAAATTAAAACTTTTCATTAATCCAACTAAATTTTTCATAAAAATTTTAAGTTTAATACAATATTTAAAGCTTTTCTTTAAAGTTAATAAAAAATGTTTTGTTCATTTTGTAAGAAAAATTTTTTTGACAATTTACCTTATTCTTTATGAAACATAAGCTATTTTATTTCATTTAATCATGCCCACCACTTTGTCTACCTTATAAAATATTGGAAAAAGTTGTTCCATATTTCATTTGTGTCATATAGAAAAGCATATACACTGAGAAATTTATCTCCCCGATATTAATAAAATATTTATTAAAATCGTGGGGTGTATAACTGTAAAATGCGGGATTCACAACAGATATCGTATCTTTTACACATGATTTGTGTCTTTAATAACTTATATGAACAAAATCGTGTAAACGATTGTTCACCGAATCTTATCCTGAATATGTTGAAAAGCAGGATTCATCTAAAAGCAAATTAATTCGGTACCACATGAGTTGAAGCCTAGAGATGTTGAAAGACAATTTTAAATGCCCGAAATGCTGCTTAAACGCCAAAGAAAGAAGCAATTTTGGCATCGAATCATTAATGGCGATGAAAAATGGATCCATTACGACAACCCGAAGCGCGAGAAATCGTATGTGAAGCCAAGCCAACGAGACAACTTAGCGCAAAAGCCGAATATCTATGTCGCTAAAATAATGCCAAAAGGGTCCCATCTATTAGAAGCTGCTGAATTTGGGCCAGGGGATCACTGCGTAACTGCACCGCATACAATTGATTCGTTTGAAGCGAGTATTGGCCGAAGAATGCCCGGCATATGCGACCTGACATGATGCCGTAATATTCCATCATGATAACGCTCGGTCATGTGTTGCAAGACCGGTTAAAAACCGATACGAAAATAGTGATTGGGATGTTTTGGCTCACCCGCCTTATACGAGTAGTTTAGACCTTGCCCCATACCACAACCATTTGTTTCGATCGATGCAGGACGATCTTACTGGAATACGCTTCACATCAGAACAGGATATCCGAAATTGGCTTAGTAGTTCATGGTCTTAAAAAATGAGCAGTTATTTTGGCATGGATTTCATATGTTGCCAGAAAGAAGGGAAAGGTCATATTTAAAGATGACTAATACTTTGAATATTGTAGCAATGTTTCACAATAAACTCCAAAAAATCCCGCATTTCCAAGTTATACGTTTAATGAAAAAGTTTCATTACACAACTGTTTCATAAAAATTATAAAACTTTTCAATAATGCTAACATATTTTTCACTTATTTTGTGAGACCGAGATATCCTACCGTCTTCCTGATCACAACACCAGCTTCCAAGCGGAAGCTGGTGTGTAAAAATCACAAATTTAGCCATTTTTACAAAAGCCAATATTTTGATTTTTTGTGAAAAACCGGCACTTTTTTTTTAATAATATGTTAGATAATATTATAGACTTACAAAAACCAAAATAAATAATTATTTTATTTTATATAATTTTTTTTTATACTCAATCAAAGATAATACATTTTTTCAAACAAATGCGGTAAAAATCACAAATTTAGCCATTTTTACAAAAGCCAATATTTTTTTTTTTGTGAAAAACCGGCACTTTTTTTTAAATAATATGTTAGATAATATTATAGACTTACAAAAACCGAAATAAAAAATTATTTAATTTTATATAATTTTTTTTTATACGCAATCAAAGATAATAAATTTTTCCATATTCCTAGTATGTTCTTCTAATTCATTGGGAGCTAAAAGAATAGTTTGTAAGTAGATTATTCAAAATTTTCATCCGATTCGAATGAAATTTGGTACATGATGATTGTGACTAATTCTTTTTACTGATATTTGTACATATATCCAATTTGCTGAAAATTGGTCAATATTCAATCATATAAGTCAAAAAAATGCGGTAAAAATCACAAATTAAGCCATTTTTACAAAAGCCAATATTTTGATTTATTGTTAAAAACCGGCACTTTTTTTTTAATAATATGTTAGATAATATTATAGACTTACAAAAACCTAAATAAAAAATTATTTAATTTTATATAATTTTTTTTTATACTCCATCAAACTTAAGAAATTTTCGAATTTTCACCAAAAAAAAACCTATTTTTTGGAGTTGTAAAAAATATTTGTTTTCAAATATATATTAAATAGTGTATTAAAGGTTTACTACAAATATATCTAAGTATTCAAAAAATAAAACTTTAAATCAGTATTTAAAAAAATATATTTTTGAGAATTATTTTCGTGAAACAACTGAAAACAATATTTTTTGTTCAGTAATTTTTGCTTAATATTTTCAAACTTTGGCGCCCTCTACTGACGGCGAAAGCAATCAGACAAAATTTTTTTTTGCATATTTATTTCAGTTAACTTCTTGTCTTTCAAAAAATGTACTTTTAAGAACAATTTGAGCCCATGCTTAATTTTTGATTTTTGCCTATGGGACAAAGCACTGTGCGGTGGCCAGGACCACTAGGATTTTGTGGGGTAGCCCAGACGGAAAAGGACAAGAGGCCTCCTTAATGGAAGTAAGTCCGAGGTCAGTGTGATGGTACGTATCCTGACTGGTCATGCAGGATTACGGGCACAACTGTACTGGATTGGGGGGGCATATTCTGACGAGTGTAGAGGGTGTGGCGAGGAGAGCGAAACGCTGGAGCACTTTCTCTGCCACTGTCAGGCATTTGCAGAATTATGATTCAGTCATCTCGGGGGCGATGTTATATCGGACCTGGAATCCATGAGGAACGTCGACTGGAAAACCTTGAGGAGTTACGTCCGGGAAACCAGGTTTCTGAATACCTGACGTTAACAACAATTTCCATGTTCTTAAGGAGCGCACAACAGGCCCAGCAGAGGCCTAGGTGTATATCGTAGCGATATGAGGTTGCATTTCGATGCTTCATCCTCCTTTCGACCTAACCTAACCTAACTAAATAAATCAGTGTGAGGTTAGCTTTATCAGCTTTTTCCTTTAAAGTTGTGAAATAAATTAAAAACTGTACAACTAAACACTATAGGAAGCGAAGAAATAAAAAAGGTCGTAACGAAGTAGAAAACGCATTTCATTCGGCTGATGACTAATAACCTTTTCTGTAATACAATATTTATTCAACAAAAATATATTACAAGGAAACTTTTTACAGTTTCCTAATCCATCATACATACATTTTTTTAATTTTGATCAAAATACGCCCCCATCACGTACGCAGTGAAACTCTACAAAAAAAAAAATTGAGAAAAATGCTAACAATTACAAAAACACATACAATCTGATTTTGGTATATTTTAGTATATTTTTGTGGAAAAGTACTATTGACTTAGACAAAAATAATCGATATTCCAAATGCTCTAATGCCCGAACTAGATTTTGTTCGATTGCACGGTAGGTATCTAAGCACTGGTTATTGCTTAAAACTACAGGCACAAATCCAGCTGTTCCTTTAAATCAACTTTTTTTATTAATTAATTTAAACGATCTATTTTTTTGAGTGCAATAAATAATTTTATTTCACACGAAACAAATCAAGACTTGGAAGAAATTCTAAAACTAGGTTACATAGATTTGTTTTAAAAACTAGCAAATGAACTACATAAACAACATTAATTAATTTGTTAAAATCATTTATTTGTTTCATTTCATCAACCCGTCAACATTAATAAATTAAAAAGTTGTTGTTTTTGATGCCTTATTATTTCTCTCAATTAAGCGTTTAATTACTACAATATTATAACATACCTCTTACTACCTAAGTACATATATATGAGGTATGTACAACAACTGAGCCAATGCACAGAAAAAAATTCCACCAATGGAACTTTTCATAAATTAGTGAACATGTAGTTTATGAAATGAACGCAAAGTTGCATGACATTAATAAAACGCTTTATTTATAAAATAAAATTTTCCATTGAATGTATGAAACTATACATAAAATTATTTTTTTTTTTTTTTTATAAAATTTAATGAAAAATTTCAGTATTTTAATTTAAAAAAGTATCATTGGATGAATTTTAATTAAATAAATTTTTGGAAATAATGAAGATAATTACTTTGGTGTACAGAAAAAAACTATATCGGACTTGTGTCAAACTTACTTTAAGCCTGCAGGGCATAAAAAAAGACTTGAAATAAATTGTAAAATTTTTTAAAGATTCAGTGAAGTTTAATCATTTTTTGTTGCTACACCGATAAAAAGTATTTTCTCCATGATATTAATGAAATGTTTCATAAAATTTACGATAGAATTCATCAAATTAAAACTTTTCATTAATCCAACTAAATTTTTCATAAAAATTTTAAGTTTAATACAATATTTAAAGCTTTTCTTTAAAGTTAATAAAAAATGTTTTGTTCATTTTGTAAGAAAAATTTTTTTGACAATTTACCTTATTCTTTATGAAACATAAGCTATTTTATTTCATTTAATCATGCCCACCACTTTGTCTACCTTATAAAATATTGGAAAAAGTTGTTCCATATTTCATTTGTGTCATATAGAAAAGCATATACACTGAGAAATTTATCTCCCCGATATTAATAAAATATTTATTAAAATCGTGGGGTGTATAACTGTAAAATGCGGGATTCACAACAGATATCGTATCTTTTACACATGATTTGTGTCTTTAATAACTTATATGAACAAAATCGTGTAAACGATTGTTCACCGAATCTTATCCTGAATATGTTGAAAAGCAGGATTCATCTAAAAGCAAATTAATTCGGTACCACATGAGTTGAAGCCTAGAGATGTTGAAAGACAATTTTAAATGCCCGAAATGCTGCTTAAACGCCAAAGAAAGAAGCAATTTTGGCATCGAATCATTAATGGCGATGAAAAATGGATCCATTACGACAACCCGAAGCGCGAGAAATCGTATGTGAAGCCAAGCCAACGAGACAACTTAGCGCAAAAGCCGAATATCTATGTCGCTAAAATAATGCCAAAAGGGTCCCATCTATTAGAAGCTGCTGAATTTGGGCCAGGGGATCACTGCGTAACTGCACCGCATACAATTGATTCGTTTGAAGCGAGTATTGGCCGAAGAATGCCCGGCATATGCGACCTGACATGATGCCGTAATATTCCATCATGATAACGCTCGGTCATGTGTTGCAAGACCGGTTAAAAACCGATACGAAAATAGTGATTGGGATGTTTTGGCTCACCCGCCTTATACGAGTAGTTTAGACCTTGCCCCATACCACAACCATTTGTTTCGATCGATGCAGGACGATCTTACTGGAATACGCTTCACATCAGAACAGGATATCCGAAATTGGCTTAGTAGTTCATGGTCTTAAAAAATGAGCAGTTATTTTGGCATGGATTTCATATGTTGCCAGAAAGAAGGGAAAGGTCATATTTAAAGATGACTAATACTTTGAATATTGTAGCAATGTTTCACAATAAACTCCAAAAAATCCCGCATTTCCAAGTTATACGTTTAATGAAAAAGTTTCATTACACAACTGTTTCATAAAAATTATAAAACTTTTCAATAATGCTAACATATTTTTCACTTATTTTGTGAGACCGAGATATCCTACCGTCTTCCTGATCACAACACCAGCTTCCAAGCGGAAGTCCGTGCTATTACGGAGTGTGTGAGATGGATTGAATCGAATATGGGGCGAGTAGACGCTTACATATTCATCAATAGCCAAAGGGCGATTAGGGCGATATCAGCTAGTAGGGTTAAGTCCAGGACCTTGCTGGACTGTAGAAGAGCCATTTTCAAGTTTTCCTATGGGGGGAAGGATCCATATTATATGGGTACCGGGCCACTCGGGGATAACCTGGAACGAAAGGGCCAATACACTAGCTATCGGGGGAAGATAACTCGGCGCAGTTAACTTGGCGAACGCAAAAAAATTTTGTTAATTTCATTCATTGGCCGAAAATTCTTTTAAGCGCTAAACAATTTACACTGAATGCCTCATAGAATTTAAGATGTAGACAAAATAAACAAAAAATTAAGTTAATTTGCTATGATTTTATTTATTTTATATTCAAGTACATAACAAACAAGTTCATTGCAAATTTCAACACACAATTTTGTGGAAAAATATATACAATATGTATTTATAAATAAAAATAAAAACAATTGTCTGTCAAAAGCATATTGTATGGCATTTTTAAAGGCGCATGCGTGCACGTCAAATGTCAATAAATTTTAATTAAACTTTTTTTCTATACATTTTATATGTATTTCTTACTTTGACAGTGGTTATGAAAAAAAAACTCAATTCATATATTTAAGCACAAAGAAGTTTTTACCAAATTTGTAATAAAATGCAACTAAGTTTTGAATTATTAGCAAAAAAAAAACATACTAACCGAAATCGTAAACGCTTTTAAATATTTGTTCCCATATTATTGTTGAAGTAAAAAAAACAAAAATTTTCAAGAACAAGTTTCCTTATTAGACAAGGTTTTTTGTCAATTTATAATAAACGACGAAAACAAAAACGAAGTTTTAATAATATCATAATCAATTATGGTCGTTTTTTTTTCTATTATTTATATTGCATGGGATTTACAACATTTTACAAAAAAAAATCTATGTGTAAATTGTTAACTATTTATGGGCATGGTTAATCTAACTGGGTGACACTAAAGGAAAAACATTTTGTTTTTATACAAATTATGAATAATTGACATTTATGTTCAAGGAAGAATTGACATGCAATATTATTGAATTTTGTGTTTTATTGTGTTCAAAATTATTGAAAAAAATTTTAAGATTTTTAATATTAAAAAAACAGATGTTTAACAATAAATCTGATATGTATAGATGGATTTAGCAGGTGACTTATGAAATATATATGATGTGACCCGAACAGTGAGAATTGTTTAATAAAATTTTAGCAAACAAAATTTTCCATAATATAGGGTTCGCCAAATAACTTTTTTTTTTTTTGAAAATGCTATAAAAAAAAACTACTGAATATTTTCTCAAATTTCTTTTTTTGTTTGAAAGTACAATCCTTCCGGTTAATAATGGACAATAATTTCATTCAAATGGCTGCCTCGGCTGGCCATGCAGTTGCCTACACGATCGGTCCAATTTTGAAGCACATTATCGATTGTGTGCAGCTGTATTTCACCAATGGCTTCACGAATAATAGTCCAACGGTGTCAAATCGCAGCTCCGAGGTGGCCAAACGACATCAGCTCTGCGGCTGATAATGCGATCTTCAAAAACAGGGCGCAAAATATAGAGTGTAGCTTTGGCTGTGTGGCACGTAGCGCCGTCCTGTTGAAACCAAATGTTGCCAATATCCTCCTCTTCAATTTTTGTGAACAAAAATTCGTTCAACATGGCCCGATAACGATCGTCATTGCTCATTTTCGAAGAAAAATGGCCCAATTATGCCTCTGGACCAAAATCCGCACCAAACAGTGACTCGTTTTGGGTGCATCGGCTTTTTAATGTATGCGTGCGGGATTTCCGTGCCTCAAATGTGACAATTTTGCTTGTTTACATACCCGCCAAGATCAAAATGAGCTTCATCTGAAAAGATGACATTGACAAGATGACATTCTACAACATTACCATGATTTTCAAAGTAAAGTCGCAACATTTCCCAGCGTTGTTCAAGCGTATACACAACCATATTCGTTCAGCGGAAGGATAAAACTAATTATCTGTCAAATCAGATATGAGCTAAGTGTTACCATTCACGAAATAAGCACTAGTTGAAAAAAAAAAACGTTAGATGGCGGACCCTATATTAAAAAATTTGTTTCCCAAAAGTCATCTTAAAAAAATGATCAGATTTAGAGTCAAAACACATGAACTCAATCACCATTCGGATCGACCATCTCCGATTTCAATGAAATTCACCATAACTGAATTACTAAACAAGTTCATGACAAAGCTCAAATTTCAGAGTCCAGAACCTTTCGGTTTCTGATATATGACGCCATAAAAATAGCAAAAAACGATTAAATTTGACTAAAGAATCGACATAAAAAATTCGGGTTGGCCTAATTTTTTAGGTGAGATATGCTTATCAATTTTTTAGCTGGAAGGGTCAAAGGTAATTTTTAGGGTCTAAGGTACAAATCTATATTTCTCAAAATATATATGTTTATTATTGAACCTTTATCTTCATTTATGTGAAAAAAAATAATGTGGACACTTAATTCGTTTCTGAGTTATAGCCAAAATTAAGCCAATACGAATTTTGTAAGGCCAAGACGAATTTTGTATCTTTAACAGTTTAAAAGTTATAGTCGATTTGGTAACGATACTTTAGTAAATTTTTGAAGTTTTTTAAATTTTCTTGACGTCGTATTTCGGAAACCTAAAGGGCACATGATCTGAAAATTATGTTTCGTTGAGTTCTTGTCGAGTATAATAGATATGGTGAATTTCTGTTAATCGGAGATGGTAAATCCGAAAATAGCCTTTTTCTGATTGAGTTGACATGGTTTGACTATTTATATTTGTTGTTTTTTTACTGAAGCGTTTCATTAAATTAAACTTAGGAAACTTTTTCATTATAATTATGAAACTTTTTCATAAAATTTTTAAAATTCCATTCATTGCAAAGAAGTTGTATTAATTTACACAAAAATTTAATTAATTTCATTGACCAAAGATTCTCCCTCTATGTATTTTTAACATTCCATAAAATTCACACTTGGATACTCAAAATTTTATGTAGTTTACTGTTGTTTAATAAAACAAGTTTTCAGGTAATTTAAAAACAAGGAAACCTACATTATTTTTCAAAGACATTTGTTCATAATGATATAAGGTCTTCGTGTTTACATCTGTTATGTTTTGGCTTAACAGACAATTATAGCCGTTTTAAACCAAAAATTTTCTTAAGAAATTTTGCCCGAAAAAAGTCCGAAAAAAATGGCAAGTGTTTAAGATGAAGCAGTAATGCGATCCTCAATAAATTTCGAACCTACATGAGAGCTTACAACAAGCCCACTTTCGGATTGAAGCGTATGTCACATTTACGACAATGAGTCGGTTGTGAAGAGTATTATCGCTTCCCATTCCTCTTTTTCAACCTTACCTAAATAAAAACTGAAAAAGTGCATTATTTTTAGATTTTGATTAAAAAGTGTTCAGAATGTGAATAAAATAACTCCAAAATGATTTATTTCAGAGTTTTTAAGGCGAATTAGTTCTTGGGAACATATACAATTATTACGTTTAAAAATTAACAGAAAAAAATAATACAATAGAGTAAACAATCGCAAAAATTAAAAAAACACACTTATAGATTTTCTTTGTTTAAAAATTAAAAATATTAAATAATAATAATTATTAAAATTAAAAATATAATATAAATATAAAAAAAAAAATAATTATTACACCCTCCATCATACATTCGTTTTAAATATTTCATCGGCGATTATGTTCAAAAAACTATAGACTAAACTAAAATTTGGTAGGAATAAATCGGAAACAAATAGTTTTGGTTTAAATTTGTGTTGAAAAATTTTTAACATTATTTTTTTTCATATAAATTTAAAACGATTTGAAACGAAACTTATAAGGTAACTTCACACCGGTGTAATACCCAGAATCTAACACTTTATTTTCACATTCAATGAAGGGATAGCAAGTAATTGACAAATCGATCAATAAGTCCGTGACTTTTTGAATGAAATACAGTTTTTTTTTGCAAAAAAAAAAAAAATATTTTACAACATAATCTCGTTGTAGCTCAATACATTTAGTCCAACGTTTCTCCAATTTTTGTATCCCTTCCAAAAATAGGATTTTTCGAGGTCCATAAAATAGGCATTTGTTTTATCAATAATTTCATCGTTGGAGCTAAATTTCTTTTTACCGAGCCATTTCTTTAGGTTTGGAAATAGGATATAGTCACTGGGGGTTAAATCCGGAGAATATGGCGGATAAGGTACCAATTCGTAGCCCAATTCAAGGAATTGAGACTACACACGATTACGGTTATGGTCAATTGAGAGCAAACGCGGAACCCATCTTGCAGACAGCTTTCTTAAATCCAACTGATCATTTAAAATCGAAACAACACTGCCATATGAAATGCCTATGGCATCAAAAATCTTACGCACTTTTACTCTTCAATCGGCCAACACCATGCCGTTGATTTCTTCGACATTTCCGGATGTATTGATTGCGATTGGCCGTCCAGAACGTTCAGCGTCATTTGTACTTGTGCGACCACAACGAAAGTCACTAAACCACTTTTTTACCATTGAAATCGATGGTGTAGAGTCCCCATTGTGTTTAACAAGCTTTGCCTTCGTTTGATTGACGTTTTTTTTTTTGCAAAAAACAATGTTTAATGAGCACCCGAAATTTTAATTTTTAAAAAAATCCACGAAGTTGTATGTTTTGAACAGCTGTTAAACGGAAAAGTAAATGACGGATCTTGCTCAAAAATTAACAGGTGGTAATTGATAGGAGCAGTGTTGCATTTCATATAACTACAAGGAAAGTTCGAAAAGTCACGGATACTTTTGAATACACGTGACTATTCATGACTACTTAATACTTTTGAAGTACTGATCCGATGGTACTCAAGACTTTTTTGCATTCGTACCAAAAAAAAACAGGGTTGTATTTTCATAAAAAAAATGGTATTTTTATAGCGTTTTTCAGGGTAAAATGACGTAAATAACGTATTGAGTAGGTACTTTTAAGTATTGAGTTTTCGAAAAAAACGGTTGGTATTTAGTACCAGTACTTATTACTTTTTATCATGCAATAACATTGAAATTAAGTGTCTTCGCTTAAATTAAAATTACCCAATTTTTTGTTTATCCATTTTTTTTTCTCAAATATTTGTTTTTGTCCGCCTATTTTCTAACAGCCGTGATTTTATAATAAATTCGAAATTGGGGCAAACCCTTATTAAAAATTTGATTATTTACGAAGAAAAACTTTGCTGGTTCACTTTTAATTTAAAATTAATTAAGAGGTATGGTGTAGGATATATAAGATTCGTCACAGCCGAATATTACATTCTTACTTAGTTAAGCCTATTAAAACAAATATTATTGTTTACTTACCGCACCAGAACCTTTAGGTTTTGAAGCAGCCACATACGCTAAATACTGTATGACTTTTTTAGTATTTTCAGTTTTACCAGCACCAGATTCACCAGTACATAAAATTGATTGATCTTCACGATCTGAAAAAAGTTAATTACAAAAAAAATATATATATATATATATAAAATAAACATTAGATTTAAATCAAATAAATAAAATGCATTTTAAATTATGCTTTAATATATTATAGTAAACAAAATTTGCAAAAGTTTTAAACAATCTAAATCATTAAGAAAATGTTTTATCTACATGACACAATCATTAAAAACCAACACCATATGGTGGTGATTTGATCATAATACAAGTAAACATTTTTGATCTGAGAATATGAATAATTAAACAACATACAATTTAATTAGAAAATATTAAAACACGCAGATAAATTTAACTGCTTAAGCAAAGAATTAAAGTAAAAAACATTTTAATAAATAAACACTTAAATAAATGCTGTACACCCAAAAAAGTTTTTAGGAAGAATCTACTGAAAATGATAGTTAAAAAGAATATTTACCTTCTTAACTGTTACAACTCGCCTTGAAACTTGTAATAAATAAATTAATGCAGTATTTCTAGTGTTTCCAATTTGGTTTATTGGTTAATCGTTTCCTCGATTAATCGTCTCTATTTCGGTTAAGGTCAAAACAAATAATTTAAAACCCAAATAATTATTCGACCTGAGTAATCGGTTAAAATAGGTCGATTAACCGGTTAAATTTTTTATTTGGTTTTCTGTTATTGTTTCCAAAATCTTTGACTTTGAGTAAAAATATGGCAATAAAAGCTTAAAAAACATTAACTAAAATACAACCAAATTCTTTTAAAATCAAGTGAAAGAGATTCTTAAGATTAGGTAACTTTTTTAACCACTTCAAGCAAGTGCTATGCAGGCTTTAGGAAATACAATAGACAATTTTTAATTTTGTTTTAATTTCTTAAAAAATTCTAATTAGTGTAAATTATTATTATTGTATTTTAAGACAAGATTGCATTTTTGTTCGATGTCATAACAGACAATTTATATTTTAACTCTGTAGGAATTGTGCTAAGAAAATTGTTTTAAATTTCGACATGTTCTGTTGGAACAAAATCTATGGAAGCAGTTTTCCTAAACTTAAATGTAAGATATAACTAGAACTAACTTCAGAAGTGGTTATAGGAATACCTGGTTCCTTTTGGAATTACTATAAACAAAAATTTAGAAATTTGGGGCAAGATGTCATGCAACAAAAAGTTCTTAGTGCCGGCCAGGATAACAACGTGATGTATCTTTCCATACAATTGACATTAAAACGCGTCGGGCGTTGCAGTTGTGAAAAAGAATCTATTTTATTTTCAAACCGTTATTTCTTATTCTAGCATAAGATAGTCTATGACTCTCACGTTCTGTTTGTATACTCGTGAATGAACAACGTACTATAAACTATCTTAGTTGTTCATTTCTAAATTTTTATTAAAATAATTATTTCTTTTTATTGTTTTTACAAAATTAAAATGTAAAAATCCCCCAAAAAATGGGATCGTTAATAAGGAAAGGAGACACTGGAGAGTAAAGAATCTCTACGGTACTCTTTACGCTAGTTTATGCAGTCACCATCGTACGTCGTTATTTTGGGCGCTTTTTTTCTCACAGCAACAATCGTTCTTATTCTGAGCCGATACTTATAACAGAAAATTTGGCTGTTTAATTCAGGTTCTGAGAAATAACTCAATCTCAAAAAGTATCCTATTCTGAAGCTATTTATCTAGAATATGCAGACAGTTAACAAAAAAACCTTTTAAAATAAATATTTTGTTCCAGTCAATCAAAGATTCGGCTAAGTATTTTTTAAACAAGCACTATGCCGTTATTTATGTTATAAAAATTGGTTTTAATGCGAAAACTTTATTTTCTCAAGTTGACTTAAGTGCTTTTGTCAAAAGTCTACAGATATTTATTATTTGATTTCGTATATTATGAAATTATGTTACAATCACTGGCAGATTCTTATATCTTTTTAAATAGAGAACCTTTTTAACACTAGAGATCAATCCAGATAGTTACAGTTATAAAAAAATTCTCAGATTGTTTTGAATTTCTCTGAACAAGCACAATATACCACCAATGTAGTAGACTTAACTATATATTTCACAAAAAAGTAGCACTTATTGATGAAAGATTTACATTCATTTTGCATTAAACGATCGCCAATTTTTTCGATTAATCGACCCGAACAATCGATTAATAAATTTTCGTAATTTTTTCGAATAATACCCTAACCGGTTTATCGGCACGGTCAAATAATTGGAAACACTAAGTTTTTCATAAAATTTTTTGAAAAATTGCATTTTATTTGTTAAAAATTGTACAAACTAAATTAATATTGACATAAAAATTATGAAGATTTTCGTTATTAATTCATTGAAAATCGTCTAATAAAATTCTCTATGTGAAGTTATAGTTTGCAAAACTAATAAATGCGATAACAAAATGAACTTTCTTTAACCTCAGTAGTCAATATATACTTTATTTCAATTACAAAAAAAAAAAAAAACAATGAATCATAAGGAGTAGATACAAGCAACTATATATCTTTTTCCAACGGATGGAGTTGTATCAGTTGCACATTTTACATGCTAAAAAAACAGAATGATTCATAAAAAAATTATTTAACATTTTTTACAATACCAGTGTTATCATCAAATTTTAAACTTTTACCAGAAATACAAAAATTAAAAAAGCTGAAGTTGATACTAAAACTTTTGAAGGATGACTTATTTTCTCTGCATTTCTTTTGATAAAAAATTAAGAAATTTAATAAAAACCATTAAAAATATTGCGTGATATGAAAATATAAATCTTTATATTTAAGATTAATATCAATTACTTAATTATGGCAACAAATAAGAAACTTAACTGGTCTTTTTTAAAATACATTTCTATAAATATAAAGATATTAAAAGATAGTAAATAATTAGGTTGTTCGCAAGGCGTCTAATAAGTGTTGGTGTTTTTTTAGCGTCTTATTCAAAACATAATTGTTAAAATTTTATTTAAAAAAATAAAACAATAGTTAGATGATAGCACCATACAACACTTGTACTTATGTTCAGTGTGCTATGTTTAAGTGTACTAACAAAAATAAACCCCAAGTGAAAATTGTTGTTACAGTGAAATAAAAATTGTAACACAACAATACAAATACAATACCTTATGAATTCCTATAATGTATTAACAAAAATAGCAGTCACACCCACAAAACATTATGAAAAGTAGAAATTTTGGAAGATAAATTCTAAAAGAAAAAATATTTTAAATTACACAAATTGTTATATAAGCCTATTAAACAAAATTCATAACAAATTAATAGCACAATAATTGTGAAGATAAACGTATTTCATCATAGATGACTCACATGTTGTAACAGAATGCAGAAACAGTTAAAACTACAAAGGCCTGTATTCACAAATGCTTAATAATGTTAAAAAAAGGTTTATTAAACAAGTTTTCCATACAAAATTTGTTTTTATTACTCATTTGAAAATACAGTTTCAAATCACCCCCGTTTACATTATGAAATTTGACAGCTCAAGTGGATTATGATTTGACAAGAATATTTTGTAAACAAAACAAAAAAAAAATAACCTTAAATTGAATATATTTCTGACGAAGTATAAATTTTATAATCACTATGATATAAAAAATGCACACGTTTACCAGATACTCAACAGCTACTTATCTGCTATCCAACAATCTGTGGATTTATTTAATTACCCAACATATCAACATTCCAGCAAAAATATATGGAAGTGATTCTTTAGTACACTCTAATAAATTTCTGTTGAAATTTACCCAACTTATAGTAGGAAACTATACTCCTACTAGTAACGCTAGTTTACAAAATGCATTTTTTTTCATGTACAGTTGATGAGAGATTGATTTCCCGCTGAATTCGAAAATCAAGGTTAAATTTGCTGAAGAACTACAAAAAGATGGGTACGGAATGCCATTATTTTATTTCATTTCTGGTTGTTTTCTATTGTATTGTTTTTACCATTTTATTTATTTCTTACAGGTGTAAATATGTCTCTAAAAATCCATTTCTTGCATTCGCATTTGAATTTCTTTCCGGACAATCTTGGTGACGTAAGTGACGAAAACGGCTAGAGATTTCACCAACAAATTAAGACCATTGAGCGGCGCTATCAAGGATTTTGGGATGAAGCAATGTTGGGAGACTATGTATGGTTTCTCACTAGAGAAACGAATCCCAAAAGCAACCGGAGACAAAGCAAGGACCACAACTATTTCTAACACACAAAAGTGTCAAGAATGTATTGCAAGAGTTTAAACCCAATATATTGTCGAAAAAAATAAATTATTCTTAAAATATGAGATTTGGATTTATTCACTCAATTGCTTATAACTTTGTTATTTTTCGGTCGATTTTCTTCTGGTTTGTCTTAGTTCTTACGTAAAAGTATCAGGTTTACGCACATGAAGAGAAACCAGACGTTTTTTAAGGATTTGTAATTTTCCGTCGAAAAGTGTTACTGTAAAATATGATTTTTTTGAAAATGTGCCCTAATGTTATCGATATATGTTTAACGGCTTTACCGATCAAAGATCCGATTATACATTTGTTCGTCATCTCAATACCTTGCATTTGGGTACCAAGAACGACCCAATCGGACATTTCTAGCTCGAGATATGATTCGTCAAGTGAAAAAAGGTCGAAAAATTAAAAAAATCACAATATCTCAAAAACTGTTCCATAAAAAAAAAATTAACCTTGATTTTCGAATTCAGCGGGAGAAAATACATAAGGAAAATCACCTCTGATCAAATGTATATTTACGGTGTAAACTAGTGTAATTGGGCAAATTTACTCTGTGTGCATAAACGAAAAAAGTACACACATTATGCGTAAGTTGATACACAAATAATGGGTAATTTTACATTGAAAGTGCGTAAAAATTAAATTAAATTTTAGAAGTAATTCGATAAATTACTAAAATTGTGCGTAATTAAATGCCTAAAAATGCTATTCTTTATGCGTAATTATATAAATATAAATTCGTATATTTACCAACGCATGGTTTACATTAAACTGCAGAAAACAATTTTTTTTAAGAAAGAATTTATTTTATGTATGGATGTTTTAATAATATTAAATTATAAATATAATACATAATTTATTTCGAATGGGTACGTGCTGTCATTATTGTCATCTTGAATTTAAATTCACAATATTCACAAATTTTTGAAAAATTGATTTTCGTTTTTAGCTTTTTTTTTTTTTTCAATATTTTTCAATTTCGAAATGTCAAAATATTTATTACCTTTTTAAGTTAGTACATTTACAAAATGTATGCGTAAAATTTTAATTTAACAAAAGAATACTAATTTTAGGCACAAAGTGTTTAATTTTAAGAACATTATGTCTAAAAATACTTTTTGTGTGTATTATTGTATATGAAAATGTGTACAAAACATTTGTATTTTTTATTTATTAATCATATAATTACAAATTATATGTTAATACCCTAACCGAGCACTAGCAACAAAGGCCTTCGGCTCGTTGTAGCGAAAACAAACCAGAGCCTCTGGTGGGAATTGAACCCACGACCTCCGCACTGATAAGCTAGCACACTACCAACTAGCCTACCGAATTTTCGTAATATTACATAAAACTTTACCCATTTTATTGTATCGTAGTATATTTACAAACATTTTTTAGAGTGTAATCAATTTTGCATTGATTCCAAAGAATATCATTTTGTTCTGATTTTCCTCCTCTAAAACAGTTCACAACCTAAAAAAGTGCGATTTTAAATGACTGTTAACCTTTTTTTAAAAACATTTATAACTATGGTTAAATACTTAACTTAATTTATTTTCTTTTGTTGTTTTATTATCAGGTTTGAGTGATTCGTATAAATTTTTTAATTCTAATTTACCAGATTTTAAATTCTTAACATCGTAGTTATATTTCGAATATATAATGATATATATTATGATCACAAGTAAACAATTTATTATAGTAAAAACTGCGAGAATTTCCAATAAAGTTATTTAATAAATAAGGCTTGAAAATCAAAAGATTTCATTTTTACTAAACCATATGAAGTGCTTTAAATGCAAAGGAAACGGATCATAAAAGCAAACGTCCACCCTATGTAAAAAATCATTCGTTCCGATCTAAATTTTCACAACACCGGAATCGAAATCACTGCTTCTTTTTCTCTTCTTTTGCTATTTTTATTTGCTCGGATGTTAAGCTAGCGCTATCTTATTTTGGTAGCGTAAAAATTGTATGCTACTTTTGATCAAGAAGTGAGTCGTACATCACCTGTCGTTTTTTAGAAAAAAAAAAAAGAAAAATTATAGAAATATTTTTATTCAGAAACAAAAGTAGCATCATTCACTAGATGAAGTAAAACCTAAAGCGCTTCAACTCATCAGTAGCGGTAGCAGTTTTTCTGCGTTTTCACGTTAGTTGTAACGTGAAAACAATATTAATATTTTTAAATTCCGAAAATTGATAAAGTAAAAAATAGTTTACTTAGGAACCATTAAACCATTAAAAATTAAAGATTTTGAATTGTCAGGTGTAGAATGTTAAACCATTAAAATTTCAAGATTTTAAATGGTCAGGTAGTGTCAAAAAAGGTCCATGACTTGAAATTGCGATGTGATGGAATTTAAAGTACGTTTTAAAAGAAGTCTGTGCAAAAGAAAACTCATTTTTTGTAAGAATTATAATTAATTGATTTTATTAAATGTTTAATTGATTGATTACATTTTTTTCTTGAATCTTTCAATTTTTGTGCAATCATTAATGATCACTTGATAAAGTATAAGGTGGGGTTTCTAAAAGAAGTATGTCGCAAGATGAATGAATGACTGTGTGTATTTTGTTTTTATAGTGCCAGAATTTTAAATATTTTCGTTCGCCTGAAGCAACACATGGTCATGACCAGCTAATTTGAAAAAATCTAAAAAAATTGTGAAAATACATTTTTTATGCACTATTCAAAAGTACCTTCCCCTTTCAAATGCGTAAAAGATACTGACAAAAAGTATTTTTTATAAACACGCATTTTCCTCAAAAATTTTATTAGAGTGGTAAAAATGAAAAAAAAAAAACCAGTTACAATATTAAACACTCATACTTAGTACTTCATAAATAAATAACAAATGATCGTATTCACAAAATCAGTCACAAATAGTTTGGACGCAAAAAATCATATGAAAAACATGACTGTCATATAAAAGTAGAAAGTCTTATGAAGTGTTTTGTGGCGGAGGTGTTTGAGTATAAGTTATGTGAATCATTTCTATTTAAATTAAATATTTTTGAAACCATATATAGTGAGAATATTTTAGGTATTAAAATCTCCAAGAAAGGTATTAAAGTGTTTAGTTTTCTGTGTATTTGATATGTGTAAATATGATAAGAAACTATTAAATGTTATTTAAAAAGGATTACAATTCATTATAAATTAATTTGTTATATTTAATAAAACAAAATAATAAGGGCTATACAATTACTTTAGTATTAAAGAAATTCAGTTAATAGTAGAAATATACATGAAACTTACAAAAAAAATTATTTCAATATAATAAGACAAGCGGATCCCAGCCACGCATGAATATTAACATTGAATCAAATTCATTGGTTCATTGGTTTCTCGATTCGCGAGTTCGATGTAAAAGACAGCTGTCAATGTTTATGCGTATATGCGCTACAACGTGTATTTATCGTGTGTATGAAGTCAGCACACAGTATACATACCGCACACGCTCATGGGCGCCTACATATTTGTTGTTGTTTTATTTTTTTTATATGGACAAAATCTCATGTTGACATGAAAAGTTAAAACTCACGAACGCGTCGACCGATTTCATGCAAACTTTAGATAAACCATCTACACGACCATACGAACAAACCCTAATTCGATCGAATTCGGTTTGACTATTCGTGAGTTATAAAGTCACAACACACTTGCAACAATTTTTTATATATACAGATTACCAAAATGACGATACAAACAGCAAAAAGTTTCAAAATGGTTTATCTCGACAAGAAATGCATAATGATATTAGGTAAAAGTGCATCTGCATATGTAACAGTAAAACATTGGGTTGCTGAATTTAAACGTGGCCCTGGCCATACAAGCGTTGAAGATGAACCACGAATTGACCGTCCAAAAACTACAGAAATCAAGTACATGATTGATGGTATTATACGATCGGAGGAAGAAAGTGCGTGAAATACGCAATGCCATAGGTTTTTTAAATGATCTAGTTTTTTTTTTTTTTTGCATAAAGAATTATAGTTGAAAAAACATTTTGCAAAATTGGTGCCGCATTTGTGAACAGTTTAAGAAAAATGCATTCGAATAAAAATTTCTTAAACCTGTTTGAATCAATTTAAGCGAAATAAAATGGATTTTAAGCGCCTTTTTATAACTGCCCTGCGGGAAAAAAGGGGGCAGTTGGAAATTGGGACCTGTCCCGCGGTAGGTGAAACCTGGACCGGTTCTAAAATACATATCACGAGGTAAGTGAAAAGAGGACGGGTTCTTAAAGAACCTACCACGTGATCGGTTTAGCAGTCATAACATGTTTTTTAGACCAATCCTGTGACATGTCACATAGGGTAATTGACCCCCTCCTAGAGCACATGTTAAAGTGACCGGTCTCGTGACCTATACCTATCACAATGAACCAGTCACATGACGTGTTCCGGTATAGGTCCTTTTACCGCAGGGTCTTGACGACTTATCTTTAAAAAGGCAAAACAATAAATGCAGAATATAAGTGTAAACTTTTGGATCATTTGAATATGAAAATTCGAGAAAACCGACCTGATTTACAAGACAAAAAACAATAAGTTTTGATCAAGACAACGCACCAGCACCCAAGAGTTTTTTAACAATGGCAAAAATCAACGAATTACATGATCACCCACCTCATTTTTCTGATTTAGCTCCCTGCGACATCTACCTGTTCCCAAATCTAAAAAAATCCTTCCTGGCAACGTGAGAACCGTCTATTATAAAAATGTTAGTCTAAAATTGCCATATTTCATTCTGAAAAAATAATTTTTTAATTTTTGAGCAATTTCTTTTTAAAAATCGGTAAAAAAAATTCCAAAGAATATTTTAATAAGTAATCATAACTGTAATAAACTATAAACGTTTTTAATAAGGTTGATGAATGCATGAACTTCCTTGTCTTAGTAATGACAGTTTTAATTGGAAAAGTTTTAAACAATTTTTAATGGCAAATACAAAAAAAAAATTGGCCTTTTCTGCACTAAAGCAAATAAGGAAAAGTAAGCTATTGTTAAAATTTCTTAGTACTTTTTAAAAAAACCTTAATACCGAGATAATTTTAAACTAAAAAATAGGAAATAAAAAAAAAAACAAAAAATTTTATATACTCTATATGTATGTATATATATCTTTCCAAAACATTTCTTATCTTAACATTTTTCCCATCCACCCAAAAGGTCATTAGCAAATATTGTATATTGCAAAAATTTTATGAAGCAAAAAGATAAGGGAATTATATTGTTGTTTATCAGTACCCAACAAGTTCTTTTCAGGAATTTCATCGTAATAGTTTTAAAAATAAAATGTTAAGTAATTGAAAAAGTTATTGTTTTGATCATTTGAATTTCGTTGATTGTACACTCAACACTCAAACTGGACTATGCTTTTTATACCCTACGTAGACATTGGCCCTAATGAGTTTGTCCGACTCAGAATCACTTTCTAAGTCAATTTACCAATGTAAGTCAGCCCATTTATGCGTCCTTGTAAACTTTGTAAGCAAACTACAGGACGTGAATATAAAGATATTGGGATGAAATTTGGTATCTACATAAGTTTCTATTTGTCCAAGCACGAACCCTATTGAATTTACTGGAAATGGTATTTAGACACACAAAACTGTAGATATGTGGTTGAAATTTAGGTTTTCAATGTAACATGGAACCATACATAACGTCTCTCAATTTATAGAAAATGGAATTAAAAAATCTTCCCTGTATATGATCCAAATTATACTTGGTGTAAGGTATCATGTAGTTGGTATGACCGATTTTTATTTTCAGTAAACTTAATACCGAACAATATCGGCCAGGTCATTTTTTTTTCGAACTTGATGCAGAATTTAGGCGGAAGAGTTTAAAGGGAAGTCCCAAATCCACCAGGGGGACTTAAAAGGAGAGTGTCACTTAAAGAAATATAATCCCCAGTGTTGATATCACGCGTCCGAACTAAAAATTTCATGGAATCCCCGTAATGCCATGAGACATTAGATATGTTTGCTAGAATTTTGAAAATTGTGTTACCCAGAAAAAAAACATGGTATCAACTACTTACCAGCCTATTTAATCACTTAATTACTTCAATGTCCCAAAAGTAATCAGTGGTCATTATTTTCTCACTTACAAAAAAACAAAAATTAATGGGTAGTCTTAACCCTATCGCTTACGAACAGACAAAAAATAATGAGTACGCATTACTCTTTGGACATCGCGAAAAGAAGTAATTAAGCGAGTAAATAGGCTTGTAAGTAGTCGATACCATGTTTTTATGGGATAGTTCCAAAATAATTGTTTTTTTTTGATAATTTCACACCAATTTTTTTTTTTTACAAAAACTAAAGTAAATTTAGGTTTCTTCGGAATAGCTTAATATATGATTATAAAATAGATTTTTAAAGCATTTGTGATTAATTCCACGAACTTCGTCTGGAGAGTCTTGGCAATTAGAGGGTTAATTGTTAAAATAACTTACCTTGTAACATAGATCTGTAGGCGGTATCTGTAATAGCAAAGACATGGGGAGGAACTTCGTGTCTTTTTATACCCTTATACCGTTCCATAATCTTTTCAGTGTAGATAGGTAATTTTTTATAAGGATTTACAACAACGCAGAAAAGACCGGAATATGTCTGAAATGAAGAAATATACAAAAATTAAATTTAGTGAAAAATTATATAAATAAATATTACATTTAAGAAATATTAGAGCTCCTACACAAAAAATTTCATCAATATGGATGGAAGGTTGCATTATTTTTAATTTTTTTAAAGGAGACATATCGTTTTACAGATAGACGTCTTAGATATAAAAACAATACCTTATAAATTTTCAGCAAAAACATGGTAATGAGAGATCATTACTGTCAGGATTACTATATAATGATGGGCCGCCGCTACCTTTTGCACTACTTTAAAATACAAAATAATGATCTATTGATAATGGATGGTAGAAGTACTTATATGTACATGCAAAATAATAATTTACTGGTAGTGACTGAAATAAGTACCGAATTCTTATTTCTGTTTTTTTTTAATATTTTTTTTAAAATTTTTTTTGGAAAAACCATACAACAAAATAGAAAATTATCTGCTGTAAAAAGTAGATATTTTAAATATTAAATATTTTATATATTAACTTTGCTATTGTAAGTAACCACTTATTTCTTCACTATGAGTAACCATGCTGGTGACTAATTTTTTTTTTTGTAAGCCAGAGGGTAATGACGACCCATGAATTTTGGGACATCGCAAATAATTAAGCGAGTAAATAGCCTGGTAACTAGTGAATCTCTTTGTGTGCTACTTACTCCTTTAATTACTTGGTAATGTTTGTTTTGCTGGGTTTTAGATTCAACGATAATATAAGTTAGAAATGCATGTCCTTAACAATTGGAATTGTCTATGGTTTTGTTAAGAAAAACCAATATTAAAATTTACAATGGAATACATTAATTTTAAACCATGGTTGGTAATCGAACTATGCTGTTTTCGGTAAGGGTAACGTTAATTTTTTAATTTACATTTAGGTTAACAGTATTTTATTTCTTATAATAATGATATTCTAAGGATATCGGTATTTTAAGAATAACAATGTTTTAGGAATAACGGTATATTAAGGGCAATGATAGTCAGTTGAAAATGTTTTTAAACGATGACGTTATTTAAACTGTATTTAAAAGATATTGCCTCTCAATCTTGTTTTAACAAGTAAAAATGTTAAAAATTGTTAAAAAAAAAAACTTTGGGTGCCTAAAACTTTGGGTTTTGAAGAGATCTTTTGCCAGATTGAAATACATGTTTCGACCTAGCTAAAAATCATTAATATGTATGCTTTGTTTTTGTAAATATACGGAGGTTGAAAGTTTGGTATAAACTAGGAATAGTAATAAACGAAAAACCTCGAGGCATATAAAAACTAGATCAATAAGAAAAGTTTGAGAGCGTAACTTAAAACAATTTTGGATTAAAAAATATCCTATAATCTTAATCTTTCAATTACTTACAATGCTTAAAAATTTAGTCCTTAATTAAACGTTTCATGAGCTGTACCCCATTTAAACTTTATCGAATTCATAAAAGTATTCATATACGATGAAGATAGTTTTCATCAGGATAGAAACCAATTCACCGTAATACAAGAAAACTATTTGGTTTCCTAATTTGTATGAAATATGAAAATATTTTTAAATATTTTTCAAAAAAATTTTATCAATTTGTATTTACTTTAGAGTTTGTTTAGCTACCTCGCACAAGGGGCTTTATATAAAATTGTATCAAAGTGTTTTATCAGATGAAAATCCAATTTCCCATCCCTGGTACACATTTGTAACATATTTATGATGCGTTTTATCGGCTAGGCTTAGTTTTTTTTGTAACATTAAATGCTTAACTTAATGTATTCGTAAAAGAAATAGAGCGTGTTACCAAACATGATTTTAAACAGAAATAAAACAAAATATATTTAAGTAAATCTAGTTTATAAAAGTATGTATACTAGGCAAACATATGTTCAAAATATGTTGCAGAAGAACCAATTTCAACTTAAAAATATTAAATTATGATGACTCATAATTTTGCATACTAAAACCTATTAGGAATTTACAACAATTTAGTTTGTTCACTCCCTGCCTTAATACACTTTCAACAACAAAAGTCATACAAATATGATTATGATGACAAATTAAAAAAAAAAAAAAACAAAATAAACGTGATAACAAAGTAGTTCCATGGAATAAGAAATTTTAAGTGATATATACAAATATCACGTACATAAACTGTAAATATGAATAATTATAATATTATTATGGTTGAAGAAAAAAAATTATTTGATTATGTTTGATTGTAAATTTTTGTATTAATTCAAAAATTTAATTTAATACCAATCAAAACTAATTTTGAAATGATTCGTCAGTAAAGTATGGCAAGAACCCAACAAGTATTAAAAGTTCGGCATGCCGAATATATGATGCTCTACACCAATTATAATTTAGATCATATTCCGAGATGCTGTTCAAATTACGGGACCTGCTTCTTATTTAAAAAAATCTAAATGAAATAAATTTAAAAGTTTATTTACGCTCCAAATGTGATCCGATTTCCTTTTAATTTGGTGACATGATTTATTGTCCGAAAATAACATTCACAACCAGCTATCTACGATTTTGTGTGTATAAATACCATTTAAGCCCAATCCATATAGGACCTTTCCATCAGATGTAGGTCTAAATATAGAAACGTATGTATCAAGGTTTACATGGACACACGGACGGACTGACATCGTAAAATCGAATCATAAAGTGATTCTGCGCCAATTGATATATTATAACACGAGTCTCAGTCCTATAGTTATAAACCACGTAGTGGAAATGTTTAGTTTCAGAAGTGGGTGAAAGTTCTCTCTTTGAGGATCTAACAAGGGAATCCCTCAACGCCATTATTTTTTTGTATTTTCTTGTTCGGCAGTTATTGGTATAAAATTAATATACTCGTACAAGAGAATATTTTTATTAAACAAAATATTATTATGTTAAGTAAAGTATCTTTTTTCTGCACATTACATTACATTAAATTACAAATTTCGTCTTAAGTTTCCATCAAAACCTACAACCTTAACCTTTTGACATACAATCTATCAACAACGATTTTATGATAAAGTATTTAACAGATTTACAAAACAAGCATTAAACTTTAAATCAACTACATAAAAAAATTTTACAAAAAAAAAAACTGAAATTACGTGAATTTAAATAAAAAAAATATATTAAAAAAAAATTTAATATTCTCAAAGTACTTGGCAGCAAGCGTGAATATTTTTAACCAAATATGGTCAATACCGGCTAAAAATGTGTTAAATGTTAAATGAGAATTACTGAAAAAACATGACAATTCAATAAAAAAAAAATAGACGGACAGACAGATAACAACAAAACAAAACTTATATTTAAATAAGAAAAAAAAAAACAACAACAAAAGAAATGTATAATATGCCGAGTAAATGGAAAAATAAAAATTGCATACTAAACTAAAATAAAAGCACATGGTTAGCAATTATTTTTACACCGTAAATTAATTTATAGTGCGGCAGATATAAAAACAAATAACCAAACAACAGCAATGACGAATTTTATATACCCTACAAATACTTTGACATTCAATCCCAGTAACACCGGTTTTCCAGGTTAACTGAGCACAAAATTTTCCAAATTTTTGGAAAATATCGTCAAAATCGTCATCGCGTCAAAAATCAAAGTTTCTCAAAATGTATCATCCTTTCGGAAGATGCTATGATGGCAACTGTAAGCTTTTTCTTTGTAACATTTGTGAAATAAACAGATATAAAATACACGTCGACAAGTCATGGCACGATATACTTCTCAAGAACGACGAGGGCCGTTTTCATCATTCCTTCTGGGGCACTAAGAGTCCACGTATCATTCTCGAAGAGCCATTATGTCGACTCAAAGGTACTGCATGGATCTTATTCGAGGACGACGTGGGTAACACGTTTGTTGTAACTGGCGAGCGATACAGAGTTCATTTCGGAGGATGCGTTTCCGGGTCGTCTAATGACTTGTTTTGAAGATCGTCGATTTAACAGCTCCAGACTTTTATCTTTTGGGTTTATGTGAACAAGCCACAGACTCTAGAAGCTCTCAAAAAACTATCTGACAAAAGTGCAAGAACTTATCGCCCGAAATTGTCTCTAGAACGATAATATTTTTCTCAAGTCATTTGGTATGTTGGGCAGATTGTTTTTGTACTCAAAGTACGATACATTATAGCATACCAACATACTAAATGACTTGAGAAAAATATTATTATAAGCTTATTATACAAGCCTTAAGCTTGAAAAAGACTTGAGAATATATTGAAAAAGGATATAGTAACAATTGTAGAAAAATCAAAACGGAACCCTCGTGAAAATATTATAAGCTTATTCTTGCAATTGTAGAAAAAAAATAATATTGTATTAACCTGGGTATGGAAAAGCTTATTTGACTCAATATATTTATAAGCTTTTTTACATAATTGTATAATAAGCTTTACATTATACGCGTAAAACAAAGACAACAAGACTAGAATGTATTGAAAAATATTTATATTTCAATCGCCATACTGCGTTGTTTATAAGCATACTTTAGAAAAAGTTATGTATAATCATGTTTTCTCAAGCATTGTTAACATTGACAACAATACTATAATGTATTGAAAAATATTTATATTTCAATCGCCATACTGCGTTGTTTATAAGCATACTTTAGAAAAAGTTATGTATAATCATGTTTTCTCAAGCATTGTTAAATACTGCTTGTGAATTCACATTTTATAAACATTATAATAAATATATATAAATATATAAATAAATATATATAAATATATAAATAAATATATATAAATATATAAATAAATATATAAGCTAATTCTCAAGTTGTATTGCAGTTTAATTGCACAATTTTTAAAAATAATGTACGGTTCGTTTTTCCCCTACTCTGATTGTCACTATCACACTTATTTTGTTATGTTGTCCGATTTCCGGTCCAATAAGGATTGCATCTCCTCAGCTTATAATCTTCTTGGTTTTGAACTAGTTTGCCTCATTACACAACAAAATTTTGATGTAAATGGAATATTAAGTTCAAAAAATATTACAAACAAAATACAAAAATTTACTATATGCAAAAAACTTAACAAAAACGTGAAAAGTTTTTCAATTAAGTATGCAAAAAAAAACAACCAAATATAATATTATAGCAACAAATAATCAGTCAAGCAGGCTGGTTTATATATCAGGCAGACAGGCTATAATGATGACAACGATCTGGTTTCAGCGTTATTTGCCATTTATGTAGAATTAAGTCAATGCAACTTGAGGCAATTAAAGCAGCGCTTTTTTATTTGTTTTGTTTATATTTTTTGCAGTCATTTAATTGTGTTCCAAGTTTATGCAACAAGTGGGGGTTTAAAAAGGGAATACAATCAAAGTCAGGCATAACGAATGATATATAGTCAGCCCCATTCGTTATATCGCAACAAAATTTAATTTCTGAAAATTTTGACATTATTAAAAATGCATAAACACGCATAAGTTAGAAGATTCATCTGCAAATACAACAGGTTCGCCAAATCTTTTCTTATTTATGATTTTTTATATTTTTTTTCAATCCTTTTTATATATATGTCAGCGTTATATCTAGTAGCATAAGTTTTCAAAAACATTGTTTATTTAAGGTAGTCAATGCAAACAATTTTGTCGTTCGTTATATCGTGTTTTCGTAATACTTAGTATTCGTTATACCGGGCATTGACTGTACAAGCGAAAAATGTGTTTAGAGGGAGTAGAAAAGTGTAGGGGAGGATGAAAAACTCTTCGATTACTATTGAAAAAGTATACTAACAATCATTAAGTCCTCGTTTACAGCAATATTTGGTAATAAGACTAGAATTGGCCTAAATGTTCTTATATGTAATTATTTTTATTTATTTTTTCTTTATGAATTTTTACATTTTTTTTTATTTACTCAATTTTGAACGCCAAATATGGTAGTACATTTTTATGATTAAGTTGCACGATGTTTTTTATTGAATTTTTATTTTTTGGTTGTTAATAAATTATGATTTTAAATAGGTAGTTACATATGAGAATGTATAAGAGATGATTAATACATTTTGGTTGTGTTCACATACATAATGTTTATAATTGTTGACGCCATTAAAAGAATTATAAAATAATTAAGATACAAATTACATATAACAAAATTAATTACAAAATATATTTTGTGGTATAAAAATATAATTAATTCAGCGCGACATAAAAAAATATCACGCATTATAAATATCATCTTGGAATGTTGTTATGATGCAAATTTAAACATTTAATAAAAATAAATAAAAATTTGATGTACATATGTAAAAATTAAGTGTTTAAAAAATGTACTAAATGTACAGAATTATGACCATTATGTTTTGAATTGTTTAATTAAATCTATAAAATCTCGTTGGACTTCAATCAACAAAACTTTTTACCAAATTAATATATTTTCAAATTGACCAATATATTTACTAAATTAATATAAAATATTATAAAAAATAATTTTATATATACAAAACGTATTTATCGCATTTTATATAAATATTTTATACAAATTTAAGTAGATAACATATAGACTTGATTAGTTGTTGCAGATATAGCTACTAAAAAATTAAGAATTTATATAAATGCTGCCAAGTCTTGAAATTTCTTGACTTTTCTCTGTTAAATGTAAACAAAAATATTTAAAATTTTTCTATTTTTAATTTGACATAATATTAAAAAACACAATACCTAACAAAAAAATTATGTGTTTGTTAATAAAGGTAGAGCAGGGCAAACAATATAATTTCTCTATTTCGCGTTCCGGCAAAGTTCATATACGAAAACAGCTTTTTTACAAAGGCAGTCCCAAAAGTTCAAATTGAATTTGTTTACAAAAAAATAAAGAAAAGTCACAAAAATTTATGAAAAATTTGAATCAATTTAATACTGAGTATCATTGATTGAATTGAACGAAAATTTCTTAAGTGTGTTAGTACAGGGTTATATAAAAAAGTGATAATTTGATTGTAGATTTCATAATTTCAATCTCAATAAATTAGGTGTCTTTTGCTTAAATTTAAAAAATATTTGCATATGTACATGATCTCATTTTAAGATTTTTTTTTTTTTTAAATAGAACAAAAAAAAATTCTAATAATTTTAATTTTTGTTTATTAACCAAAAGTCATGTTTTGAATAGTTTTTATTTTGAGTTTCAATAAAAATCACATTATCAAAAATTTTAAAATATTTTAACAAAAACTAAATTGAAATAAGACATTATATTGAATTAAAGTTAAAGCATTATAACATTTACGTTTTCAAATTTATAAAAATACTGAAAAGTTAAAACTCTAGAAGAAAATGACAAAAAGTTGCATACAAAACGAGCCTTTTTTTTATTGACCTATTTACTATAGGTCTATTACTATTTACTTACTGTGAAACTCAGCGTAAAAATTTATACAAATTTAATTTTTCATAAAAATTGAAAATATTTTTATTTGTTTAAAACTATTTTTATATTGAATTCTTTAAGAATTTATTTTTAACCGTAACCGCATAAAAAAATCGTGCGGTTACTGTTAATTGGTGCGGTTACGGTTAAAACCGAAATGCAAACTCTACTAATTGCATTCACTCAAAGTCACTCACTGTATTTATTCTTTTTTTCGTATTTAAATTTAAAACTTTATGCAAGACATATTTTGCGTAATTTAAAAACAAAATATAAAGATAAATAAATTATAATTAAGAAAGAAAACAGGGAATTTAAAGCACGTATTTTGTGGGTGTGTGGTGATTAATGAGACAAAAATTTTGTCAATATTTATTTTCGCAAATTTATAGCTTATAATTTGGCATATTATGTAAAAAAAATATACCGATTGTTTTGATACTTAAATTAGCTGCTTAAATGTCAATATATTGTATATTTTGAAAAATACAAATTTCTACAAATTAATTTTGTCGATGTGTAGGTATTAATTTTCTTTTTGTTTGTAAAAATTATAATTAAGCGCCATGTCAACGTAGTTTATATGTATTAAATGTATATTTACGTACCTACAATTTAGGTACGTATATTTTAATGTATTCTGTGTGTCGCAAAAAATATTATAAATATAATTAGAAATATATACATATATTTTGTTAAAACCATGAATGGCCAGCACTAACCTTAAAATACTGTTACCGATTTAAACTCATTTCAAAGGGCTATCGTTAATCTTGAAATATTACTATCGACACAATTTAAAATAATTGTAACATTAAGCGAAATAACATAAAATACCGGTAACCATAAACACCACAACGCAATAACTTAGAATACCGTTAACCTTAAAATATCCTCCTGAAAAAACTTAAAATTTTGTATTTTTCTCTGAAAAGCTATTCAAAGTTAGCTTTTATTGGCTAGCTATTGTTGTTGTTTACACACACATAAGGGTGAACATACCCAGCATAACCACACATTACCAAATAATGGGTAAAGTAATGTATAGCCATAGGGGCCGATGGATTACTTTACATCTTACTTCATTGATGAATTTTATAGGCGATGAGCCTTAAAGTAATGTATATACCTATTACTTTAGAGGTGATAATGTAAGGGGTTACTTATGGATGGAAAAAGTAATGTGTCTAAAAATAGATTTTTAAAAAAGAGCAATTTTTATTAAAAAAAAATTATTACAAATATTTTATTTAAAATTTTCGTAATTAAAAATAATGTGGTCATGATGGGAATCGAACCAGGGGACTCTGATTGCCAGCCAAGAACTCTACCTACTGAACTATCGACGCATATAGTATTTGATTGCTTTAAACTTAAATGAATTAATGCGCTTCGTTTTTTCGCTAGTGTTATCAAAACAAACATACATTACCCCTTTGCTTACAAAGAAACACAAAGTAATGTATCTAAAAATAGATTTTCAAAAATATTTCAATTATTACTTTACATTTATAAATTATATATTACGTAATCAATAATGAGTAACTTATTACTTTATGCTTGCAAATAATGAAAAAGGTAACGAGCTATCATTACAACGCATGAGAATATCGCACCCATTACCAAAGTTTTGCTGGGTAGTGACGTAAAGTTGTCCAAAATGACAAAAAGGGCTATCATTGATCTTAAAATATCACACAAAAAAGGCTTAAATTCGACTGTGCCGTATCTTTGAATACCCTCCCTCCACCAATAATGTTCTCTACTGTTGGTACAAATAATGTAAAAAACTTTAGAAATAAAATTATGGAGGTGAAAAACAATTTTTAAGGTAAACAACTTACCAGCAAAACTTTGGTAGACAACTGCACTTTTTACATTCCTTTCTGTGCAGCTGCAAAGCTGTGCATCTTTTTGATTTTCTTTAGTTTCATTTTGTTGAAAATACATGTGCAAAATTAGTTTTTAATAAAAATATAAAGAAAAGTGAATTTCAAAGGTAAATATATATATAATTTGAAAAATATTTATAATGAACAATCAATTTATAAAATATCTAATTTTCCGAAATAAATGCACCTGCTTATAATAGAATTACTAAAATGTACTGGTGAATCTCTGTTCCAATGTCTACACCTAGTCAATAGTTGTGTAGATTCGCAGTAGTACTGGTGACAAAGTCAGTAGTGAATCAGTACAGTTTTACTATCGACATTTCCTTCAAGGTAATTTATGGGGTCTTACCCCTATATTTCGACATGTTACAAACGGAATGACAAACTGATATATGCCCTCAACATATGTGGTGGAGGGTATAATAAGATAAAATAACGTTAACCTTAAAAAACCCTACAAAAAAAAAAACTTAAAACATCGCAAACCCTAATAAAAACCTAACGAAATAACTTAAAATATAGATGCCGCTATCCATTATCACTAATTGTATGAATTGGTTGTCAACCCTGGTTAAAACATTTGTATTTTTTTTTTTTGTTGCAATATAAAACATTATGTGCAATTTTATATGTAGTTTTAAATATTTATTACATATTTTCTTCTTTGCGTATGCATAACATAGACATTGAAAAGCAAAAAGAAAAAATAAATAAAATTTAAAATAGAAAAATTATTAAATAGAAAAGTGTGAACCTATGCACAAATAGGAATCAGTACATTTTCTATAACATATGTTAGAATTTTGTCGTTGTGTTACATTTTAATTAATTTTAATTAAACTGTTTCAAAAATTCACAAAATTAGTATGCATAAGACTATAAAAGTGTAATGAATGTATTATCGATGTATGCAAATGTTTCATACCGACAAAGCATATACAATACATATGTATAAAGAAACTCTCAACTGATTTTTGTACCACTGGCAGTTTCTGGCTGTGTATACATATTCCGTAATTTGAATTTATACGAACTGCCAAAGGAGAAAAATTTGATCCCTTGAATGCCCTGATAGATCCAGAGGGAGAAAAATTGGGACATTTCCTTCTCAAAATAAAATTTTCCAACACAAAAATACATAATAAACACAAATACGCTATTTTTTGTAAAGTGGGAGAATGAAAATTATCTTTCCCAAATTAATTAAAGTTAATAGGAAATGTGTTTGACAGAAAGATCATAAGATGCACACAACTGTTAAAAAAAAAAAAATGCAGGTACCTTTCTTGTTAGTTTTTAATATAATGTCCTTCTTACAAAATGATCTATTAAACTCTTTATAAGAGATGTTGTTTTTTTGGAATGTTGGAAATTGAAATATAAATGAATTCTTTAAGTTTTATTGTGACATTGTTAAAAGGGTTCCTTCCCTGAGTGGCATAGTTTTCAAACAAAAAAAAAAAAAGAATAACAAAACTTTTAAATGCAATAAAATTAAGATTGTTTAAATTGGCAACGAAAAAATGAGCAATCTATTAAAAGGAAACAAATTAATATTTAAAAGGCAAATAAAGAAAATTGTTCTTAAAAATATTACGTCAATATAATGAAAAACATAATGATTTTTCACATATGAGTAAATAAATTTAGTCATTAAGACAATTTTAAATATATAGACAACCCACAAAGGTGAAAAACATGAATAATTTGCAGAACTATTAATTTAAAAAAAGTACAAAAATATTTTATAGAAATTAATAACAAATTAAAATTGTTTAATAATAAAACTGTAACAAAATTTTTCTGTTGATTTTACAGCAGATCGAATATAACAAACAAAAAAAAAAAGTATATTAAGTGGGTTTAAAAAGCTGTCTATAGATCTTATTAAATCAATAACAGCAACAACGTAAAAGAAGAGATTTAAAAGAATTTAACAATATAAAAAAATAATAATAATAAATTGATGAATTGTACCATTGAGTAAGAAATAATCTGTTAAATCTGGAACTTCAACCATATGAACTTATGCATAACCTGATCAAACATCGCGCTTTTTACAGGATTATCTTGCTTATTAGAGGCTTATTTAGCCTTTATTTTATTCGTTTTTTTTTAAATCAATATCCTACTTTTAAATATTTTAGTAAAACTAACAAAATTTTTAAAATTAAGTCATAGAATATTCTGTTGCAGAAGTAAAATTCCAATGTTAGAATAAAGTAACTGAAAATTAGAAAAAAATTTTATTTAGTTTGGGGATTCAAATAGTTTTATGCCGATTTAAAAAAAAAATTGCAAATTCGGTGAAATCCGGTATTTCGAATAACAAATATATGTATTTTCAAGGTATCTTCCGAATCTCGCTTCTTAATCAACACACACTAATAAAGTATTTTTATAAAATTGTATGAAAAACAAAGTAATCTATATATATGAAAAAATGTTGCAAGTGTGTTGTGACTTTATAACTCACGAACGGTCAAACCCAATTCGATTAAATTTTAAGGGTTTGTTCGTATGGTCGGGTAGAAGGTTTATCTAAAGTTTCCACGAAATCGACGCGTTCGCGAGTTATGACTTTTCATGTCAACGTGTGATTTTGTCCATATAAAAAACAACAACAAATACGTAGGAGCCCATGTATACTGTGTGTTGACTTCATGCACACGGTAAATACACGTGCATACACGCATAAACATTGACAGCTGTCAGTGAGTGATCATTTTAAGGTTCTTTTTCATCGAACTCGCGAATCGAGAAACCAATGAATTTGATTCAATGTTAATATTCATGCGTTGCGAAGCACGTGGGGATCCGCTAGTCCAAATATATGAATTTTATACACTTAATGTAAAAGTGTCATTAAAAACCTGTGTTGACAGGCAATACCGCTAAAACACCGTAATTTATTCAATAACCTTTAAACTGACTATCGTTACCCCTAAAATACTGTTACCGAAATAATAGGAAATAGCGTTATCACTAAAATACCGATACCGAATCAACCAAAATATCGTTATCGTTAAAGTACCGTTGCCGAAATACCTAAAATATCGTTACTCTTAAAATAACGTTACCGAAATAATAGAAAATAGCGTTACCCTTAAAATACCGATACGTTTTTTATTACTTTAAGTCGAATTGCAACACTCTTTTTAAGTACACTCACAATATTATTTCGTTAAAAACAACTTAAAATACATATTTAAATAATCGAAAATACAGTCAAAAAGAGGACTACTTTCATTATATTCAACCCATTTTTTTTGTTTATTTTCAATCATTGTTCAATAATCGACAAAAGTAAAATAGAAAGTCGTTTAAAATATCTATTAAATTTTTACTGACAAAAAGTTAGAAAAAACTACTTTTGTGGTTTGTTTTTCAAACTGAAAGTTTTTTTTTTTATTTGTATGTAATTTTCCAAAACACAACACATGCAGATGTAAATATTTTTATTGGCTTTGTGTATATGTATATTTGAATAATTTCTTGTAATTTTTATTGAAATAATTTTGTATATATACAAACTATTTTGGTAAAAAAACAAAAAGGAATTATATGAATTTCTATTTTTTGAAGCAGAAAACATTAAATTTTACATTTAACTGAAAATATCAACTCCTACTGAATGTCTGTAAATTTTTATAGTTTGTTTTTTGAATGACTGTATCAAATAGTTAAAAAATATATTTCTGTGACTTTCAATTGATTCTTCATTTAAAAACAAACTTTACGTATTACTTTTTAAATAAACTACAGTCGGTAATGGAAAATATATTGTGAGTGTAATGTATATGCAAGATATGATCTTGTTTACTAGTGCCTGGTTTCTGTAACTAATGTGAGAAGTTTTCACATCGAAAAACAAAACTCTGTCATATCAAAGACAAGATGAAGTAGTTTATATTAAATTTAGGTAATAGGAATTTTTTTTCCTTATATGAAGACAAATTTGACATTATGTGACTCACCCTGTTCTAAACAAAGACGCGTTGCATTCTTCAATCCGAAGACTTTTCGCATTAAATAGAGAATGCAATAAAATTTGCTATGATATTTGCAAATTACACAATCAAATTCTTTTCGTTGTTATTTTGTGTGTCATTTTCAAATTTCATGGCGTATTATATTGAATGTAAAGACAAGCGGTTGGTTAAAATAAAGGAAAAACATATGAGAAAAAGCAACAATTTCGATAACCGCATTCGTTTCGGTTACCATCCATGTTAAAAACAAGTTTCATACAAATTATGCTGCAGAAATGGATTTCGATAATTTTATGAATAAAATTTTAATTAATTTAATAAAAAACATTCATTGACTGAATTGGTCAAAAATACTCTTTGTGAAGATTTCTGGGGATCACTTTGAATTCAATTAATTTGTTTATTATTTATTAATTTAATTTAATTCAAATTAAATTATTTGTATTTCTTTGATATTAATAAGTTTACAATTTGAATATGTTTAAGATGTTAGAAATATACATTTCATTTCTACTTTAATATTTTGCTTTTTAATAAGATAGTGTATGATTATTATATTATTATTTATTGATTATATATTATATAAGAAAACATTATTTTGAAACTCTGTCTTGAACTATACACACACATGTACATGTGTAGTGCAATCGAGACAATTTGTTGGTGGTCATTTAGAAGAGCGCAGCAACTGCAGCAATTGCAAACAAAATCAAAACACAGTTGACAGTTGCGGTTTTATTATACTTTAAGATTGTTTTTAATATGCACTACAAAATATTTTTTTTTATACCGAAATGACGCCATAGACTTAAAAAATGCAACCTAAACTAAGTCTGCTAAATAATACACCCATCATATTCTTAACTAATAGTTTATTTCAATAAATTATTGTTGCAGGTAATAAATTAAATATTTTTGTTTAATGATGACAGAATATTTAAAATTGTTTTGTAAAGAATTTGCATTTTTTGTAATGTTTGTTGCAACAATAAAGAGTTTGGCGCCTACTTGTCACAGTTGGACATCATTCAATCAGTATAAAATAGTATGTGAAATATATGCTGATAAATAAAATTGATTAAAAATAATTTGTATAGTATATGAACAACATAATGTATCTTTTCTACACAGTTATCTTTTATATTTTAATTCAGCAATTAAAGCCAACACATATTTAAGTAAATAAAAACAATGAAAGTTTAAAAAATAAAAATAATTTTTGATAAAATTTCAAGTTTTTTGAAGAAAAAATGTGATATTTCTTAGCAATAAAATGCGGAAGTGTTGTCTACTACAGTACAATTGACAATTTTTGTGTAATCAATTTGGCGATTGATTATGATTTTATTGCATGAGAACATACCAGATTACTCTTGAAAATTAATTTCAATATATTCCCTAAACATATACATATCTGCAGATAATACACTGAAAGAATTATCTTCATGATATTAATAAATGTTTGCATGAAATCGATTAAGTTTGTTACAATTCGTCTAATGAAACCCAAAATTTGGGTGAAATTATTCAATCCAAAAAATTGTTCAGAAATTATTGTACTTCGAAAAGTAAATAAATTTAAATAATTTATTGAGTGTATAATTTAAAAATGCTGCATTTTTTTTTGGCGAATAAATTCTCTTTGCGTATAATTTTGGTCTCCATTCAAATAAAACAAAACCAAATTCCAAAAGCAGTATTCCAGTTACAAACTGCGATAAACCGAGTTTAAAGATAATCTATACCCTAAAAACTCGGCCTTAATGTATCCACCTAGTTAAATTACAAAGAAGTCAAAATTAAAACAGTGTGCATAAATTGTTTTGTTGTTATTTACTCGCCAATCAAAAAATTGCGATTTTATGTAACATATTTTACAACAATTTGCTTTTAGTGTTAGAAAACCCCAAACAAAATACAAATTAAATAAATTACACACAGATACATCGATGGTAATAAATTGACGGAACGTTACTTAAATGTTTTAATTTAAATTATCTAAGTCAAAATGCTTTAGTGCTTAAATAAGTCATTTGACGTAATTAATTAATTAATTTAATTAAAAATTAATTTTCTCTTGGAAAAATAACACTCGAACTTCAATGGCCTAAAATCGCAATTTAAATTGAAAATAAATAATATTTTTTATGTTGTAAAATCGACAAAATCACAATAAATCAAAAACGTCTCTTTTTTACTAGAAAAAATAATAGTAAATTTGTGTAAAAACAAATTGTACTACATTTTTACGTGAAATTTTTTAAAGGTGTACTAAGTATTGTGTTGTTGGATCTTCGTATAACAGAGTTGCTAAACTTTTACCATTTTACGACCATTTTTCTGTTGGCTTTTCTTTTAGTTAGCACACTTGAACACAGCATACTAAACATAGCTACAAATGTTGCATCGTCCTAACTTTTATTTTTATTATATATTATTTATAAATAACAACTCTGTTTCCAATAGCACAATACAACACTTAGCACACCCCTTGTGAACAACCTAATTATTGTTAAAAATCATATATTTTAGATTTTTACATGAAATCGAAACAAGGGCCTCTCACTGCGCTGCATCTGATGCGCATCGCGTTCGTAAAAGCATAAGTTGGCATCACTGCAAATGTTAGATGTTCGGAAAAGCATCACTGAAGCAGATGATGCGCAAACAAATGTCAAACACGCATGACAAAAATGGCTGATGCAATTCAAGAGTAAGTACAAAATTTTCTATTTATTTAATGTTTTTCTTCAATTTATTTTGGTACTTTTTTTTAGGACCGAGGCTGATGCCAAATTTAAAAAATTATTAATTAGTGTTCGATTTGACATTTTTTGTACTTTAAAAATATTTTTTTTTGTTTTTTTTTATAAATTGCTCAATTTACATTCAATTTTACTTTCATCCAACTCACAAAACAAATTTATTATTAACTTTTCCATTTTAATGGTCATGCGTTCGAAATTATATACAAACTAAGCATCAGCTGATTCGCATCAGGGGTGATTACCCCTGCGGATCAGATGCAGAGCAGTGATTCATTTCCAAACAGGCCCCAACTTACTATGCTTAAAGCAAAATAAAAATTTCCAGTTTCCGAGCTGTCATTGTATGACGTGCAAAAATTTGTTAAAATAATATTTATAATTTTAGTGATTTTTATCGACTTCTGTTTTAGAATTTTTAATTGAGTGTAAAGAACTTTGATATAAATAAATAAAGAAAATATAAAACAATTTTATAAAACTTGCGTGAGTGTTGGCAAGTTTATTCTTCATTTTTTTTTTTGCTTATTTATTTTTTTAAGTTAAGTTTTTGATAATAAGCCACAAAAAAATCAAAACTATGTTATGTATGTTAGCAGTACGATATATATTTAAGCCAACTACCTACATTTGGTAGATAAAATGAAATTTATGTTTTACTATGAAAAAATGGGTTAAAAATTAACATTTTCAGTCGAAACGTATGATACGAATATATCAGAAATTAAAATACAAGTTGGCGTTTTTTTAGATGATTAGATTTCCGTTGATTGCAAATTTAACATAAACGTTATTTGTTTGTTTATTGAAAGATGAAGGTCGTGTTTACTTTTTGTAAAATTAAGAAAAAATTCAAATTTTATTTAAAAGCAAATGAAAAATTATTGATTGTCATTAGGAATGGAATTATGTACATAATTTATATTTAAATTCTACCTAATTAATTAAATAAATTTTTGTTTGTTTTATTAGTTTTTGAAATCCATACATAAAAATGTCTAACATGGGCAATTTTTTTTTTATTTCATTTGTGCAAAGAATTTAGGCTGCAGCAAAAAAAAAACTATTATTCAATTTCATATTTTTTTTTCTTCACAACAAAACGTGTCATATAACTAGACTGGCGGACATAATACAAAGACTTCATACCACTACATTAATATATGTAGAAATAAGTAATTATTAAATATTTACTTTAAAAGGTATTGAAAAGTATACACTATAATCTCTGTCATATTTACGAAGATGAACATATAAAGCAAATTACATTATTCCCTCGTTTAACAGATTACTTCAGTTTCCAAAGGCGCAGCACCGTCTAGTAGATGTTATCAAATATTGGTTGAATTTTATCTCATCTCATCTTCAATAAATACGTATTTAACCCACATTCTTCTGAAATAAGAAATTGTGCGAATTTTTTTTAACGAAATTTGACATGATTAAGATTATTCTATATTTGATATTATCCTTCCTCGACTTGTACACTAATAATATAATCCATGCATAAAAATACAAAAAAAAAATGTGAAAATAACAAAACCTTTCGTAAAATTTATGAAAATTGGTTAATTTTATTGTACATAGTTTTTTTGTTGTTTTGACATTAGTTTCTTATTTTTAAGCATGTATTATTAGGAGTGTTTCAGAGATATTAGCAACAAAAGTCGCAGCGTTGACTCTTGCTTACGAAATACTCACGCCACAAAATTCAAAATATTTCGAAAAATTAAAGAATTAATTTTTTCATTTGAAAAAAAAGCGAATATGTATGTAAAAGTAATTATCACGAAAAATCACGACCGCTCACGCACGATCATGTGGGTAAATTTTGGCTAATGCTCACGCGTGATTCACATGAATCACTAATTTGCGTATTGCGAGCTTACCTCTAGTTAAAATGGTTATTGCTCGGTATCTAATAGAGATCTGACGAATTTGTTGAAACTGTTCATAGCCCTGTTATTTTACTTCGGTAGGATCAAGTGCTATGAGTACGCCGAACGAGGGCACTATGATATATATGAGAGATAGAAACTCATGCATATTACTTTTCTAGTTAAATTGCTGTTGCGCTGTCACTGCAAATGGAACCCGAATGCTTCTGCATATTATTTTTCTAAATAACGCGCTAACCATCACACCGCTACGTCAAAAGTTTAAAAACATTGCGTTACCTTTTTGTTATGTACACAAACAACTTCATTGCATATTTTTATTGTAATATAAAAAGATTAATTTTTGAAAAATTAATAATTTTGATTTTATTCCCAGTCATTTTATTTCTTGCCTCTATTGGAGAAATGCTTTTAATTTTCATAAAAAATGTGGTAAAGAAGTGGGACATTACTTAAGGCCAATGGAGACGATCAAATAAACCCATCAATTATGCAGTTGTGTTCGTGCAGTCGTTCTTTTTCGGCTATACGTACGCGTTGTCGGCAATGATTGATGAAAATCAAAAATTTTTGATATTTTTTTTTTTTTTTTTGACGGGTGATTATTTGATCGTCTCCTGTTGTGATTGAAAACTACAAAAAAAAACAAATAGTCAATAAAAATAAACCATCATCCGACGACTATATGATTTGATACGAACACTACGAAGTTAAAATACAAATGGTGATTTATTTGTTTATTTATATTGCTTTTTGAAGGGAAAAAATACAATCGAAGCCAAACCTTGGCTTGATGATGAGTTTCCGGACACTGCCCCAGGAAAATCAACCATCAGGGATTGGTATGCTAATTTTAGACGTGGTAAATTGAGCACCGAACACGGACGCCCAAAAGAGGTTGTTACGAACGAAAACATCAAAAAAATCCACAAAATTATTTCGAATGATCGTAAATTGAAATTGAATAAAATAGCAGGTACTCTAAAGATATCAACTAAACGTGTACATCATATCATTCACGAATATTTTGGTATGAGAAAGCTTTTGACCAAAAACAAGTCTTCGAATTGCTTCCGCATCCACCGTATTCTCCAGATCTGGCCCCCAGCGACTATTTCGTCGAATGAAGGGGTGATCGCCGAAACTGAGGCCTATTTTGGAGCAAAGGACAAATCGTACTACAAAAATGGTATAAGTGGTAATGGTTGGAGGGTCGCTATAATCAGTGTATCACCCTTGAAGGGAACTATGCTGAATAAAAAAAAACGAATTTTGTAAAAAAAAAAAAATCGGTATATCGAGGGAACCGTTTACACTTATATACAAAATTTTTAATGTTATTTGGATGTTTACTTTAAGCAACACCACATTTATAAAATGGACATCTGTTTGGTTAACAAAAAAAAAAAAAAAAAAAAAAAAAAAAAAAAAAAAAAAAAAAAAAAAAAAAAAAAAAAAAAAAAAAAAAA
Organism: Eustalomyia histrio; assembly: GCA_949748255.1. Taxonomy (NCBI): domain Eukaryota; kingdom Metazoa; phylum Arthropoda; class Insecta; order Diptera; family Anthomyiidae; genus Eustalomyia; species Eustalomyia histrio. The sequence continues at coordinate 53,313,148 of OX456527.1, forward strand.
AAAAAAAAAAAAAAAAAAAAAAAAAAAAAAAAACCGACAAACTAACTGAATGAATGGATGACTATAATAATGCAGGCTGGTTGTTGGTTATTTGGCTGACTGATTTAGATATGTGATTTCCAAGTAAAAAAGATATAACGTCATTGGTTTGCCAAATGAGAAATGTTTGTTTATATTACGAAATATACAAGTACATATGTACATACACATGTATGTATGTGGGGAATAATAGGAAATATATATACTACTTACATAAATCAAACCCGAGTAATATCTGTCTTTGATATTGTGCAAGACGGATGCTTCATTGAGACATGTCAATTCGGCCATATCCTCCACTTTGTCGAATTTTGGCGGATTCATTTTTTGTATATCATCGCGTAGAACCATAACACGTTTACCTGTTTCGGTAAGTTCAACTTCGACTTCATCGCCATGTTCACGTTTAATACTGGCAGCGACAAAACCCTGAAACAAATATTAGAACAAAATAATCAAAATTAATGTTGTTGCAGATATTTTATAATTTTTTAAATAGAAATTAAAATGAAAAAGATAGTGAAGAGAAAAATGTGTTAAGTAGTGTGTTATATATCTAATTCAAAAATTCCATTTATTTGTATTTAATTTAAATTACAGCATCGAAGAAATCAAGCAGCAGGCATTTGTTTAAGCATGTGTAAAATCTCTTTTAACAATCTGTTTACAATGCAAATCTACCGTTAATAACAACTGTATTTTTCGCGCATGCAATACAAATTTCACGAAAAGTGATGGAAATTTGTACATTTTAAACGGTACTGAATTAAATTTCAAAAAATCGAAATTGACGTCTTTTTAAACAAATAACGAGGCAAAAATTTTGGCCAAACAGTTTTACATAAATTTCTAATACAAATAGAATGTACTTATATTAAAAAAAACAGATATGTATAATAAAAAATTAACATAACCAACATAAACTGTCATCTTTGACATTTCATAAAAAAATACTGTGGCATGACAATTTCAGTTATCTCAAGGAAAATTTGTTATACACAACTAAAAAAATTTGGTTTGGCAACAATTTTGATAATGCTGAACCTGTTATGTGTGGACAAAATGGTATTGCTGTACTTTTTTTAAGCAGAAAAGTACAGAAAAAGTGTACAAAAAATTCACAGGTTTTCCGCCCTGACATTAAAACAAACGCACGCACACTTTCTTATAAAAATTCAACCCATAAATTGATATAATTTAATTTGTGTGTTGCTATTTTGTCAGATTTTTGTTTTTCATTTTCTTCTTCTCATTTACTTAAACATCAAGTTGAAGGAATTTTATTTTGAGAGCCTTGAACTTGTTTTACTTCGTACATAATGTTAAAGATGAGTATAAAGAAGACAACAACGAAAATAATATAACCATTTGGTTTTTGTAAATGCGATCGAAATACATAAATATGCTGCAGCAAGAGTAAAATGGTTGGAGAAGATTGTAATGCAATGTGGTTGCAACAATGCACACATGGGATACCAACAGTATAACACCAGACAAGCAGCAGATAGAGCAAATGCAATATGAACGTCAGAGTACAGGAACGACGTACGTAAGCTAAGAAATGACAACCAGGCGTATTCTGTGTCAAAAGTATGTATTTTTTTATATTTCGTTTATTTTATTCAATTACACTTGGCAAGTATAACAACAAATAATGATGAAATGCAGTTGTTTATTATTTCTACTTAGGAATAGAAAGACAACATTATCATAAGATTTTATAGGGCATTTATTAATACCAACAACGCAAATTATATGCCGTTGATATAATAGATATGTTAATTTAACTCTATCCATAATAAGGTTTTAAACTTAAGTGCCGGGAAGATAATAGATCATAATTGAATAATACAAGAATACAGGGGTCGACAGGGCATAGTTTTAATTTTATGGGAACTATATACGAATTTACAAGTAAATAATCTCTGGTATGTTAAGAGATTATGATCTAAAATTTGTAGGTCCTACAATGGAAGAAGTGTTCATGGCCAGAGTTTTTTTTTTCTGAAATACCACCCAAAGAAAAGTAACAACTGTATGGCACCAAATAACCCAAGAAAATGGTCAAAAGACCAAAAAAAAAAGAAAATTAAATTCACGAGCTCCACAACCCTACAATATGCCATTAAGGGAAAAACAATATGGTCTGATAAAAAAATTCAAAAAAATATTTAAAGCACATCGTCATTGAAGTTTCAAAGTTGTACTTGTTCTATTATTTTTAAATAAATAAAAAATTGAGAAAAATTAAATATAATTCTTAGAATCGTGACTCATCAAATCCAATACATATATTTTTGTCTGTACAAGTTGAATTTTTCAATGACAATCTTTTTAGATAGTGAGGAAAGTATCACAAAAAAAATCGAATCACTTCTATGCGAGTGGTGAAAAAACATGAGAAAATATATTATATACCAGTTGCTACTATGAAATTGTACTAAAATACACCAATTTGTATGGAAAATTTAGAGGTACCTTCACATTTTCACTCATAACTGACCGATTTTGCTCATTCAATAGCAAACTGCCCAAGAGGATGTCCAATAATGTAAGTAATAATGAAGACACCCGCATGCGTCTTAGCGACGTGATTGCCATTTCAACAGACAGACGGACATCGCTAAATCGACTTTAAATCACATACGAATCACGAATATATATATACTTTATAGGGTCTTAGACCTATATTTCAACATTTTACAAACGGAAGGACACCATATGGTGGATGGTTTAAAAATCAAGAAATACTTCAAAGATACTGAATTTTTTTTTTAAATTTTTATCTCATATTCCTTTTATGTACATTAATTAGGACTATATTGGAAAATTTTGTTATATTATAGCGAATATTTTAAAAAGTAATTAAATTTAAAGTCTACCCTACTTTTTGTATAAATTACTCTAACGACAAATTGCTAATTCTTAAAAGTTAACTTTTTGTGCTACGAGTACCTCTAAATTTAGCTGAAACTTGTCAGAGAGTTTTTAGACATTAAGGAGATTGTAAAATCAATTGTGGAGATTGTGAATTTAAAACATGAGAAATTTGGACACATGAGATCATGTACTGTCATATATTGAGTAATGCCTGAATATAAAGGGTGGTCCAAATACAGGTATATTTTAAATCATATTTATTTTATTTGACTATACGTCAGTATCTTACCTACGTGAAATAAAATGAGTAGCTTTACGCTTGAACAGCGTTGGGAAATATTGCGTATTTATTTCCAAAGCGAGTGCTGTGTTACCCAAACTATGCGTTTGTTGAAAAGAAGTTTTGTACGAAATTAAGCACCCACCGCGCGTACTGTACGCAAGTTTGTCCAAGAAGTTCGCGAGACTGGCTTGCAAATGGGCTACACTCATTGTTTCCGTTGTCGTACGGTGCGCGTCGATGAGAATGTTGCTGCTATGTCCAAAAGTGTGCCATCGTTCTCAAAAACACGGCATTTCACGCACCATCATGATAAGACTTTTGCACAAAGATTTCGGATTATTCGCTTACAAGGTGCAATCGACTCAGGCAAATGGCTTTTCACAGAACACCTTTTCTAACGGGGTTCATTTTCATTTTGTAGAATTTAACATCGAGATGTCATGGGGATGGGGTTAATTGTCCCCAAACTTCCACTTTGGAAATAGTTGTAGAATTAATTTTAAAATTACAATTTAAGGATACCTTTCCATACCTGGGCTCCAGATCTTCCCACATGACTGTCCCGGACTTCTTCGTCTGGGATATTTTAAGTCGTTGGTGTACGCGAACAATCGCCGCACCTTGGAGGAACTCAATAACACTTTTCAAGCCGAAATTGACAACGTTACACTACAAATGCTGCGCACAGTTATGCAATATGAAATCACAAACAGCCCAAATTTGCATCAATAGCGAAGACTGTCATGTGTCGGACATATTTTTCCACAATTAATTGAACAAAATTTATAAGTGTGAATAAAAATAACCATTTAAAAACCAAAAACAAAATAGCGAAAAAAAATCAACTGTATACAACCATTTTTTTTTATTGAGCCTACAACAGATATTTATTTTGAGCCCAAGTTCCGCAAAGAAGCAAACATTTTGATTATCTTCCAATAGAACTAGAACTTTTACTCTCGATTGTAAATATCATCAATGGCGGAATAAAAAGCATTTTAAAAATGCGAGACACTAAGTATTATCGTCTAATGGCATTGTTTTATAAAAGTAATAAAATAAAACATTTCAAACCTTAATAACTACATATTAATCATTTTAAAAACTATAAGTAACTCCAACAATTTCTAGTACCCCTGATATATGTAGACTTTGAAGCGAGACAGTGGCAATTAATTTTTTTTTTTTCATCTAGTACTTTCAATTATCAGTACGAAAAGTAAACAATAATCACAAAATGAATGTTGTGTGTTATCTCTTTTTGTTCATATAATATATTTTCTTCCTCTCCTTGCTCAAACCCGAGTAAAACAGAATTAATTCAAAAATATGCCTTTGGATCCAAAAATTTTGATTAAAATAGTAAAATTAAGTACAAATTGTTCCGATTTTTTTTACTAGATAAAACTGTAGCAATTTGATCCCAATATATATAATCCAATTATAATTTTATATGTTTAATTTAAATCTCAGATATAACAATATCTAGTTTATATGGTGTTATATGAAGAAATACCTTACTATCAAATTGATACAGTAAAACCTGGTCGACAATCGGATCATTTTGTGTGTCAAAATTAGATCGTACTCTAAAAAAACTATATTCGTCATTTTTTGGATCCAAATTAATATTTTTGGATGAATTCCGTTTCACTCGGGTATTCATATTTTCTGGTGGAAATTCCAAATGTTGTAAACAAGAATGAAGAAGCAGTAGAAACTTCATAAATAACAAAGAAAAAAGCGACCAAACAACATATTTAATTTGTCTAGCGAACAAAATTATGATTTTATTTATAAGTGTATTTTTTTTTTTCAAAAAGCATGAATGAATAATTGAGTGAGAACACTGTGGTACTATAAGGAACATAGAAACATACAAAAACAAAGACATCTTTGGTATTTCTTCTTTTGTCTCATCAAGAAAAACCACTTTCATCTTTAGGTAAGTAAAATGTAATAAGAAAATATATAAAAAGTTAATACACCGCTCCCTTATTTAAAAGCGAATTGCTATTATGGCTTTTCTTTTTTTCTTGTTTTTATAGAGAAACGTAGAGTAATGTGGTAAATTAAGATGTTTATCCATTTTTAGAAAGAGTAACAACTATTTCACTACTTTTGTACACTAGGGCTCTCCAACTTTGTATGGAAAAGAAAACTTTTTACAAGTTATTGAAATATTTGTTCGGGTGTAAAGCTTTATTTTCTGACAAAACATGTAACAACATTTTATATGCCTTTTACAAACTGCACTTTTGCGACAATCTGAAAGGGTAACGTGTTCTGTTCTTAAAATGTTGCTTTAATACGAGGGCGGATCAATAAGTCCGTGACTTTTTGAATGAAACACAGTTTTTTTTGTAAAAAAAAATATATATATTTTTCAACATAATCTCTTTTTAACTCAATACACTTAGTCCAATATTTCTCCAATTTTTGTATCCCTTACAAAAATAGGATTTTTCGAGGTCCATAAAAAAGGCATTTATTCGATTAATAATTTTATTGTTGGAGCTAAATCTCTTTCCACCGAGCCATTTCTTTAGGTTTGAAAATAGGAAATAGTCATTGGGGGCTTAATCCGGAGAATATGGCGGATGAGGTACCAATTCGTAGCCCAATTCATGGAATTTTGCCATTGAGACTACGCACGTGAGCACCCGTGCATTTCTTTAGGTTTGGAAATAGGAAATAGTCACTGGGGGCTAAATCCGGAGAATATGGCGGATAAGGTATCAATTCGTAGCCCAATCCATGGAATTTTGCCATTGAGACTACACACGTGTGCACCCGTGCATAATGGTCAATTGAGAGCAAACGCGGCACCCATCTTGCAGACAGCTTTCTTAAATCCAACTGATCATTTAAAATCGAAACAATATGCCATTTGAAATGCCTATGGCATCGACAATCTCACGCACTTTTACTCTTCGATTGGCCAAAACTATATCGTGGATTTTTTTCGACATTTTCGGGTGTATTGACCTCGATTGGCCGTCCAGAACGTTTAGCGTCATTTGTAGTTGTGTGACCACAACGAAAGTCAGTAAACTATTTACTATTGAAATCGATGGTGCAGAGTCCCCAAAACATTTTTTTTCGCAAAAAATAATGTTTAATGAGCACTCGAAATTCACTTTTTTCCATTATTAAAAAAATCCACGAGGTTTTATGTTTTGTACAGCTGTTAAACGCAAAGTAAATGACGGAACTTGCTCAAAATTTTACAGTAGTATATTAACAGGTGATACTGATGGAAACATGTGGTATAACTACGAGGGAAGTTCGAAAAGTCACGGACTTATTGATCTTTTGTGCACTTTAATTCTTGAAGGTGTGGCAAATATTTTCAAATATTTTTCAAAGAAATTTTAAACCCTTTGGTCAATTTGTATTTAGTTTAGAATTTATTTAGCTACCTCGTACAGACCGTAAAAATTGCCCAAAAATTAGGATAATCAAATATAGCGGAGACGTGTCTTCTTCTGAAGCTTGAAAAACAGATTATAAGAGGAAAATATAAGTTTCTGTTAATTTTCTTAAAAATTTTGATGATTTAAATTAAATCAAATTTAATTTATTACGATTTTTAATAAATTAAAATAATTAAAAATAGCGATTTGCAGTAAATGATATTTCGAAGATTTCTAAGTCAAATCGATTAAACGGAAAAGTTATTAGAATTTATCCGGCAACTGATCAATCAAGAAAATCAAGACCATATTATTAAATTTATTGAAATTATCTACTGCAAAAATTTCTTTGCATTAGTTTTAACATAATCAAATAAGAAGTATTTTTCCAACTCGTTTAAATTTAATGTGAAAAAGGTAAACATTCTTTATAAATTTTCAATATTTAGATTCACATATAAAAAAAAAATAATAATTTAAAAAATATTAATTAAAAACTCTTAAAAACTGTAGAAATTCCTTATTTCATTTGGTTAGTACAGCGATTTTATTTTAACATTCGTCGAAACAAGAGCGATTTTTTCCCTTTCATAACTTTTAGACATTTTTTCTTCTCTTTTTAAAATTCCACATATTATCGGCCAGAATATTACAACACTAGATCAAGTCATTCAATCCTAGAAATAAGGGCAACATGAAGATACATTGCCCCTGTTTAAGGTCAAAGGTCAACTTTTAGAATGTTTTTTAACATAATTTTAAGATGATATTGATAAAACTACTTTATATTATTATGCTATTATTCTTAATCTAAATTTTAAACATAACCCTTTAAAAAAGAATTTTTTCAGAGAAAGTATTTTCGGATATTCGAGATTTTCCAAAAATTCAACTTTAAAACACATTTCATGCGGGTGAAGGGATAATTTTTTTTTTTCTTATATAAGTAATCTAATGACTTTAATAAGAATCTGAAGTCAACACAGAAATATATACACAAACAATCGGTAGAAGAAGTAAAAACTGTCAATTGTTGTTTAAAATAGAATCATATTTTTAATATTTTAAAAATTTTATTTAATTTTTATAAAATATATTTTTTTGTTGTTTACAAATTTGATTCAGAAATTAAACTGAAAATTCGTGACACCGAATTATAAAAATTCATAGTAATATAGAGAAGTCTCCACAAATTATCTTATTGGAAAGAAACAGCAAAGAATCATTCAGAATAGACCCTTGAAAAAATTCCGGAAAATTTGTGGTTAAACGGTTTTGAAGACAAATTAAAACATTTTCCACTTCAAGCCAAGTTCGCCTACTGTTTCTTATAATACATTCAATATGGAGGTGAATATATACAATAATATATGGAACAATTATTTGGTTATACAGCTTTTACCTTTAGCTTTTGGAACCCAACCGGCCGTTATTTAAAGTATCGGTGTTTTATATAGATTACGTACAGGGTGTGTGAGTGTAAGGTTTAATTTCAAGAATTTAAATAATGTTGTTATCTCTTCTATGGGTGCAGCCAACAACTTACTAACTACTAAGCACAATTTATTTGAAACAATCACCAACTAACTAACCGCGTATAAACTGGTAGCTACTGCTAATTTTTACTTTTATACAGTAATAACTTTTATAAGTGGATGTTATTCTAAAAAACTACAAGTCCTTCCTACACCTTAAATGCTAAATTCCCAACAACAATTAACCACAAACAACAAATTCTTAAAACATCCATTGTTTGTAATTTTTACTGTATTTGTCAAAAAAAAAAAAATACAACAAAACAAACTCGAATAAAATCTTTATTATATTTTCCATATTTGTTGTTTGCTTAAACAATAACAAAAAAAAGCTATTACCTCACACTTAGTTATTACTTTTGCTCTAAATATACTTTTTCATTGGATTTTAGAGAATGTTTTTGAAGAACATATTGAAAAGTTGACATTTTTTAAATCTCTTGTAACGAGAGTCAGCCAATTTACAATTAAATATTGATTTAATATTGGCAACTACATATGTACATATGTAGATACTGTAATAAATCGACACAAATTTGCAAGACCAGTTTTAGTTGGTTTTGGTCCAACATTTTAACTATTTGATTAGATTACTTTATTAGTGGTATTCATACGCTGATGCAAAAGTGTGAATTTAGATATAAGTTATATAATGTTATATCAACATTAAGGCAGAAAGTTATTTGATTTTTAAAAGAGAGACAGTATATTTTACGTATGAGTAATGTAACATACAATTAATATTAATCATACGCAACCAAACACTACGTTTCGATTAAAAAGTGAAGTAAATACCCTAAAAGGGCTCTTTGAACAATTGAATAGGAAATTGTTGTTGGTTTTTATTCAAATTTAATGCCTAATAAATATAATTAAGGGTGTGTTGGTGATATATTCGATATCGTTTGGCTTTTAGACGAGCTTTTTTTCCTGTATTTCAAATATTATAAGTAAATAACAATAGGTTCACGGCACAGACAATATGGATATCAAAGTTTTTGGTTTCTTAAGTACTTCAACCAAAGATTATATTAAACAACAGGAAGTACAGAATTCAAAATCAAAAAGGTGTGATGAACGTCACCACACACACTTTGCTTTATGACGAAGTTTCCTTTTCTGAGAGTTCGACTGAACGAATCGCTTCAGACGGCAAAATTTCGGGTTCCGTTAGAGTCCCTTCGCTTATAAACTCCACTCTTCAATCTACGACTTTGAATTTAAATAAGGATAAAGACCGCAGGTACCTCATGAAATTCATGTGTGAGTTTAGGGATATACGCAGATAACATTTCTCAACGGGGTATTACGTACCAAGTTCGTGACCCGATTTCAGGGGCTTCGTTCACTTCTGAACACTTGCGAAACATTTTGATAATGCCGACGCATTTTTCGAATGCTCGAATTTTAGGTTCCTGCCAATATAATCTTCAAAATATCTTCTTAGGGGTTCCGTCGGAACCCCCCCTAAGGACATCTGAATTGGCTCTGATTTGTGCACTAAAATTCTTTTAGGCCGAAATCAGACAAATGTTTGGCGATATTTATTGGCTCAATACTCGGTTTATGGAGTATCTTCTGACTCACATTTATTATTATCGAAAGTTGACGTTTGTTTTTCTAAAACACACTTTTCGACGAAAAGTTGTTTGAAAAAACAAATATGGAATCGAAGTTTAAATTCGCTTCCTCTTGTTTCTGCCGCATGAGATAACATCTTCACAAAATTTTTTTATTTAATATTTTATCTTAAACTACTCCATCGCATCCTTCGATCAGTAAATCGCTGAATATTTTGAAAATCGTTTCGCTAGGGACGAGAACTGGCGTCTGCGATATGAACACAATCTTCTTTTGTATTATATTTTCGTTAGGATTACTTCCAACTTCGTGGAGTCCTTGGCTAATTAATAATAATTTTTGATCTAGTAAGATTGGCCGTCTAAAAAATAACACGTGTTTCTTATTTTCATCTCCTTTAGCGCATACCTAATTTCAGCGCAATCGGGGAAGCCCTGATAGTAACAATATGTATGTTGAGTTTCGACTATCTGAACATAGCCAACATTGCTTTTAAACACAAAATAGTTACTAAATAAAAGCTACAGCGTTTTGTAAATAAGTTTTAAGATTTTAAGGGTAGAAAATCAAGATTTTGATAGCATTTCCAAATTAACCCACTTCCGACCACTGATGTCCTATTTTTAGACATGAGTTGGTATATTCACTTCCGATCCATTTTTTTAATCTATTTAACATTTTAAGACAATTTAAGTTTGTAGGTGTAAGTTTTAATTAGAAATAACATTTTCTTCAATTTGCACTTTTTGCTAATTTTAGCAAATCGGTTTTCAAAAATTTGTAAAATGATTTCTGTAATTAGCAACAAAAATATGAAAATATTCAGTTAAAATTTGTAATTTGTAAAATGTAAATAGCAAACAGATTTGCTAAATAATATTTTTTTTTACTAAAAATCAGTACAAAAATATTAAAGTAGGATTGAAAACCTTTTAAAAATTGTTCTACTAACTTTTTTTCTGAATGTAGTAGGTTCATATTGAGATCCCTCGGGCGGTTTTCAACCGAAATTCTTTGGCATTAACCGAATTTCGTTTGCGAAAAACAAACCATTCGGTTGGCAAGAATGAATCTGATTTCTCTGTGCATCAACCTCCTTCAGCAAAATTTTGCATCAAATTCAAAAAATAATATTCTGGCCGATATTTGATTAAATGTTTTGATGAATGAATTTTGATAAATCCATTTATTTCTTTAAATTTAAAACATAACATCTTAAACAAATTATTCACACTGAAACTTTAAAAAAATTCGTTCTCGATGTCGACAAAAATATTTGGAAAAAATATATATATAACCTTAGAAAGAATTTAATTTAAAAAATATATTTATTAAACAAAATAACAAGAACAATATGTTTATTTATTAAAAAATACGTAAAAAATAATTTAAAAAAAGAAAAAAAAAAACAATACTCAATTGTCAGATTGTTAAATTTTTTAATTAGAGCAAATGTGGGCGAGGTTGCATTTCCTTAAAACATATTGTTGAATTTTTTTAACCAACATTAATAAACCAACTAAATAAAAGAGAGACAAATAAAAAAAGAGTAGCAGCAAATGGTTAATAATAACTAACCAAAAACCACGATGATGTGAATGAAAACAACAAAAACCTCAACCCGTAAAGGCAAAGAGCGGCAAAAGATTAAAAATATGTAACAATAAAAAAATAGAACCAAATAACAAATATGAATATCAGTAGATAAGTATTTAACGTGGGTATAAATAAACTAAGATAATAAAGTATTTACTTCAAATTATGTATTGACCCCAGTTAGAAAAATACAAACGGCACTGTAAAGGGTTTAACTAAATGTACTACTTACTGACAACGCGTCGAATTTTCAACTTTTACTGTACTGACATGATGGTGCATTGTAACACTAATAAATACTTGACCGTAGTTTTTTCGATTAAGTGATTCCTCGATTAATCGCCTACATTTCGGTTAATGTCGAAACAAATAATTTAAAACTCAAATAATTATTCAACCCGAATAATCGATTAAAATAGATCGATTAACCGGTTAAATTTTTAATATGAAGTTTTCTGTTATTTTTCTTAAAACTTCCTAATTTTAACTTTGGCAAGAAAATCGAAAAAAAAACATCAACTACAATAAAATGCAAATTCTTTTCAAATCGACTGAATGCAAGCAAATGTTATATAGGCTTTAGGAAATATGATAGACAATTTTTATTTTTTTTTGTTTCAATTCATTTAACAAATAAATTTTAAATAATACAAAATTATATTTTCATGTCCAAAAAATTTAAATAGGGCTTTCAACATTCGTATACATGTATTTCGAGCTGACGAAAGATATCATCAAAACACGACTTGATATTTCAGGAAAAAGCGGCTTTTCTTGTTCTTATTGATGAAAGAAATACATTTATTATGCATTAAACGATTAATCGCCAATTTTTCTGATTCATTGACCCGAATAACCGATTATTAAATTTTTTACATTTTTCAAATAATGACCTAAGGGATTAACCGGCAGGTTCGAATAATAGAAAATAACCGAAAAAACATCTTTTTTTTTAAAAAAAAATAATTTAGTATAGATAACTATCCTGTTATGAAATTAGGTATAAAATCATACGTATTTTAAAGATATATATATAAAAAAATTAATCCATTCGAAATTGTTAAAATTCACTTTCATTATTTTGGACCTCCTAATTTCCATGAAAGGGTAACATGTCAATTTTAACCGGGTATATGGCAAAATTTTTACGAAACTGAAAAAATAAAAATGCGGCGTATAAAAAATATGATTAAAAAAAAAATTTAATAATTTTTTCATGAAATTTCAGTCTCTTTGGTTCCAAAGTGAAACAAAAGTAGGTTATTATACAAGGTGTCCAAAAATGTAGCACACTTTTGGAAGATGCTATAACTTTTGCAAATGATGGCAACTGTCAGTTTTGTTTTAATATTTGCGGTGTAAAAAACATTTACAGAATACACATGGATAAGACATGGAATGATATAATATTTAAGAACGGAGAATACTTTCACTAAGAATCCACGTTTTATTCCGGGAGAACAAAGTCACTGCAAGGTGCGTCATTTACGGCGGAGGTGTCATCGATACTTATTCTAGGACGAGTTTTTATTGCCGCAAATTGGTGAATTGGGACTGGAGGGCAACATGAAAGCACAACTCTATAAACAGCTGGTGCAACATTGGACATTTTTGAAGGAAGCGTCACCTGTTTCGTTTTGGCGATTTGCTTTAACCAGCAACATCGCCTGATTAAACCGCTTGACTTTTTTCCTTAGGCTTTTTTCGAAATCTAGAAGATATCAAATACAATATCCGACAAGAGTGCGAGAATTTATCACCCTAAGATCTCTCCGGGAAAAAAAGCTTCAATGATCATCAAGAATGGCCTATATAATCTTCAAAAATTAATGGCAAAAAAAGTTAGAAGGTCCAAATAAGCATTAAGAATTCGTTTCATTTTAAATATATAGCAAAAAAAACATCGGGTAATTATTTTTGGGCGTCCAATATACAAAAAAAATTTTGCTACTATTTACGATGTCATTTATATATACGTATATATATTTGTATATATGTTAAAATAATCAAATCTTTAGTAACATGAAGCACAGTTTTCGTGTACTTTATCTATGGATTTTTATGAGTGTATTAAAGTGACTTCGTTCGGTATAAAACGAAAATTAAAAATTTTTATTTTTAAAATTTTGTTTCATACCCAAACAAAGCTTAAATAGGCCTATTATGTTTCAACCTTAAGTTTTGGTTATTTTGAGATAAGTTAGCAGGCATTACACAGATAAAAAATTATATTTAAATCAATTCTGATCTCATATTTGAATAAACATCGTATTTTGTTAACAAATATTTTAAAATTAACTATGAATCTTATAAAAGTAAATATGATTCTAGTTAAAATAAACATTTTCGTATTTAAATTTATATTTCAATTATTATATTTTGTTTTCGCATTTTTGAAATAAGAAGAAACATATTTAAATCAAAAAGTAAACAAACTTAGTTTGATTTCAAAGATGTTTCTATTGTATTCTACTTGATTTAAAAAAAATATTTTTTCTGGTTGTAATAAAGTTAATTTTAATTTCAAATAAAACAGTTTATTTAGCTTTATAAAATTGTTCATCTTCTTAATAACTACAGGTTAGCCAATACTAACTGCAAACAATTGTTAAAGTCAAGCAAACAATTTTTTTTTTAAATATATAAAAGTTATGTACGTTAAAAAATGTTTGCCACTGACGTATGACAGCAGTGCTGAAATAAATACAAATAAAAGATAATAAACAAAATAAAGTATGAATATATTGAATAAGAGAAGAAAAAAAAAAAGTGAAATACGTTTGTTAAGATACTTTTCGTGCAATTTTTGTTTTTTCTTTCGTTCAATATTTATTTTGTATTTAAATTTGTCAATACACATTGTGTGTTGTCTTTTGCATAATTAAGTGATCAAACCAAATAAAATGTTATAACAAACTCTTCAATTGAAATAAAAAATTAAAACATTTAGTAAAAGTTATCATTGTTTTTTGGTTAACTACTTTAAGTAGGTCGGTAGTGGGTTAAGTGCTAAAAGGTATTTATACATTTTAAACAAAAAATAATGGTGTGTGGATATTTTGTAGTTTTTTTATTAATGACTTTTTCCTAAGGCATAAATAATATTTGCAAGGTTTGACAGATAGGTGTCATGTTTTGACAAAAATCAAAATACAATTTTAAATTGCAAGGTTCAGCTTAAAAATAAAATTTCAAAAGAAGTGGCATTCAAAAAATAAAATTGTTCATAGAGAAATCTTTAAATACAATAAATTAATTATAAGAATACATACTGCAAAAGTTAATCAAATTTTCCTTTACAAAATAAACTAAAAATAAATATCTTATAAATTGTATTTATTTATAGAGAGATTTTTTGAATTAGTATAAATTTCCTGCACAAAATAGCCCAACAAAAAAGTGATTCTTAAGAAATTAAGTGATTCTTAAGGAATTAATTTTTCATTGATTCCAAAGTATTATTAAGTCCTAAATTTTCCTCTTGTAAAGCAGATCTTTTTCCCAATTTCAAAAATATGATTATGAATAAAATTTATTTATTAAAAATTTTTTAAATTTTTTCGATTGCTGAAAATTGTTTCATCTTTCATCAATTTGCAAAGACCAAAAATTCTACACCTTTCTACTTCTACAAAAGATGATCCTCATTTTTTTTTTTTCATTTTCTCATTTTGTTCCATCTTACATCTTTCGTTATTTTAAGTGTCATCACTAAAACATGACAAAAAAAATCGATTTTCTTTGTGCCATCACTAGCAAACTGACATTGCAGAAAATAAACAAAAAAAAAA
Organism: Eustalomyia histrio; assembly: GCA_949748255.1. Taxonomy (NCBI): domain Eukaryota; kingdom Metazoa; phylum Arthropoda; class Insecta; order Diptera; family Anthomyiidae; genus Eustalomyia; species Eustalomyia histrio. Next base: position 53,328,269 of record OX456527.1, read on the forward strand.
TTATTCAACAAAGGAAAATGAGCGGCACATGTAAGAATTTCATTCTTATGTCTACCAACATTTTTTCTTCATCATCGTCTTCCAGAATGACCTTTATTTCAATGTAATGCATTAAAATTCGGATTTGTTCTTGCAAAGCAATAACTACTCCAATGATTAATGCTTTCTCTAAATCCGTTTTTTATTTTTAACAAAAAATATGCGTCCTTTTCTTTTATTTTTTGACAGAATAAATGGCAGATGAAAGATGTTGCCAATGTTAACACTTGTTTCATATTTTCATCATCTTCCACGCGTTTCACAAAGATGTTGTTCAGTGTAAAAAGTCTATAAGGGAGGAGGGTTACTGAATATGCCGTTAAAATTTAAATTCAAAATTTATTTAGTAACATCAAAAGATCTCATTTTTCATTAAACCATAAGGAACTGCTTTAGATGCATTGAAAAAAGTTAATAAAACACAACTTTAACCCTTGGAATTATTTTCACAACACTGGAATTAAAATCACTGCTTATTTTCATCTTCTTTTGCTGGAAATTTGTGACTGTGCTGCTGGATATCAGTGTTACCTAGATTTTGAGATTTTTTTATTTTGTTACCTAGATTTAGAGATTTTGACACTTTTTAACGTATTCCGGCTTTCTATTGTCAAAGTTTTTCGAGATAACGTGGATACATATGCCGCATAAACACAGCTGTAAACGATATATAACATAAAGTGCATCCCGAAATCTAGTTTTAATTTTGATGAAAATCATGTTATATTGAATTTACGCTATGCTCTAAATCTCGTTTAAATCGGATTTTGGTTAAATTTGAAACTGAATTTAACTCCAGCCGGCTAAACAAACATTTATTCTCAAAATTTGTCTTTAAAAAAATAAAAACACGTTTTCAATTGAAAGTAGTTAAATTTGTTTTTAAATTTTGTTTCAAGTAAAGAAAATCTTTTCAAGGTAGACCAACAAGAAATATCATACTTCCCAATAACACATCGGCTGAAAAATCCATAGGATGACACATAGGTTTCGCCACTAATGAAAAGTCCATATGATTTTTTGGAACTAACAACCTTCAGATGATGCCTTTCAAATTGAATGCCAATTCGTTCATTAGTGAACAAATTACAGCTGTTTTAGTTAGATATCGAAGGAATGTGTCGGCTTTATTTTGCATGAGCATTTGTCCATGAGAATGCTGTTTTCGAAATGGGTGCCGCGTTTGCTCTTCACTTTCAATTGTGGGTGCGGACCATCGTATTCGCCAGATTTGGCCTCCAGCGATTTTTGACTATTTTCAGACCTTAAAAAATGTTGGCTGGAAAGAGGTTTGATTCGAATGAAGAGAAGATTGCCGAAACAGAGGCCTATTTTAAGGCCAAAGATAAATCATTTTATAAAAAAAGTATCGAAATATCAGCAAAGTGTTGGAGTGATTGTATCGTTCTTGAGGAAGACTATGTTTATAAATAAAGTCGAATTTTGCAAAAAAAAAAATGTTTTATTGTTATCCTACGGACTTTTCAACCGATGTTTTAGTCATCCCTAATTAAGCCCATTTTTTTGTTAATTAAGCTTATGGTTTTCAATGTAAAATCCCGTTTGGCTGGCAAAGTTCGAAATGTAAACGAAGTGAATGTTAAGTGTAAATACGGTATTAGCATTAATAAAAAATCTTCATAATTTTTAAAAAATTTTATACTCGTATTAAAAAAAATTAAAAAAAAAAATATTAAAACTTTTTTATATTAATTTAATAAAATGTTCTATTGGAAAAATTCTAGTGTTTCCAATTATTCGACCCTGGAGGGTAATCGGTTAGAGTTGCTTTTTGCTGAAATATCAAATTAAGTCTATTGCATTGGTTTCTAAAGTGTTTGTTGAAGACAATTCAAAGCATCCTGAGATTTTTTTAAGAATCATTCATCTTATAATCTTGGGTTTTTTTTAGAGGAATATGATGACTTTTAAAAAGAAAATGTGACGTACTCAGTGGTAGTAAACCCTTAAAAACGCAGTGTAGATAGTGTTTTACCGAAGTGGGACATTTTGTAGATAAAGTTGGTTTTTATTTTCTTTATGTGACACTGTCCAGAATAAAAAAAATGCCTAAACAAGAGCTGCCTTCAAAAAAAATACAATAAAAAATTCTTAAAAATATGGTGTGAATAGTTTTTGCGAAATTTATAAACAAAATTTGATAGAACTGCCACTTCATTAACGTTTGTTGATAAATCAAATTAGAATTTTTTCAGATTTTATAAATTTTTTTATAAAATTTTAAATTAATTTAATTTTAAAATACAGATTTCGGATTAAAAGCAATTTTATATTATTATATTATAACCATAAGTAACGTCATAGTGCTTGTTAGGAATATACCTAGTCAAGATATTTTTTCTACGATTTTCTTGCCAAAGTTAGGAAAATTAGGAAGTTTTAAGACTAACTAACAGAAAAATTCATATTAAAAATTTTACCGGTTGATCGATCTATTTTAATCGATTATTCGGGTCAAATAATTATTTGAGTTTTAAATTATTTGTTTTGATATTAACCTAAACAGAGGCAATTAATCGAGGAATCGGTTAATCAAATAACCGAATTTAAAACACTAATAAATGCTAACGAAACTTCTTCAAACGATAAAATTTACTTGTACTAATATAACATAATTTTATACAATTAATGTAACAATTTTGTTTTAAACTTATTAAAATGTTTTTAGTTTTATTTCTACACAAATGATTTTAAATAGAATATAATTTTTTTTGTATGCATAACATATTTTTGTTGTTGTTAGTGTTCTGTCTTATTTGAAGGTTCACTGACTTTAGTGGTTTTCAATTACTGCCACTGTGTTGCTGTGTTATTGTAGTTGTTGTCTTGTACTTCTGGTTGTATACAAGACGAGTACATACTCATGTGATGAATACATACATACCTATCTACTTTGTTGTTTATTGTAGGTGGTTTTGCTTGAGTTAACGTCTTTTATTATAAAAATAAATTTATTAAATAATTTTAAATAAGAAGAAAAAGCCAACATATACGATTTAGAAAGCAAGAGAAAATTTAAATGCAATAAATTGTTATTAAAATAAAATATATTAATATTTCTGTAAAATATGCGTTTAAAATATAAATTTAAAACCCAACATGAGAAAAAGTTGCCAGGAAAGTTGAATTTTAAAGATTTTTTCTATTATAAAAATTATCAAAATTTATAATATAAAAATAATATTAAAAATATAGAAAAAATGTCTTCAACAAATGCATTCCTGATACAATTATAAAATATTTCTTCAACCGAAATTTCGTTGTCTTAATTAAATTTCGAGCATCAGAAACAAATATATCGGTGGCTGCAACCACCGGGTGCAGTGCCAAAATTAGCTAACCTAACAAAGAAACCACAGCTATATTCTGTACACTCAGAAAAAAAAGTTAGTAGAAAAATTTGTAAACGGTTTTCAATCGCACTCTACTATTTTTGTACTGATTTTTAGTAAAAAATTATTATTTAGCAAATCTTTTTGCTATTTACATTTTACAAATTACAAAATTTTTACAGAATATTAACAAATTTTTGTTGCTAATTTCAGAAATCATTTTACAAATTTTTGAAAACCGATTTGCTAAAATTAGCAAAAAATATTACTAATTTTAAAAATGTGGATATTGAAGGAAATGTTATTTCTAATTAAAACTTACACCTACAAACTTAAATTTCCTTAAAATGTTACATATATTAAAAATGGGATCGGAAGTAAAGATACCGACTGATGTCTAAAAAGAGGACATCCACTTAAAATAGCACTAAAAAGGTTTTTTAGTTCTAAAAATCCGCCCTAAAAACAATTAAAATTTAACCTTAAAAGTAAAAAAAAAAAAATTGACCAAAATATTTTTCACAACAGAAATTACCAAATTAAAACAAAATGATTAATTCGTTTTTTAAAAAATATAAGCAAAATTTTTGATGCTCGATAAGAAAAATAAATTTAAAGCTTTTTACTAATATTAATAATATTTAGTAATTTTTTTTGCTGATTTTAGCAAACAAATTTTAAATTCCACTTTACAAAAAGTCTACTAAAATTTAGTAGCGGCTACTAATTTTTCTTCTAATTTCATTGTACTACACGTCAGTAGACATGTGCTGCTAAGATTAGCAAAAAATACCGCTGGGCTCAAATTAGCAGAATTTCCCGTAATAACAGCAAAATTTTCAGTTGCCATTACAGACTTTTTTTGGTGAGTGTAGCTTCGATACCCTGTTTATAGTAAGAACTGTTTAGCTCCTTGAAATTTCCATCCACCGCAAATCTTTTACCATCGAGCCATTTTTTCAATTTTGGAAAAAGAAAATAATCCGAGGGAGCTAAATCTAAGTTAAGTAGATAAGCAATTCTAACTTTTAATTTCTTGACTTTGGCCAATTTTTTCCATGTTTACAAATTCACTGAGATCGTTTATTTTTGATGCCACCTTGAAACTTAAAAAAATATGTTTTATAAGGTTGCCACTTTTTAGCAATTTTCAAACTACTTCCGCCATATATATGTCGGGTCGGCTAATTTTAGGACCGCCCTCGTAGATGGGAACTCAGCGATTAAAACTTTTTCTAAAGTAATGAAATTTTTCATAAAATTTAATTCAATTTTAGTTTTGAAAAGTTTCATAGATTTACTTAAGAATTTTTATCAAATAGAATGTTTCATAAAAGTGATAAAGCTTTTCATTAAAGTTAAGAAAATTTTCGTTGAACTTGTACCGAAGATATTCATCAATTCAATGAAAAATTCAATGACAACAATTTTATGAAACATTCTCTCACCGTTAGTATTTAAAAATAACACGGAATCTAAATGCAAAAAAAAGTATTATGAAATTATTTATTTAAAAAAAAATGCCGGTTATATACAGAGCAACTATGTATGTACATAACATATGTGGAATAATGTTATTAAAAAGAAAACCTGGTTAAAAGCAACAACAAAAAGATGAGCTAATCGGCTTTCGTTGTTATTTGTTGTCTTGATATATTGCCGCTAATGTGGGCAAAAATATAAATGTAGGAACAAGCTCACATTTTTCAAATAAAATGAAAACACATGCAGAAAACTAAATAGACAGAAAGATAGACAGACATATTGAATTAAACCTTTGCAAATAAAATATTAACAAGTAAAACAAGGCTTAAATTCGGCTAAGCCGAATCTTTGAATACCCTCCACCCTCTGGAGGTGAAAAAAATATTTTGAGGTGAACAACTTTTTTTGGCTATAAAAACAAATTTTATAGTGGGAAAAAAATTTTGAGGTGAAAAAATTTGTCAGTGAAAAAATTTTTCGAGGTGAAAAAATTGTTTGTGATGAAAAAATTTTTTAAGGTGAAAAATATTTGAGGTGAATATAAAATATAATTGAATTCCAAGCGACTGGTGAAATTGTACTAAAATGCATCAATTTGTATAGAAAATTTAGAGGTACCTTCACATTTTCACTCATAACTTTTTAACAGCTGGACCGATTTTGCTCATCGCACGTCGCACGTTTTCATGCGACACCCAGATATTACCCTGAGGCCACGTCGCACATTTTCGTGCGACACCTAAATGTTTCCTTGAGGCCACGTCGCACATTTTCGTGCGACACCTAAATGTTACCCTGAGACCACGTCGCACATTTTCGTACATTTTAATATGGAATTTTACATAGAATTTGGATTCTCTGGCCTGTGGTGAACATTTTGGTGTATTTGCCATGGCCGCTGTGTATTTTTAATTGTATTTTTTTGGACAATAAAAAAGTTGGAAATTTAAATTTTTTTTATTAATCCTTTTAAAAATCAATTCATTTATGAGCAAAAAAATATAAAAATATATATGTAAATTCAAATGAAGATCAGTAGAAAAACAATAAACTTAAAATTAGAAATTCAATTTGGAGATCTGTAGAAAAACATGTTTTATGATCTCCCAGGCCATGTCGCACGAAAATTTGCGACACCAAAAAACCGTTATAACTGCAAATTTAGGGACCAAAATAAAGTCGCGAGTAGTCAAAACTTATTTTTAGGCACTAAGAAATAAAAAAGAACAAAAATAAGTTGTTGGCCTTAGGTGGCCAAAATTGTTAAATGACATTGCTACTGATCAAAATTCTAAAAAAGCTTTGGCAGCCAACGTGTTAAAATTGCATAAGGATCATGAAAATATATACTTTATGGGGTCTTAGACCCATATTTCGACATGTTACAAACGGAATGACAAACTATATATTATATACTCACACTATATATATAGTGGAGGGTATAAAAACTTTTTATTAAAAAGTAAGAAAAACACAAATAAAGACAGTAGCACATTTTATATATGTATTTATGTATGTCTTTCATTCTATTTGTGTATGTTCGATACAATAAAATAATGTGTAATTACTAGGGTTAGGAAGTTCATGTAAATAGATATTTTTTTTATATTTCAATAAATGTATAACCAAGACTACCAAATAAAATATTTGTTCCCGTTAACAGTACCAAATAGAGAATGTATATTTTAAAAATGTAATATTTTATTTACATAAAACACGATTACACTGTTAGAATTTTCGTTCATGAATCACATTCATTAAAAAGTATTCATTAATTTAATGATCGTTATTATTATCCGTATAAAAATTCATTGTTATTTTTTAATTGATTTAAAATGCAATTTTATGTTTTTCCCCATATAATAAATAAATTGTACTTTTCAGATTAACAAATAAAAAATTAAAAAAATATTTCGTTGGTAGTGATTTGGAACAAAAAATTTTGGCGAAAAGGCCAAATAGTACAATAACATATGTATACCATTGGAAAGGTAAATAAAACATCTTGATATTTTAAGCTCATTACGTGCGATGATTTTTTTTTTTTTTTTGATTTTAATAAATTTTGTATTATTGTATATACATATTATTTTATATACATTTTTTATTGTTTAAAAGAATTATTTTTATAAAATCTGTAAACGATTTCATTAATAAAGAAATAAGGAAATAAAGATTTGTGTAATAAAATGTATGTAAAAATTAATAAAGAAAGCTTCATTAGATCGATGATCCCTTTTATTTCAATAAATTTGATAAAACATGCTACGAGGGCGGATCAATAAGTCCGTGAATTTTTGAATGAAACACAGTTTTTTTACCAAAAAATTTATTTTTCAACAACTTAGACCAACATTTCTCCAATATTTGTATCCCTTACAAAATATAGGATTTTTCGAGGTCCATAAAATAGGCATTTGTTTGATCAATTATGTTATCGTTGGTGCTAAATCTCTTTCCACCGAGCCATTTCTTTAGGTTTGGAAATAGGAAATAGTCACTGGGGGCTAAATGCGGAGAATATGGTGGATGAGGTACCAATTCGTAGCCCAATTCATGCAATTTTGTCATTGAGACTACACACGTGTGCACCCGTGCAAACGCGGCACCCATCTTGCAGACAGCTTTCTTAAATCCAACTGATCGTTTAAAATCGAAACCACACTCTCATATGAAATGCCTATGTCATCAACAATCTCACACACTTTTACTCTTCGATAGGTCAACACCATATCGTGGATTTTTTCAACATTTTCGAGTGTATTGATTTCAATTGGCCGTCCAGAACGTTCAGCGTCATTTGTACTTGTGCAACCACAACGAAAGTCAGTAAACCACTTTTTTACCATTGAAACCGATGGTGTAGAGTCCCCATAGTATTTATCAAGCTTTTCCTTGGTTTGATTGACGGTTTTTTTCTCAAAAAATAATGTTTAACGAGCACTCAAAATTCAATTTTTCCCATTTTTAAAAAAATCCACGAGGTTGTATATTTTGCACAGCTGTTAAACGCAAAGTAAATGACGGAACTTGCTCGAAATTTGACAGTAGTCTATTAACAGGTGTTACTTGATGGGAACAGTGTTGCATTTCATCCGCCCTCGTATATTGATGCTGTGAATTCTTTCTTTGGAGTTAGTCGAATAAAAAAATTCATTGCATTAACTAGCAAATTGATTTATACTACGGACAAAATACTATCAGTGTATAAATGCATGAACTTCCTTGCCCTGGTAATCACTTTTGACAGACAACTAATTTCTGACCCAACAAATTTAATATTAATTCCCTCATTAACATTTTACGGCCATCAAAAATTAAAATGTTATAAGACATTTATGTTGACGAGTTTTGAATTTCTAAGAGTCCTATCGAATATTTGGTTTTAGAAAAAAAACCGGCTTACAATAATTTTAAGGAAATAATTTAATATTTATGGGTCGTTTTATTAAAATTAAAAAATGGATTAGTCTTTGGAGTTCGACCACATTTTTGGCAAACACCGAACATATAAATAAATACATTAAGGTATTTGGATCTTTATTAAAATGCACATATTTGAATTCATTTTTTTTTTAATTAAAAAAAAATTGCATAAAGTTTAAATATTTTCGTTAACATCAGTTACTAACTACAGCAATCAAAATCTTACTTTTATTCAAGTATTTAAGTGTTCGCTTTCGGCCGAACTTTGTAATGTTGGTCGAAGTCGGCTCGGCCTTAAAAAGTGAGTTCATTTGTAACATAGGCGTTTTTACTTCAGCAATTTTTCCATGCGCAAAACTTAAACTTAAACTTTAAAAAGCAAAGTAACAAATTGAAACGTTTTTATAAAGGGTGTCCCAAGAAGAACGCAATTTTTAAATTTTAAATAAAACACAGATATTTAAAAAAAAAAATCGTGAAACTTTATTATATCGTAAAGTAGACAGAATGAGGTTATGTATGGAACAATATATCGTGCAGATGGCCGCCGCGGCTTTGCTGGCATGCACGCGATCTTTTAATGAAATTTTCAATGACCGTTTTGCATGAATGCTGCGGTATTTCATTAATGCAGCGTCCAATTTCCTCTTTTAAGGCTTGAGTCATCGTCGGCTTATTCGCGTAAACCACCGACTTTAAAAAACCCCAAAGAAAAAAATCTAATGGTGTTAAATCGCACGATCTAGGTGGCCAATTCTGATCTCCAAAACGCGAAATAACACGACCGGGAAATGACTGATGCAGCAATTGAATTGTTTCTCTGGCTGTATGACATGTGGCACCGTCTTGTTGGAACCACATGCCCTCCACATTCATTTCTTCAATTCTAGGCAAGAAAAAACTGGTTATCATTTCACGATACCGAACACCATTGACTGTTTGCGTTTGACCTGCCTCATTTTCATAAAAAAAAGGTCCAATGATTCCTCCAGCCCAAAAACCACACCACACAGTGACACGTTGAGGATGCATTTCCTTCTCGTGAATCACTCGAGGATTTTCCTCACCCCAAATGCGACAATTCTGCCTATTGACGAAGCCATCAAAATGAAAATGGGCCTCGTCACTGAAGATGATTTTATCGGCAAAGTTAGCATTTTCATGTTATCTCTCCAATACCCAATTAACGAACTCCCTTCGCTGTCCATGGTCAGCTGGCTTCAGTTCCTGAGTCAATTGTACTTTGTATGCATGTAGATGCAAATCTTTCGTCAAAATTCGCTGCAAAGTGGATTTGGAGAAACCAATTTGCTGAGCTCGGGGTCGAATTGAGGTGGATGGAGTTTGAGCGACATCATCACGTACAGCTGCGACATTTTCGGTCGATCGACCTGGTCGATGGCGCGTTGTTGTCTTTACATCACTAACAGACCCAGTTTCGGCAAATTTATCCATTAATCTCTTTACAGTTGACTCTTTTGGAGCATTATTGTGACCCCAAATTGATCGCAATTTGCGAACTGTAGCCGCAAAACTTTCACCATTTTGGTAAAACAATTTCACAATGAGAATGCATTGTTCATTCGTGTATTTTTTCCATTTTTACTAACCTCGTACCTTCTACTAGCAAACAATAACAATTGTTCAAATGTCAAACAATGACACTTCGAATGTTGCCAGATTTAAAAATTGCGTTCTTCTTGGGACACCCTTTACAAACAGTTCTTTACAACGGTAAATCTGTTCTTTAGCTCTCCTAAAAAATTTGTTTTTTAATAAGCGCTTTTGTCAAAAGTCCACAGAAATCATTGTTAGTTTTATTTTTTACAAAAAAAAAATAAAAAAAAAAACTTTTTCTAACAAATATTCTTAAATACAAAAAATATATTGAAATGAATGTGTGTATTTTTTAAGCCTTTTACATAAGTCTCTCTTTTTTTTAATATGGTAACATAGCACAAAATTATGGCAAATATACCAAGAAAATATTTTTTTTAACATGTGTTTCGATGGTTGTTAAATGACAAAACAAAAAAGTGGCGGCTTAAAAGCACCATATTCAAAAAGTAAATAATGGTTAAAATATAATATGAATAAGACTGTGACAATAGCTATACACATTTGTATCTACACGGAATGAAAAAATAAATATGTATTGAACAATAACTACAATTGTTACATAAACATTAATACCCGTACACTCACCAAAAAAAGTATGTAATGGTAACTGAAAATTTTGCTGTTATTACGTGAAATTTTGCTAATTTAAGCCCAGCGGTATTTTTTGCTAATCTAAGCAACACATGTCCGCTGACGCGTAGTACAACGAAATTAGTAGAAAAATTAGTAGCCGCTACTAAATTTTAACAAACTTTTTGTAAAGTGGAATATAAAATATGTTTGCTAAAATCAGCAAAAAAAATATACTAAAAATTATGAATATTAGTACAAAGTTTTAAATTTATTTGTTTTTTTATTGAGCATCAAAATTTTTTTATTTTATTTATTTTTTCAAAAAATATTTTATACAAAATTAAAAAAAAAAAAAAATTAAAGGCTTAAAAATCTTAAAAACTGTTAAAACATAAACAAATTTATCATTTGGTTTTAAGTTGGTAATTTCTGTTTTAAAAAATATTTTAGTACATTTTTTTTAATTTTAAGGTCAAATTTTAAATGTTTTTAGGGCTGATTTTTAAAACTAAAAAAACTTTTTAATGCTATTTTAAGTGGATTTCCTATTTTTAGACATGAGTCGGTATATTCACTTCCGATCCCTTTTTTAATCTATGTAACATTTTAAGGCAATTTGAGTTTGTAGGTGTACGTTTTAATTAGAAATAACATTTCCTTCAATATTCACTTTTTAAAATTAGTAATTTTTTTTGCTAATTTTAGCAATTTGGTTTTTGAAAATTTGTAAAATGATTTCTGAAATTAGCAACAAAAATTTGTAAATATTCTGTAAAAATTCTGTAATTTGTAAAATGTAAAAAGCAAAAAGATTTGCTAAATAATTTTTTTACTAAAAATCAGTATAAAAAAATTAAAGTAGAATTGAAAACCTTTTACAAATTTTTCTACCAACTTTTTTTTCTGAGTGTATCTAATAAATTAAAAAAGTGTAGGTTTAAAGGCAAAAATAATATAAAAAATATCTAGTTTGATAATTTTTTTTGCAAATAAAAACATTTCTGTGGTTTTTTAACAATAAACGCTTATGTCAAATTTTCTCGAATTTAACTCATAAATGATTAAATGAATGGTGGAAATCTAATTTGAAACCTTTTTTTCTCCTCCTCTTTTTCAGGGAAATATTAAACCTCAAACGCTGCATATTATAAAATAACAAATTATCTTTTCATAATGGTTATATTTTGCATGTAAACAACGTGTCGCATAGTGTTAATTCCCAAAGGAGTCTGTTTTTTGTCTTGTGCTTTTACTTAGCTGCAAAAATTGCATGGGTCACTTTCAAAGTTCTTTCATTTTGTACAGAGGTTTTCAACAGGGACGCTACAAAAGTAGAGCGAGAGGGACAGCAAACGACGCCATATTTCTTGCCGCTCTTTTGACATTTCTCTTCAGTAAGGTTTGCCATTTCATGATGGAAAGAAATACGAGCCAACAACGAGTCGAAATTATTAAAATTTACTACCGAACTTCGGAGTCAGTGGCCTCAACGTTAAGAGCGCTACGTCCAATTTATGGTCGTCATAATCGTCCTAGCAGATCAACAATTGAGCGTCTAGTGGAAAAATTTGAAACCACAGCCACAGTACAAAATGTTCCCGTGCCAGTGAGACAAAGAAGTGCCCGTAGTGTCGAGAATATTGCTGCCGCTGAGGCTTCAGTTGAAGAAAGCCTAAATGTGTCTCTCACACGTCGTTCTCAAGCGTTGGGCATCTCTGTGACGTCGTTGTGGCGAATTTTGCGAAAAGATCTTGGTCTACATCCTTACAAGATAAAATTGACGCAAGAACTGAAACCGCTTGACCACCAGAAGCGTCGTATGTTCGTGAATTGGGCTGAGCAACAACTTGAAAATAATTCGGATTTTCATCGAAAAATTATCTTCAGCGATGAGGCTCATTTCTGGCTGAATGGCTTCGTCAATAAACAAAATATGCGTTATTGGTTAGACAGCAATCCACACGTACTCCATGAGTCATCATTGCATCCCGAAAAAAATACGGTTTGGTGCGGTTTATGGGCCAACGGCGTCATTGGGCCGTACTTCTTCCGTGATGATCAAGACCGGCACGTTACTGTGAATGGGAATCGCTACCGTTCAATGATAACCGAATATTTTTGGCCCTAATTGGATGATATGGACTTGGAGGACATGTGGTTCCAACAGGACACAGCGAATGTCACAATCAATTTATTGGAAACCAAGTTTTAAGAACGTGTTATCTCACGAAATGGTCCAGTCGATTGGCCGCCTCGGTCGTGCGATTTGACTCCGTTAGACTATTTTCTGTGGGGCTACGTCAAGTCTATGGTCTATGCCAACAAGCCAGGATTGATGAACTTCGTACGAATATCGAACGTGAAATTGCAGCAGTGTCGGCCGATTTATGCTTGAAAACCGTCGAAAATTGGGTTCAGCGTCTGGACTTCTGCAAGCGTGCTCGTGGTGGCCATGCAAAAGAAATCGAGTTCCATACATAATGGCATCGAACGTACTTTTACAGGAATAAAGAATTTCATTGATATCCAAAAACGTTTTTGTTTTATTTAAAAAAACTTTTGTAGCGCTCTTATTGAAAAACCCTTTTATATATATGTATGTAGATCTGACAAATCTACATTAATGAACTGTTTGTTAAAAATTTATATTTTTAATTTACAGACCATTCCAATTTTTGTAACTGTTATAGGGTTAAAAGTCAATAATAAAACATGTAATTAAATTAAAATTTGTTTTTAAATAAATGTTTGATTCACTCAATTAATTCTCATTTTATTTTTAATGGACTTTATTAAATTTTTAATTACATAAATTTTATCAAAAAATATTACATATTCTATACAAATTTAATTGAATTAATTTATTTGAAAATTTAATTTAAGTAAAAAAGTTACATATATTTTTATACGAAAAAAGGAAACATCAAATTCTAATCTGGTGTGAGAGTATTAAATATAATTGTATTAAACTTAATATTAAACTATATATCTAGTTTAATGCAATTTGATAAAGTTTCATACAATGTTACTACGCTCTGGTAAAAAAAATTTCATAATATTAATGAAACTGTTTCACAAATCGTTTGTCATTAATTATTCGTTACTTCGGTTGCTCTTTCAAATTCACAAGTTTGCATTTTAATTTGCTTAATTAATAAAAAAAAGACAAATTAGAAATAAAAAAACTTGATGAAACTTCTTTAAAAATATTAATGAAACACTAAATATTAAAAAACTTCTTTATAAATACACAGCAAAATAAGAGCTGAGGAAGAAGTAGTTAAACACTACATCTACTTAACCCGAAGTTGTGAAAATTTCGGTGAATCATTAATCATTGAGAGGAAGTAGTTAATTTCGGTGCTATGAAAAATCGATGATAAGATGGACTTTTTCATTAGTTTACGGAAGTTGTTAAATATAGGGACTGGTGGTCCAATCCTGTCTTGTAGTACATATTCCTTAATTGTATAATTCAAAGTACAAAGTAATATAAAGGGTGGTTTAATTTGAAGGGCCGAAGTTGATTTTGAATAAAGCACAAATTATTTAGGAAATTATTGTAATTTCTTTTTATTATGATAATATGGTATGGTTCAATTATGTATGGAACAAAATATCGGTCAAATGGCCACCGCGACCTCGGCGACACACCTCCATCCGATGTTCCAAATTTTCGATGACGAATAATTGTGGTTCTATGCTCATTATCTCATCCTTTAGCTCTTGAATTGTTGCAGGCTTATCGACGTACACCTTTTCTTTCAAATAACCTCAAAGAAAGAAGTCTAACGGTGTCAAATCACATGATCTTGGGGTCCAATTAACATGGCCATCACGTGAGATAACACGGCCATTGAATTTGTCGCGCAAAAGAGCCACTAGCCATTAGCTGTGTGGCAAGTGGCACCGTCCTGTTGAAACCACATATCGTCCAGGGTCATATCCTCAATTCCTGGCCACAATAAGTTCGTTATCATCTCGCGATAGCGAACACTATTCACGGTAAATTCTTGGCCGACCTCATGACACACTATCGCGAACAACAGCAAAGTTTTCCGCAGAACGAACTGGGCGAGTATGCACAGGTGTTTTCACAGACGCGGTTTGCTGAAATTTGCCCACAATTCTCCCGATTGTGGACACATTTGGTCGATTATGCTGACCAAAAAAAATCACGAAGTGCACGAAATGCATTTTGATTTGAACGCCCATTTTCATAATAAGCCTGAATAACTTTAACGCGTTGCTCGATTGTGTATCTGGTTCAAATTGAGTTAGTCTGAAATTGAGAATTTCAAATGAAATGCAGAAAAAACTTGACGTTTAGGTGTGGTTCACATTCAACATCGGTCCTTAAAATTTAACCACCCTTTAGTAATATATGCACTATAGCTATTTACACCACAAATTTGCACTAGTAGTTTGCACTTTATTTTTGTTTGCTCTAGGGACTATAAAATAAATACAGGGAGTCGCTTTGTTTTAAAGTTAAATATATGATTTTGAACACGCCCACAATTATTATTCCGAACAGGGCATAATTGTAATCCATTTATGGACCAGCTAAATAATTTTTTTTTTTTTTACTATAATTATAAATTGTTATAAAGAAACATTAATATTAAAAAATTTATATGGTTTTCAATGGTATTGTTACAAAAAATTTTATTTTTATGACTTCATAAGTAGGGGATAATATCAAAATTTTTGGAAATTGTTCAAAATGACTTCTTACAAATCCAAAAATTTTCACTATTAACTTCTTTGGATGTTCTGAAAATGAGATTCGTAAAGAATAACATCCATTTTAGTTTGCTGCGTATGAAAAAGTATTTCATAAATATGAATACTTAATATTTTTTAAAAATTCTTTGTCATATTTAAAAAAGGTTTCACATATATAGAAGAAACATGTCATAAATTTGCCTTATTATGAAACAGCTTCATCATATTTATGTTATAAAGTGTTACATTTGACGAAAATGTATGAAGTATTTCGTCATATTTATGAACTTTATCATAATTATGCTGAATCTTTTTCCTATAGTGTATTTGGAAGAACTGATTCGTTACATATTTCAACAAAATTTAAACTAAAATTTTTTTTTGCTATCTAAAAAGTTGTAAATGCACTACCTTTTTCCAATTTTAAGAATTTTATATTAATGAAGTTCGTGAATAAATATTCTGCAATATAAAACAATATACATATAATTGTATACAATTTAATTTAAAATTATATTTTTGAGTGTGGGGAGTACCCTAGTTACATTAGAATCAAGTTTACGAAAAATTTCTGGATCATAGCAGAATATAGTATGGTTGGTTTTGTAGCTAAGTTGTTTTACAAAATAGCCTAGAATGACGACAAAACTTTGAAAGTGACCCACATGTGCCCATGTAAAATATCGATTTTTTTAACTCTAAATATTTATTGAAATAATCTCACATTTCCATGAATATACCGCTGTTAATATACTGTTCAAACGTAAGAAATATGAAAATGCAAAGAATGGATAAATGTGCTGAAATCGTGATTGATTTTTAAGTAAATTTTTATGACTTGAAAAAAAGAAACTAAATTTATGGTATATATATGAGTATATTTTGTTATTGATTTAAGTTTGAAAAAGATTCATTTATACTGAAAACAAAATGTTTGTACAGAAAATAAAATATTTTTAAATATAAAAATCGTCACATTTTTATGTCTTTTAATTTATATACTTCAATTGATAGAAAAAATTAAAATAAAATGGCAAATTTCAAATATAAACGTATGAGCGAGTGTATTTAGAATATTACAATTCTGAAGGCGTTCATTTTATTTGTCGAAACAATTTA
The DNA here is from genome assembly GCA_949748255.1 of Eustalomyia histrio. NCBI lineage: Eukaryota > Metazoa > Arthropoda > Insecta > Diptera > Anthomyiidae > Eustalomyia > Eustalomyia histrio. Next base: position 53,344,612 of record OX456527.1, read on the forward strand.
AATTTATTAATTGTTTTTGTTTTAATTGAAAATAACATAGATGTTATTGTAGCTAATAAATATTCAAAGAAAGAAAAAGCACGCATTACTAATCATTTCATTTAAGATATTGAAATTACAATATGTATTGTGATTTTTAAATAAATTCCAACAGGAATTCCAGTTAAGACGAACTCCAAGGGAGTGGACAATTATACAAACAGAAATCGAGGCCAATGCAAAGTAGGAACAGTAGAAAAATAATCAAAAATTGTTTTAAATTAAGTGGTTTCCTGATCACGTTTTGCATCAGACGAACAAAAACACAATTACAAAATTCATTCAATACAAAAAAAATGCATGCAGTCACTCATTCTTCTCGCGAAAAACGTCTAAAAGACACCCCATGTAAATGTGCTCATTTCATATAGAAATGTTTAGTTTGCGGATTTATAATCAGGGTCAAATTTTTTAATTTTTTTATAAAATATGTAAATTTTGTAATTTTGAAAAAGGAATTTCGCATAGTCATATTCTTTAGGGTGTGTGATATAGGGTGGTTTAATTTTAAGGTCCGTTGTTGAATGTGAACCACACCTAAACGTCAAGTTTTTTTCTGCATTTTATTTGACATTTCTCAATTTCAGACTAACTCAATTTGAACCATGGAAAGACACACAATCGAGCAACGCGTTAAAGTTATTCAGGCTTATTATGAAAATGGGCGTTCAAATCAAAATGCATTTCGTGCACATCGTGATTTTTTTTGGTCAGCATAATCGACCAAATGTGTCCACAATCTGCAGAATTGTGGTCAAATTTCAGCAAACGGGGTCTGCGGAAAACATTACTGTTGTTCGCCATTAGGTTGTGTGTCATGAGGTCGGCCAAGCATTTACCGTGAATGATGTTCGCTATCGCGAGATGATAACGAATTGAGGATATGACCCTGGACGATATGTGGTTTCAACAGGACGGTGCCACTTGCCACACAGCTGACGAAACAATGGCTCTTTTGCGCGATGTCAATTGGCCGCCAAGATCATGTGATTTGACACTGTTGGACTTCTTTCTTTGGGGTTATTTGAAAGAAAAGGTGTACGTCGATAAGCCAGCAACAGTTCAAGAACTAAAGGATGAGATAATTCGGCACATTAACGCCATATAACCTCAATTATGCCTCAGCGACATCGAAAATTTGGACCATCGGAGGTGTGGAGGTGTGCCGCCGAGGTCGCGGCGGCCATTTGGCCAATATTTTGTTCCATATATAATTGAATCATACCATATTATCATAATAAAAAGAAATGACAATAATTTCCTAAATAATTTGTTTTATTCAAAATCAACATCGGCCCTTAAAATTTAACCACCCTTTATAATCCATGAGTCGTTTGTGGTTTGGGTGGTCCATAAGAAGGCTGACGATGACTTGGTCGCTCAGGTCGAAAGTTTGCACTCCCTCTTGCGCTGATCCTCACAATTTTTTTTATTTAATAAATAAAATTAGTGTTTACTATTCGTTAGCAACATTAAATTATGATCTCGAGACTGATAAAATTTAAAAATATATAATTATTCACAAAATATTTATTTGATGAAGTTTGTATTAAAAAATACATGAATTTAGTTTATGGGACTGTCAGTTAATCGAAACTGGAGATGAATACGTGATTGAATTGTGACTCACATACGCTCACGAGAAAAATCCAATAATGCACAATACTCACGATTTTTTTCTATCTACACTCACTCAGGCTCACGTCAGTAAATTAAATTTTAATCACGCAAATTCACCACATAAAACGTACCAGGAAAAAAACCCAAAAATTAAGAAATATTACGAATATGTAATTTTGCTATTTATTTTGTAATTAAAAAACCAAAAAATATAAAATTTAAAAAAAAAATAATGGAAATATAAAGCCATGTTCATACAAACTAGACACAAGAATGACTTTTAATTTTTGCATTTATTTCTAAAAGTAATAAACAATTAAACGAAGAGTATGTTTACTTCCTATTCCTCTTTTTAAACCTAAGCTAATAATAACTTTATGACATTATAATAACTTTAGTCACAAAAACATAAAAAATAAATACTTCCATTTGACAGTTTTTCATATCACAAATGTAGGGCAGTAGAAAAAATTACTCGATTTACAGTCTAAAAAATATAAAAATTTTGCACTGCATTTGCTCATATTTTCGTCCATACAAGAAAATGTATTTTTATTTTAATGATGAAACTTAAGTATTTATATATTGAATTGCCATTGAATAGACTTTCAACCCAGCAAAAACATGGTAATAACAGGTCATTACTGTGTGGATTACTATGTAATGATAATTACTTTAAAATACAAAATAATGACCTACTGATAATGGGTGGTAGCAGCACTTATATATGCATGCAACATAATGATTTACTGATAGTTACTGAAATACGTACCGAAATCGTATTTCTGTTTTTTTAACTTTCATTGATTAATTTGTTTTTTTTAACTCTTATTGATTAATTTGTTTTGAAAAACTGTACAACAAAATAGAAAACTGTCTGCTGTAAAAAGTGATTTTGCAAAAATTTTAAGATTTTAAAGGGTTTCTATATAAACTTAAATTTTTTTAATGCAAAAAGTAGATATTTTTAATATTATTTTTTATAAATTCAAACGCAAATTTTTCTTATCGATTTCTTAAAGTAAGAAAATTTTTCTTGAGTATGGTCCACTATTATTTTACTAAGAGTAACTAATAACTTCACTGTTATAAGTAACTACTTATTTCATTATAAGTAACCAGGCCGGTAACTCATTATTCTCACTCTTTTTGTAATGGAGAGGATAATGACCATCCATGAATTTTGGGACATAGCGAACAAAAGTAAATAAGCGAGTAAATAGCCTGGTAACTATTGAAACCCTTTGTGTGCTACTTACTCCCTTTATTATTTGATAATGTCTGTTTTTGCTGGGAATTGCAGCAAATTTTTTTTTTTAATTTCGTAAGTTTTTGATTTATTTTAAATCAATGTTCTAAACCTCCAAAAAAAAACACTATATACAAATATTTTTGTTAGATTTACACCATTTCCATTTTTAAGGTAGAATTTCTAAAAATTGTACCACGGATACGTGATTATTTAAATCGACACTAACACGCCGATTTAGAAAAAAAACTCAGATATGTGATAGCATATCAAAATCTAAGGTTGGCTGGTTTTTTTATGTGCTATCTGGATGGTTTAAAGTTTAAAAATTAGGGAGATACATTATGAATTTTAAAAAGCACATTAACATAGGGGCTATTCCATGTCAAACCGCACAGAAAACTGTGATGTTCGGATTTGTCAAAAAATTAAAGTCGTTTATGTACCCCCAGAGGGAAATTATCTAATAAAGTGTTCAAAGCAACATGTCAAAAACATGCAAAGCTTTTGGCGGAAATGATCTATTATCACATGTCGCCGAAAACACCATACTTAATAGAAGGCACTGCATGAAAACCTCACTAAATATGTTATACCAACCATGTTTTTTTTTTTTTTTTGGACGCAACCCCTTCGTTCCTTTTTGGCAGTTTTAACCGCAAGGATGCCAAAACCCTTCAAAAAATTCTCTCAAAAATTCTCTCAACAAGCCATAAAAATTTACAAAATACTGCTAACGCACAAAACCATTTTTCATACCCAAAAATAAACGTCAAATTTATTCATATTAAAAAACAGATTAATTAATAAATATATTTAAAATGGCAAATAACTACTTACATTTTCAAATGTATTTTCCATCAATAAAAAGAAATAATTCTTTATTGTAAATTTTTTATTTAACATTCATTTTTTCACAAATGCAAAACAGCTGATTCATAAGGAGCAGCTAATAAACGCTTTTTGGTAAAATTGGGTTCCCGCGGATACCCTCGGTGACGTACATCGAACACACCTAATATTAGAACGCCAGCTTATTAATATTTGCTCGATTTTTTTTTTGACTTGTGGACATGGTCGTGTTCGTGTTTACCCGTACAGTTTAAACCGTACGGTTAAAACTGCCAAAAAAGAACCAAGTGTATGGCAGCCTTTACGTCTTACACAGCTGAGTGGTTAAGAATAACCAACAACAATTATTGAATGTTGTCGAATTAGCACAATACCCCAGCCAGAGATGAAAATTATATAAAATACAGCAAACAAAACAGTTTTTTTTTTGTTAATGCTGCGTTAACATTGGCTTTGAATCTCGAGATATACGACATCCAAATTTTTTTGTAAACAAACCTATGTTGGTTTCTAAAAAACTTTTTATTCTTTAGAGGGGTACAATTTTTATTATTTTATGTAAAGATCTAACGCTGTTTAGTAAATTAATTTTTCTATTGGAGCTTAAAGCTAGACTTAAGAATTTTCAATATATTGATGGGAGGAAAACGGGAAATTTGTAAAGCCTTATTCATTGGTTTCCTCCACTAGGACTAAAAATTAGAACCACGCAACACTTGTTTTGATTAGTAACACAATTTAATTGGGTTTAAATTTGTTTTATGTTTTTAACAATTATTTTATTATTATTATTATTTCATTATTTTGCAATATTTTTGGCTATTGTTGTCAGCTGTTGACCAGCAAAAAGTCTACAAATTAAGCGAAACGTAGTGTTGAATTCTGTAAGTCTATACATTTGCAAGATTTTAATGAGATTTCTTACAAATCTCATGAATTTGTATGGAAAATCTTAAGACTTCACTGAAATCTTCATAAATGTTAACGAGGCATAAAGAACACGATAAATAAGATGTGATTTTGTAAAAAGCAATTTAAAAATACAAAATATTCCGATTTAACCAACTTCAAATACATTTATTTTGCAATTGGGACAATGAATATCAAAAAATTAAATTTAAAAAGGTCTCAAAAGCGGCTCATACCGGGTTTCGGTTGTTTAAGAAAAAAAAACATATTTCTTGTTGCTAGACAAGATATGAGGAATTATTATATGGTACCATAAAAAAACAGAGCGATTGACTACATTTTTCCACCCCTGGTTAATGTATATAGTTGTAAGAATACGTATAAGAATAACAAAAGAAAAATGCAAAACTACCAATCCGTTGCAAATGTGTGTGTTATTATTTTATTTATTAAAATCGAATTGTTGTTATGCTAAACAACAAATTAAAATATCAAAACAATAAAACTATGCTGTACATAATGTTTAATTAAAAATAAATAATAATATAAAAAATAGATAAATATTACAGTAACAGAAACAGAAAAATAATTTGCATACGTGGTTAGTTTTCGAAGTTTTAAGAAACTTTGATTTGTTCCCCTCTTGGGACAGGCTGTACCATAAAATATAGGCAAAATATTTTAACAAATTTGGAATACTTTTTTAATAAAAAAAATTTAAGTTTAACTGTACTATGAAACCAAATTTATATTATTTACATCAAAAAATGTTTGGAAACATAAATAGTTATATTGACCCGAATACAATCAATATATAATTTTGCAATAAATCAAGTATGTACTGGAGAATTTTAAACCATTTTTAAAAAAAAAATTAAAGTGAATTTTCACTAGTTTTTTATTAACATTTTAAAACTTTGAATGTTATATGCGTATATGTTTCTTTTCGTATTGATTAGTGATCTAATTATAATAAATTAATTATAATAAAGTGTTAAATAAATAATTGTTTTTTATATTATGTATGCTATTGCCGCAAATGAATAAGGTATGTGTTCCAGAAATTTGTATTTCATAATAATAAAAAAATGAGTTAATAAAATAAATATTAAAACAGTTGCTGGTAAATTTTGTGATAAAATAAGTTCAAAATTAAAGTTTGTAAACATCTATTAATGGATTATTATTCATTTAAATTTCGAACAAAAACCACCCAGGTAAAAATTGCCAGCGGTACGAAGAAAAAAAAAACAGTCGCAGTACTGGTTTTTTATTTTGACAGTTTTAATCAAAAGGTTCTGTGTAAGTAATGTTTTCTGCAAATTTACGACCGTTTATTAAATTTGTTTTAATTAAAAATTTATTTTTTTTTCACATATTTAATTCAATTATTTGTGTAAAAGAGTTATAGCTATTAATTTGTTATGAACTATTTTTTTCTAATTTCTAACATTATGTAATCATATTTCTATTACAATAGCTCACCAGAATGAGTTGTCGTAATTTTAAAACAACATTGTTGATTCAGAAGCACAGTAAATTATTTTTCACGTAAAAAAATTTCAGTCGAACTTGAATGGACTCAATTCGTAATTTAAATTTTTAAGAAATCAATATGTACGCATAAGGTTGTGAATATTTATTGTTTGTAAAGAAAGTGCAGTCCATAGAAATATGGCCGATAAACGTTTTGGTTTTTACACTTATTTTCATTATTTGTAATTAAAAATTGTCTAAAATCATTCAATTTTTAATTATGTTAGAATAATTAAATTGATTTTATTCATATTAATCGCATACTAATTTTCAACCTTTTCAGCAGAAAAATTAAATATACTTATATTCAAAATTTTCGGAAAGAAATTAGGTTAGGTTAAAAAATAGGAATCGAAACTGAAGATACTCTTCACAACCGACATATGTTCAAAAATAGGAATTAAGCCCTGTAGTCGGTTTGTTGTGCGCTCTCGTGTTGGTTTGAATTTCACTGAAGATTGGATTCCCAGTTTTACCTCAAACACTCGCTTTTATTTCTAGGTTGCGACCGGCTAACTTCAGAAAAGATTTCTTAAGAAAATCTTTGGCTTAGTATCAAGCAACTCTCAAACCAGGCGGGTTTGTTTAATTAAAAACTAAACATAAATATATTATTAACATAATCGTGAAATCTTTTCTAAAAAATTGATATATTTCTTGTATAATTACATTAACAAATTTATGAAATTGTATGCTTCAACACCGCATTTTAAATTTTTATACCCTTCACCACAGGTGGAAGGGTATATATAAGTTTGTCATTCCGTTTGTAATTTCTACAATATTGATCTTAGACCCTATAAAGTATATATATTCTGGGTCCTTATGAAGAGCGAAGTTGATTTAACGATGTCCGTCTGTCCGTCTGTCCGTCTGTCCGTCTGTGTGTTGAAATGGGTTTTCCGAAGAACCCAGACGTGATGAGGACTTGATTCTTTTTTATTTCTGTTACATGTGATCCATTTCTGTTTGCTATTAAAAATCAGACAGATCGGTTAATAAATGGCTGAGATATTAGCAAAAAACCAGGACCACCTCTAATTTTTCCAGTAAAATCCCTTTGTTTAATATGTATGTAGAATTTTGAGCATGCATTTTTTACTAACTTTGTTGTTTTTTTTCTTTCATCTCCACCATTTATACACAAACAACACACATACAAAGATTTGTCATTTAAATAAAAATAAACAAATCCCTAATGACGAAGACTTTTATATATGTACATCTATTGACGATGATTTTGTGTAAGCTTCAATAGCTCAGTTGTCTAGACGCCATGTCACAAATACTTTTTTTCTCTAAGCCCGCGGAGTTCTAGGTTCAAATCTCGGTAAGGTCAATTCACTTTTTTTTGTACATTTTTTTTTTATTATTTTCTTAATATATTTTTTTTTGCTTATTTTTGTTTTTTTTTTAACATTTAATAATTAATTTATATAAAATTTTATATTAATAATTAAAATTATTTTCTTTCATCTCCACCTTTTATACACAAACAACACACATATAAAGATTTGTCATTTAAATAAAAACTAAACAAAGCTCTAATGAACGAAGACTTTTATATATGTACCTCTATTGACGATGATTTTGTGTGAGCTTCAATAGCTCAGTTGTCTAGACGCCATGTCACAAATACGTTTTTTCTCTAAGCACGCGGAGTTCGAGGTTCAAATCTCGATGAGGTCAATTCACTTTTTTTTTACATTTTTTTTTATTATTTTCTTAAGACTTTTTTTTTTTTGCTTATTTTTGGTTTTTTTTAACATTTAATAATTAATTTATATAAAATTTTATATTAATAATTAAATAATCCATAAATAGGCTAAAAACATCAACATTTTTATAAAAACCCTCTGATACAAACAAAATACAAACGTTTTTATACCTTTCACCACAGGTGAAAGGGTCGCGGGTTCGTTAAGATTTTTTTTGTTTATTTTTTGTTTTTTTTTACATTTAATAATTAATTTAAATAAAATTTTATATTAATAATTAAATAATCCATAAATAGGCTAAAAACATCAAAATTTGTATAAAAACCCTCTGATACTAACAAAATACAAACGGTTTTATTTCTATTTTTTGCTCCGATTTAAAAGAATTTATAAAAAGATTTTTAAACCATTTTATTTCTCACATATTAAGAAAATTTTATACATAATTTACCTTTGAGTGAAACTATTTTAGGTCATAACTTATAATAATTTATAAAAAAAATTATAAACTATTTTCCTTCAAATTTTTAAAATTAAGCTAAAAAAATTACAAATATTTCTAATAAAAAAGCGAAATAAAATCCTAAATGCAAATTTGCCAGCTAAATCAAACTATTTTGTAGAAATAAAACACATGCAGTTCTAGTGATTTCTTTTAACGATTTGTTGAAATTCTTTTCTTTCACCTCTTAACCTTTTATACACAAACAACAAACACTATTCTAGAGCTGTATTATGACCTATGGATACGTCTTATATAGCAAAAGATCGAAAATCTTTAGTATAACATATTTGCTGAAAAACTCGGAAATATCGGTTCAGATACAAAAAAGTTATGCCCAAAACATACATTTTTTTAAAATACATATTTTCTGGAACCATAAATCTTCCCGAGTCCAAGTTTTATCTCCAAACTAAATGGTTAATTTCCTCTTAAAGGCGTCCGTATATAAATCTGTCCATTTCATATATGTCCATATATAAACTTCAGTTTTTTCCCAACCATGGTGAAGGGTATATAAGATTCGGCATAGCCGAATTTAGCCGCTCTTACTTGTTTTTTATAATACTGGCTATATACTGAATTATTTTATTAACGCATTCTTAGGGCTAGACGTATATTGGTGTTGTCATTACGACACTGTTTTAGTGCTTCATAAGTTAAAAATATTAAACATTGCCCGTAAAATTTCTACCGTATCCAACACCGTGCCCTTCGTATTTTCTACCTGGGTACTTTGGCTTGATTCAAAAACAAAAAAACACTTTTAAATTGTATTAATTGTTATAAACGAGTATTTAACATTGGATAACAATAAGTTTTAACTATGGTTATGTTTACATTTTTATAACAATTTTCCTAATTTTAATTGAATGGGAAAGGTTTTAAAGTTGAAAGTATTTTCATCTGTTTTTTTTTTTCGAGAAATTAATTCTGTTTTTTTGTATGACTTTTTTTAAACAACACGTTCTTAAATAGTTCTTTACATTCTTGCGTCACTTTGTAGGACAGCGAAAATTGGTATAGGCTTAAAACATATCCACAGTTTGGGGGGAAATATTTCATCATATTGATTAAAGTGTTTCATAAGACGTTTGTCATTAATACTTCGTCATATTTATAGAGTTTTTATAATTATACCGAAATGATTTATAAATCTTCATTTTATAGAAAAAAATTTATAAAATTATCCCATATATAATATAATCATATGATAATCCATATGCGAACGTACTACAAAAATTAGGCTTAATTTATTTCTATATATAGAAATAAACATGTTCATATATGTTCTTATATGTATAATTTTATATAGTGTGCCATATATATCAGAGAACTGCATTTGCTGATTGCAAAACGTTCAAACGCAATCAACACAAGAATAAATATTTGTTTGCGTTCAAACGCTGTATATACTTCAATACACATATTTGTTGATGATTTTAAATCAATAAAACGACGTGCAAATTGTTTTGTCACTGATTTATGATCATCGGTCGTTGTTAAACCATTGATTTTATTCTGTTCATTCGAGCTAACAATAATTATTTTTATGTTGAATAAATCAGAAAAAACAACAAACAACGTGTATGAGTGTAATCATAATTAAAACAAAATAGTTTCTTATCTATAAAAAGGGGTGGTTTTGTAAAAACACATTTCACAAATGTTATATCTATATAAGGGTGGGTCTAAAATACGTTTTTTTCAATTTTTATTAGGAATACCAAAAATATTGTTTTTTTTTGAATTTTTAAAGTTAAATATTGCCTAATTTTCCAATCAAAAAAGATTAAAAAAAATTTAGACAATATTTAAATTTTTCCGGATTAGGCAAGCCTGAGATATCGACCTAAATTTTTTTTCCAAAAAAATATTTATATTTCACAAAGAAGAATATTTTTATTACTAATAAAAATTCTAAAAAAGCGGATTTTAGTCTCACCCTAATGTAAACAATATCATTTATGAAATATGTTTCTATTTTGCTTTAATTATGAATACACTCATAGGCGTTGTTTGTTGTTTTTTCTGATTTATGCAACGCTGACTTTTTGTTGAGTGTTTAAATTTGCAGTAAACATAATCGACATATGATTCAAACTGATCCGAATTACGCGTAACATGATGCTGATTTTATTCTACAGTGAATTTTGTTGAATTATTAAATGTGAACAAGAATTTTTGTGTATGATTAAATCAAGAAAAAAGTTGATTTTGCAGTTCAGAAAATTTCTTTAATTATCGAAATACTAAACAAAAAATGTTAATATTTTTAAAAATATAATCAAGTTCATTGACTTAAAATCTTGAAAAAAAACAGTAATATATAATTTATTATTAAAAATAATATTAACAAAAAATTTATTTGCATATTATAAAGCTACGATTAACAAAAATATGTAATACAAATTAGTAAATGAATCATAAACGAAAAAACTACTTGGAAATTGGGTGATAAATTGTGTTAACATTTTATGCAAATAATGTTGAGTGAAATGGATATTTTTAAGAGTAAACCATTTTTTTAAAAAATTTATAAAAAGATTTAACGAATACGTGAAATATGAATCAGAAACATGCATAGGAAATTTGAATTTAATATCAGGAAATTTTTACAAAATAATAAGTTTATTCGCGTCAAACTTAGGTTTAATTATTATTGCTGTGTAATATAGTTTTTTGGCCTTATTGGCTTTATATTACGAAACTGAATAAATAAAAAAAAATAAATAAATAAAATTTACTTTTGCAAAAAGTGAAATTGAAAAATTACAACATAAGTGAAAAGAGCGTGCTTTTTTTAAAATTCAAATGAAGGAAAATTTTCAAAACTTTATATTATCTTATTAAAGCATACATTTTTAATTTTGATTCTTATAAATCATGCGTCGGCCAAAATTTAAATTACTCTCGTTATCGATTTTGTGCGTGAGTCGAATTTTTGTCGTGAACGACAACAAAAGCTGGCAAATTAATTATATTTTTGTTAGTAAACAATATAATTGCTCTATTTCGCGTTCCCACGTTCGTAGAATGGCGGCCCCAAATGTTCAAATTGTATATGTTTACAAAAAAATAAAGAAAAGTCTGGTAAGTAGGGATAGTCGTTTTCTTCACAAGTAGTTATGGATATAGATAAAAAATTCGATAAAAACAAATATAAAAATTAAGGAAAATTCCTTTTTTTTATTATATAATTTTGTTTACTTCCAGGAAAAATACCCTACACATGAGTAAAGCGTTGCCAAATTTTTTATAATTATAAACTGTCGCTATTTTTAGTAATTTTTATACATTTTTTAGTACTTTTGAATATTTCTAAATAATGACAACACTCTTAAAATCGCACTTTAGAATTTCAAAACATGTATTTGGTATTGTTTAAAAAAAAATTAATACTTTTACCAAGGACCCTATAAACCAGGATGAACAAACTACAAATTTTTTAGCCACCCATGATGTCATGGTAGCATGATGCCATGCTGCTATGATGCCAAATGGTGCTACTACGAAAAAAATTCTTAGCCGATACCTCGAAATTCTTAGCCGATTTGCAAAAATGTTTAGCCTCTTGCAAGGGTTGTAGCGCAAGTACAGTGATTGTGATGTGAATGTATACATTTTTGGATTGGTACAACCCTTGTTAGAGGCTAAGTGTTTTTGTAAATCGGTTAAAAATTTTGTGGTCTCGGCTAAAAATTTTTTTCTAGTCACACCATTTCGCGTCATGGCAGCATGGCATCATGGGTGGCTAAAAATTTGATATTTTGTTCATGCTAGTTTATAGGGTCCTTGCCTTTTCAATTACTCACTTATTGACATAAATGATTGTGTTTCTATTTACGGGAATAAGCTTTCCCGGGAAATTATCGATTTTTCTAAAATTTTGAAAATATTTCCAATAAAAGTTATAATTAAATATTAATGCAAACAAAAAATAAATTATTTTTAATTTTTTTGAATAATCTGGTATACATTTTCTTATTCCTAATATTATTTAATATTCCCATTTTTTTAATAGTTTAAGTTTATTTGTAAAAAAAATTATTTGCCCAAACAGATTGCGATTAGCATTAGAACAAAATTTTCATATAAATTTGTATCAAAGAAAATTATACTGCCAATTATTCCATATTATTCACTAAAAATCACGTAAAAATCCAAAACTTGTATATAGAAACTGTAATGAATGCCCTTCATAAAAATAAACAAAAACCAAAATAGAGAACAAAGAAAATAATTAATTTTAATTAAATAAAGAAAAGGTGTAAACGAAATAATTGTTTTATAAATTATATTCAAAATTTGGCCACGGCAGATTCAGGGAGATAGATTTTTAACAAAAATTCATTGATTAGTCATTGGTTAAATAAAACTCAGCATCAAGTTTTGTATAATTTTTTTTTTTAGATTTCTTTATCAAATCAGTATTTGACTCACAAACCTTTTTAAAGAAAGTTAAAAACAACAAATCAACATAAGATCTAAAACCGGTTCCAACCAAATAAAATAAGTTGAATTTTAAACAGATACAATACACACAGGTAGGAAAGAAAAAAAAACTTGACAGTGGAGGAAGGCAAACATTGAAAATTATGCATAATTATAATAACGTATGTATATAAATTTCTTATGTGTAATAGATTTACTATTGATTGGTGTTATAATAAGATACTGACCTGATTCTCATGAGGCACCCAAACTAAACGTTTTTGTGTCCATTCAGCCTGAGTGGCCGGATCATTAAATTGATTACGTTCCACCGAAAGATATTTCAATTCGGGATCATTGCGATCTACTTCTTCAGCCATTTTTTTAAGTTGTTTTTAGTTTTTGATTAAAGAGTTGATATATAATAATAATATAACACAAAATGTTTTTTATATAATTTTAAAACACTTAAAAAAATATGTTTTATATATGTATATTTTTTCTTGATAAGACACACAACAATTAAACACTTTTTATAATTTTCTTTAAATAGTAAAAAATAATTTATTAAAATTCGTTGTCTACTCTAAACTGTTGTTAAAAAAACATATTTTATTTTTAAAATTTTATTATTTTTTAAATGAAAAATTTCATGTTGGCAGGGCCATTTTTAGTTGCCAAAAGGAAAAAGAGAACATTTAATTCTCTTTTACTCTTGTTAACGCATTTTTGACATTTCCCATATTTCCCTGCAATTGTCGGCAAAAATTGAAAAAAAGAAAAGGCAAGTGAAAGAAATATGCAAAAAAAAAATGGTTTAAAAAGGGAACATGAAATTTTTTATTTAATGTAATTATTGAAATTCTTATTAAAATTTAATTATTTTTATATAAAGCGGCCAACATAATTGTCCATTTAAAATTAAAACAACTTTATATAAAAAAACATTTATTGTAACACTTTTTTAATTCTTATTGGAATATTTTATCATTCTTCTTTGATTGGTTTCATTTAGAAATTGTAGTTTATAATTCCAATTGATTAAATTTAAATATTAACGAAACAACTTTACACACTTTTCTTAAACTTTAAAAAATTTACAAGCTTTTTCTTTATCTTGTTGAACAAAAAAGATAATTTAGTTTTTAATAAAAAAAATCCGTAAATTTAATTGAGTGACCGTACTGCCACTCTGCACTTTTAAGACTGAGTGAGTCAAGTTTAGAGTACGAGTATTTTTGTTAAAATTGAGCAAGGCCAAAAACAAATACAAAAACTAGTGCTGCAAATTTTTGACACACATTACATACCCGATAAGTGTAATAGGGTTAAATAAAAATAACAAATATCTAAAAACAAAATTTGTAAAGTTGGATAAAAGTGGAACACTTTGAAACTTTTTTAAAAATTTCTGTCTAATATTTGACCCATGTTTCTCTAAAGGCCTCCAAAAATAAGATAAAATAAGATAAAACCTATCTCCAAAAGGTACAAAGAATAATGGTACTTGGCTTAACTGGTTACTTATCAGTGTATTTTTTACAACTGAGATTCCAGCTAAAAAAATATTTAAACGAGGAATTTGTTATTTTTAACCAACTCAATCAACTGAGTTTTATATCTGTTAACATACTTCAACATAGCACACTTAACATAGATACAAATGTTGTATCGTACTGTCATCTATTGTCGTATATATAAATATTAAATTTTTATTAACTTGTTTATATTAAATTTTAGCTCTGTTTTCAATATATAAAACTTAGCACTTAGCAAACTTAACACAACTTTTTTGAACAGCCTAATTAGAAGAAAATAATAAATAATCATTATTTTTTGTAAAAAGATCTTAAAATCGATTTAAAAGAATAATATAACAACCTAATTATGTTTATATTTTTAACAAGATGAAAGGAAAATATCTGCTCATTATTTCTGAATGAATTAAAAAATTCTAAATCATTCAACTTGAAACTTTCAAAATAAAATTATTTTTAATAATTTTCTTTAAATTCTATTCAAATTAAAAAAGTATATTAAATAACACTGTGCTACATAATCGAAATTCTGATACGCCCTCAAAATCTTAAGTAATTAACATAAATTACATTTATGGAACAAGGCAGACTAAGCACATGTTGTTATGCATTTTTGAATCGATATTTAGTTTTGAAGAGAAGAATAGTTGTGCTTTCCGAATATGCATACTAGGGTGACAGAGATTTGTATGCAAAAAATTTTGGTCCAATTCTGTAGATTTTCGTGCAAAATTTGGTGACACTAGTCCCAAAATATCTATGCAGACAATCCATGCTGAAAATCAGACAAGGTTAACCCGCACCGCGATTGAAAATTCCGATTTTTTGAACAACAAAAAAATAATATTTAAATTTCATAATTAAATTTTTTATTAATTTAGACATTCATTGTATTGTTTTGGTATTAAATAATAAAAAAAATCAAATTACAAAAGAAATTTTTGTTTCCGATTAAAATTTTTTTGTATTTTTGACCACGTAGGTGCCCAAAAGTAGAAAATTCTATACATCCGAATGCTTAATCAAATTGCTGATATGATATCTTTTTTCATATTACCCGCCAAGATACATTACCCCTCTATTTGTAAATAAATATTGTTGAATATTTAATTATTATCAATCAATTAGATTATTAAAAGCGAAATTTTGTACTATTATTTTGACAGAAATATATAAAAATAAAATGGGTATGGCACATTATACGATGCTCCTCTAAATTACTCGAAACTGGATTTTTCTTTAAAAAGAGTTTAGGATTACATCTGTGAACAAGTAAAATATACAACTCTATGTGAAGAATACCGTCCAATTAGCAAAATAAAAATGCGTGAAAAATAATTTCGAAAATACTGTTAAATCCAATAAAAAAATTAAATTAAATCGGCTGTGCCGAATCTTTGAATACCCTGCAACAATATCCTTAAAAAAATGTTCTCTACTGTTTTTGATACAAGTAATGTAAAAAACTTTTGAAGTAAAATTATGGAGGTGAAAAAAATTTTTTGAGGTGAAAAACATTTTTGGATGTGAAAACGAATTTTTTGGTGTAAAAAAATTTGTGGTGAAAAAAATTTTTTGGTGTGAAAAATATTTGAGGTGAATACAAAATATTATTAACTTCTAAGCGACTGGTGAAAAAATATGAGAAAATATATTATATACCAGTCGCTACTATGAAATTGTACTAAAATACACCAATTTTTATGGAAAATTTAGAGGTATCTTCACATTTTGACTAATAACTTTTTAACCGCTGGACCGATTTTGCTCATTTTCATTACCAAAACGCTCGGGAGGATGTCCAATAATCTGGGTAAAAATAGACACCCCCGATTACGTCTTCGCGTCGTGATCGCCATTTCAACAGACAGACGGACATCGCTAAATCGACTTAAAATTGCATAAGGATCACAAATATATATACTTTATGGGAGTGACAAACTGATATATACCCTCACCATATATGGTGGAGGGTATAAAAAGAAAATTAATAAAGAAGTGTAAATTTGTTTAGAAGTCAAAAGAGCATTCAAAACAATCAATGAATACATACAGATAAAATAAAATAAAACAACAGCATATAAGTAAAGTATTCAAGATAATGAATTAAAATATTTCCAAAATAAAACTTAAATTACAAAAGTTAACGACGTTGAATAAAGCGGAATACAGAATGATTTTGGAGTACCAAAGCCCAAAAGGAAATGTTCGTTGTTCCTTATACATCACATCCAAAGAACTTTAAACGAGAATGTTTTATATGCCTCATAAATGACTAAAAAAAATTCTAAATTTTTCAATAATGCTCACATTTAGGAGTCTTTTCGGAATCCAATTATACTCTGGGTAAAAATACCTATGAAAAAAATTGTGCAGTCATAAAAAAATAACTTTCGATTTTGAGGGTGTATTAAAATTTTTGAAGATTGTTAATGCATTTACTCAACCATACCTACAACCAATACAAGGTGCCTTTTTCAAGTACATATTTAAAGAACCACCGTGTACTTCGATATTGTAAATAAATACTTATGTTATATATATATATAAAAACTTAAAACTTCAAAAAAATTTCTGTGATTTTTTTTAATTTAATTTTATAAATTTAATTTTAATACAAGTATCGGTAGAAAAAGTTAGATAATAACTTTTAACAAATGCTGTTGCTAATTATCGAATTTTGACAATGTAACTACCGAATTTTGTCGTTAAAAAGTTATGGCATCCCACTACAGATGAGAAAAATTTCGTTTAAATGTTTTATTTTAATAAAAAAATAATATCCATCGAAAAATTACGGTCAAACGTTTATGTACGTCCTATTTATCATCTTTAAAAGCGTAATTCCCTAATTGAATTTAATTTGTGATTTTAATTTTAACGAAACGATTCCCAAAATTTTTTTATTGAATGAACAATTTTCAAATTTGTTCAATTCATATTTAATTCAAAAAATCAATTTGTTGGCGCAGTACAAGGCAGACAAGTCGTGTGTTTTTTAAGTGGTTTCCAAGTTTACGGCAAGCATGCTCTATATGAACAATAGAATCAGAGGTGGTTTGGTCGCCTTAAAAATTTTTTATTTGATGACAAGTAACGGCCGGAACAACCCAATTAGTTTGAAGACGAAGATTTGGAATCATTGCTATATGTGGACAAATGTTCAGAAATTGTCAGAATCATTGATAGTGGATGAGTCGACCCTCAACAAATGCCCAAAAGCCATGCACCGATTCATAAGCGGAACTGGGTGCCATAAGATTTGAAGGCGCACAACGTCGACTGCCGATGAAAGTGGATCCATTTCGACAAATGGTCAGAAAGTCATAGGTTATGCCCAGAAAGGCATCAACATGTTTTACTTAGGGAAACATTTAATTTTTTTTTTTTTTATCGTTCACTTCTTTTTCTGTTACACTCTTCAGAAATTGTCATTTTTTTGTATTTTTAATCAAAGTGGATAATAGTTTTCAATAATTTTAAATAGTCCCAATTAATAGTTTGTCAATGAACTAGTTATTATGGATCTCAGAAGGTATTAAATGCATCTAGAGGCAGGTACCCATACCTCATGGGCCATTAAACAAAATGCATTTTTAAAATTCTGAATATATTTCTTTTCATGAGTATCCACATTTATAAGATAAAAAAAAAATATTTTTTTCAAATCAGCTTAAAAAGTACATTGTACATGTTTCAAAAAGAACTTTTGCCAAAAGAAAAAGTAAAAATACGGTTTACTAATTTTTTTGTTTTTTTTTATATTACACTTATGGGGAATCTACTGTATCTTTTTATCTTCCTTTTTATGTCGCGGCACGCAAATCTTCGTTAAAATGTATGTGCAAGTGTGTGTGTAAGTAGCCGCTTCTAAACAATTTTTTGTAATTTTTTTTTTACTTATATCTTTAAACTAAAATGTTTTTAATTTTAATATGAGTTCTTAAAAACACTTGAAAATTGTTTTAAAACTTTAATTTGTCTATTACATTTTCTATCTTTTATAGTCTCTTCTTCTTCCTCTTATCTTTTGTTGGCCGCTTTTGTTTGATGACTCAAAGTTTAGTTTTTTCCGTGCTCGTTAACTTTTTTTATTTAAAGTTATTTGTTAAACATATATTTACTTTTTTTAATTATTTATATGTAGTTTTTTTTTTTTTTAATTGTTTGCTATTTTTGCAAAATTTTTCACCTTTTATCGTCTAAAAAATGCACAAAAATTCTTTCACTCGTTACACGTAGTTAGTGTACTCCCGACCGACTACTGTGTTTGCTGGGCGGGTTTCGTTAAATAATACTGTTGCCAACATGGAGCTTCTTCGCTAATCTAGCGCTTTTTACTTCCATTTGTCTATTTAAGCCTGCGTTTACATACACCTAAAATCTAGTTAATAAAACTGCATAATACATATATGATTAGATTAATGACAAGGGATGTGGTAAGTGTTGTTTGTGTTCTGCCTATATTTAGTTTGCAATGTTTAAGTGTGCTAACAAAGAGAAAAACCAACAGAAAATATTCGTTAAAACTTCGTACAATAAATATGTTCGAAAATCCGATACATATCTGACATTACTTCATGTTAAGAGTTACCACGTGGAATTATTGTGGTTATTCTCAACCTCTTTTACATGGGGTTATCTTTTTATTGTGAATGTTTCTATTCCTGTCGTGCAAATACAGCTATAATGAAATAGTAATTTTATGCCTGTTTTTAATTCGAAGATACAACAATGCAATAATTGGTAAACTTTGTGAACTCCTTTTAAACCCGTACGGATAAAACTGTCGATCTGTGAAACAGTCAACGTACAATAGAAGCCGGATTTACGACTCCGTAATTACCGTAAAAATGCTTCTCGGGTATTAAACTTCTAAAGTTGACAATAAACCATTATCGCCTTATAGAATCTGTTCCCAGATTCTATAAGACGAGCGACGATTATCGCCTACTTTGAATGTTAAAATTCTATTGTTTTAAAGATGTTATTTGCCCAATTATTAAATGATAAGATTAAAAAAAGACTGTCCAAACTTGTAACAAAAGTTTAATATTTTCATCTAATGTGGTAGATATTTAACTTTGAAAGTGATCGGTGAACAACACTCGAATTATGTTATCTGGGGACTGATTAGAATGGCATATTGATTAAATACTTTGATGATGACCACATATACATGTATATACACACATTTATTTTTATACTATTTCTTCGAAGTGTAATCCTGCTGGTTGAAGAGCCAATTTATTCGAGGAAATTGATTGCATGCTTTTTCTCAATTCCTTTTTTAAAGTTGCTTCAAAAGTTATGTCTATTTATATGGCGATTTTTTGTTTTGTTCTAAAATCGAATGTGAATGAAGCAACAACAGAAGAATACATATGTGTGCAAATAACAGCTTTCTCTCTACCCTGTTCGCCAACAAACAAGAACTGCACAAAATTATTACATGCAAAAAAGTCACCGTGTAAATTAGCTCTAAAGCGGCCAATAGACGATCAAGCATGCTGTACAAAATGCATTTGGTTATGTAATGCGTCGTCTGTTTGTCATTGGCAAAATCAAATACACGGAGTTATCAAGACATGCTGTCCAGCATGCTATTCGCCGCTTAAGACTATTTAAGAAACCAAAGGTTTAATATTTAAGAAGACCAAAAGGTTTTTTTTCTTGTCTAGACTGAAGCCTTGAGGTAAAGAAGTGACCCAGTGTATGTCCTATAGTTGGACATAAGCATACGGAATCAGAAGAGCTCATACTCTTCAGATTCCTTTTTCTTTTAACCTACTTAGCTATTTTTTTAGTGTAAAATTGCAACTCTATTTACTTCAGTCATTTGAGATATCTGTCAGTGTTGCTTTTGTTTTGATAAGAATAAAGGGAACAAATAAATGATATCAAAAGAGAAGTTGTGAAAAAAAATCCATCAGAAAAGAAAAACCAGTCGAGCCAAGTGGACACATAACTGGATGTTGGTGTTTTGATTTGTGCATTAAATGCAAAATATATATAAAATTATTTATAAAGTTTATACTTACGATAATTATTAAATACAAAATAATGTTTAAATTGTGTTATCCAAAGGAGTATTTAAACAAAATATAAAACAAGGACAAACACAAAAATTAGCTGTTCATTATAAATTACTTTAGGGAACGCCCACTTAAAAATAAAAAAACTAAGGCGTTAAAACTTTTCAAATATTCTTATTATAAACTTTAGATGAAGTAAGTTCAGGGCAATGTTGATTTTGCTTAAAAACTATCGATTTTTAAACAGCATTGATATTAACACAATTTGGTCGTTTACAGATATTTGAAATGGCTGCCTTAAATGACACGCCCACGCCACCTATATTAGCTTCAACGTCAGAGGCTAGTGTCTCAATAAAATTAGAACAGGGTGTGTTTCATAAAAATGATTATAGGAGTGGTGTTTACCACAATGTTGAGAGGTGTGGAAATTCGAATATACTATATGACTCAAACCACCCACCTACTACCATGGAAAATGGTAGAAGCACACTGACCAATAATGATCATAATTTTATGGACAATATTCTGCAAACTAATTTAGAAATAATAAAAAGTGAACCTGCAGTAGATATTGATGATTATCATCCCGATGAAGAAAGTGAAGAAAATACAAGTTTTAATACTTTAAAAGAAAAAAGTCCTGTACTAGGTACTACATCACCTCAAATACGTTTAACACCAACTAGCAAGTTAATAGCATCACCCAAAACTACAACGACAGAGAGTCCCAAACAAAAACGAAGATATGTTTGTTTTTATGAAAATTGCACAAAGAGCTACGGAAAAAGTTCACATTTAAGATCTCATTTAACTTGGCATACAGGTATCAAACCCTTCGTATGCCAAGAACCAGGATGTGGGAAAGGCTTTACACGCTCCGACGAACTTAACCGACATACCAGAACACATACGGGTGAAAAACCATTCGAATGTATACTATGTACAAAAAAATTCTCTAGAAGTGATCATTTAACAAAACATTTTGCTACACATAAAAAACAGACGGCTGCAGGTAATGCTCCATCTATGAAAATAACAAAATTGGAGAAAAATCCAATTGCAATTACAAACTCTGCCGCAGTTTCTACAGTTACACCTTTAGTCATTAGTTCAGTTACAGAAAATGTGGAAAGTAATATAGATTTTTCTGAAGGTATGCATTTTATGGCTGGTTTACTGGACAATATGCAAGAGGAAGTACAATGTTCGACACCAGATAATCTTACTGACCATCCAGAAGAAGTAACTCGAGAGCCTATTAAAGTTAAGTTAGAAGAAAACCCAGGTTACAAAGACGAGTATCAATTAGTGCCTCAAAAACAACAAACCCAAACAGCTAGTCCGTTAGTACAGAAAATGCACAATATAAAAGTTCCAACTGAAGTTAATATCAAACCTGAACCCATTGAAGAGACCGAATTGAGAATAAAAACAGAAGTTATGCCGGAAAATGAACCAGACGATGATGCTATAATGCCAGAAGCTAATTTGCCACCTTTGACATTCAATTCCGCGATTCCAACAACTATATCAGCTTATGTTGCGGATACAACAAAATCATCATCTTATGTTCCAGCCTCAACATCCATACCATTTGTAATGACTTCCATTAATTCCATTCCAGACACAGTTTATGATCCATCACGACCGTTTCCATGCAATACGTGTACAAAATGTTTTAAACGTCAAGATGATCTCAATCGTCATATGCGTACACATACCGGTGAAAAGCCATTTGCTTGCAATGAATGTGAAAAACGTTTTATGCGTAGTGATCACTTAAAAAAACATATGAATACCCATACTAGAGTAAGATGATTCGCTGATAAAAATTAATGTTAAATAACCATTTCCTATAATTTCCTTGAATGTCAAATAACTGATCAAGATATTAAAGAAATTTTTCTTAATAAATATGATACAGATTATTTTTAATGTACGAGATCAGGTTTCATGTCAAGCGAACGTAAATCGTTTCTGTGCACTGGAACGTCTTGGAATCTAATGGCAGCCTACGCTGCTACAACAACAATAACAAATTACACGCTACACAAAAACAAAGTTCATGGCGTCACTCGTTCGGATTTCGAAGAACATCTTGCAAACACCTTCCTATAAATGGAGCCGTATTCGCTAAAATCAATAATTTGAGTTTCCTTTTTCTTTTTGGTAGATATTGACAAAAAGCTCTGTGTAATTTGAGGTTTTTCTCGCAAGATTCAAAAATTATTCAAATTATCGCAATCATTTAGTAAAATTCTTCGTTACGTTTGTAAATTTTTGTAACAATTTTTTTTTTAATTTCCTTATAAATTTGATATCATTTACAATCCACTAAATTTTGTATAAACGATGACATACAGCTTTTTATTAAGTCCTCTACGTTGTTTGGATGAAAATCTATTGCCCAAGGACGAAACCCTATTATAATTGGTTGAAAATTACCTCGAAAATATTGCAAGAAACATAATAAAAAGTCAGAAATTCGACAATTATTAATTTAAGGAATGCTTTCTGTACACTCAAAAAAGTTTGTCAGTTAATACATGGCACTCGTGGGCGTAGTAATCAGTAGTTGTTTTTAAATGTAATTAGAGTAATTTTTTATGCAAAAATAAAAAAACATCTTTTACCACAGTTAATAAAAAACGAAAAGTAACAGTTTTCTAAAGCAGTTATTTTAAACTTGTAATAAACAACTACCAAAACATTATTTTTGCAGTAAACAATTTTTGTTAATTACAATAAAATATTTCGTTGGATTGCTGAATTTGATATTATATATGTGAATATATTCTTTAATTGCCAGCAAACAAAAAATATATATAATGCATTAAAAGGTTATAACTGGAGTAGGGTTTGGAATTTTAAAATTTTATGTGATGAGGTAATTACACATTTTGTTTTTCTAGTTGAAAGAACGATTTGTTTTTTTTTTAAATTAAAATATTCAGGGTATATTCCATTGTGTTTAGCACAAAATGCAAAAAAGCCTGAGTTTGCATCGTTATAACTACTCCAGGCTGGAAAATGCAGGCAAATGGCCATCGTGAATACCCTCATTGAAAGAAAAATAACTATAAAAACAGTAATTTTAACCAATTTCTGTTATTTGTTTTAAATTATTTTTGTAAAGATTTGTCAGTTATTTATACGGCATTGTGAGTTATTTTTACTTACTTTATTTTTGTTAGTTGATTTTTAACAGCAAAAAAATATTTTTTTAAGTGTATATACCTCTGTTTTAACTGTCATTTTCAGTGGATTCTTTCTATTACCTTTGTTGGGGATTGATCTCTGGCGTGTTGGCGTTATATCCACTAAACTATCTTCTGCTTTTACTAATAACAATAATATCTAGAATTCCAATTCATTTGCGTTATTTACATTGGAACCATTGTCAACCAGAGTGGTTTG
The DNA here is from genome assembly GCA_949748255.1 of Eustalomyia histrio. NCBI lineage: Eukaryota > Metazoa > Arthropoda > Insecta > Diptera > Anthomyiidae > Eustalomyia > Eustalomyia histrio. Next base: position 53,368,464 of record OX456527.1, read on the forward strand.
TTTTTTTGTGAAACCGGCAATTTCAGCTTGGGTAATATCAAATAAATTTTCTGTTTTTTTTTTTATATTGACATACGTCTATTTATAACTTAATTATTCTTTGATCTTATATTGTATAAAAAACCAACCTTAAGCTTAATGAATTGTGAAGTTAAAAATAAAAGAAAAATGTAAAAAAAACAAAAATGATAGACGTCTTTTAATAATATGGAAAACTTAGAAAAAATTGTAATATTGGAAAATTTTTTAACAAAACTGTCCTTTAAATAACTCACATTTTTCAGAAAATATACAGCGGTCAAAAAAAGTATTCGACAAACTGCTTGTTTTTCATAATCATGCAAAATATGTTAAAAAAAATTCTACAAAATGAATAATATAAAAATGCAGATTATTAGCTTAAAGTGTTATCTCTTTATTTATGAAACAAAAATACAACAAAAAACAATATTCTGGAAAAAAGAATACAAAAACATGTAATATTTCAACGCAAAAAAAGTATTCGACAATGTTGCTCTGGTTGTGATTAACGGGAAAATATTGATTCAAAATAAATAATTTATATTTATTTGCCCTTCCTTTTTGTTTTATAACGGCTTTTAAACGCTTTGGCATTGATTTAACAAGATCTAAAATGTAGTTTTGGTCAATTTTTTGCCACTCTTCTAGAAGGATTGCTTTAAGCTGGTTTTTGTTCCTGAAATTTCTTTTCCTTATATTTTGCTCTAAGCAGGCCCATAGGTGTTCGATGGGGTTTAAGTCTGGGGACTGTGCAGGTGGTTTAATCACGTGTGGACAGTTATACAACATCCATAACCTTGTATTTAGGGCCATATGTTTTGGATCATTATCCTGATAATATTGAAAATCACTTGCAACACCCAAAATTTCGGCACTTGGCTTAAGATTTTCCTTGAGTAGGTTTCTGTAGTACTGATGGTCCATTATTCCATCAATGAAAACTAAATTACCCACGCCTGAAGCCCCCATACATCCCCAGACCATAACACCGCCACCACCGTGCTTTACAGTAGGCACCATATTTCGCTCCTCCAACTCGGAACTAGGCTTTCTATACACCAGAACCTTACCATCACATCCAAATAGGTTGAATTTAGACTCATCAGCAAAAAAAGTCTTCATCCAAAACTCCATAGGCTTATTCACATGCGCTTTTGCGAAGTCAACTCGAGCTTTTCTGTTCTTTTTTGAGATATGCGTCTTTTTCCTAGCTGATCTTGCGTGATAATCGTTACTGTGTATAACATTACGCACGGTCTGAGGTGTAACATTGATATTAAGATCATTTTCTAGCTGTTTTGTTAGAACTGTAGCGTTGATCTTAGGATTTTTCTTATTTCACGCAAGATCCACCTTTCGTTTACTTCATTAAGTTTTTTTGGACGCCCACTTCTTTGCACATTTTCAATACCTTTAGTTTTTTTTATATTTATCTATGATGTAGTGAATAGTTGTTCTAGGTCTTCCAACAATTTCTGATATTTCTTGTTCCGTTATTCCATTTTAAAAATGTGTAATTATTATTTCTTTAACATCTAAAGAAATCTCTGCACCCTTTCGACCCATGTTAACAAATAATTAAATAAATGAAATTAAGACTTAAAAAAATATTAGTAATAATGAAAGACATCAACATAAATTTCAAAGAAACGGTGCTTTTCCCATTAATCACAACCACAGCAACGTTGTCGAATACTTTTTTTGCGTTGAAATATTACATGTTTTTGTTTTTGTATTTTTTTTCCAGAATATTGTTTTTTGTTGTATTTTTTGTTTCATAAATAAAGAGATAACACTTTAAGCTAATAATTTGCATTTTTATATTTTTCATTTTGTAGGATTTTTTTAACATATTTTTCATGATTATGAAAAACAAGCAGTTTGTCGAATACTTTTTTTGACCGCTGTAGATTTTTTATTAATTTTTATACTTACACAGATCAAATAGAAACAACATTAACCCAGCGCAAGCTTCTATTACCCGCTAATAAGTTTTGTAAAAACTAAAGCTAGGTAACCTCTTAATATTCTATTACAAAACCTATTACATATTTCCTTACATAACACTTATTACTTCTTGGTAAAAAACAATTTAAAAGTAATTGGTTTTTCAATTTAAATTTTTGGTATTGAGTATTAAATTAAAATGTATATATTTTTAAGAAAAAAAAATTATAAAGAAAATATTTTACAAGTTTCGATGTAATTTTAAACATATAACTTCCATCGAGGTATTTCCTTACGTAGCAAAATGTTTTTCTTAACTTACAGGTAAAAGCTTTTTTGTATCTGAAGTAACGTAAGGGTAAGGTTCCAAAGTTATATTACCAAGGTTTTGCTGGGAAATGAAATAGAAACAGCTTTTAAAATCAAACAAACAAGTACCCCAACCTAAACACTTTGTAGTGTTTGGAACATTTATGAACGCTATACTGCTTCTCCTGTCTTCATCTCGTTATTTCACTTTTTTATTATATAAATACATAGTTTTTTTTTATGTTAAATTTTAACTTCAAACATCAAAATTTTAACTTTACAAATCAACACAAATAAAAACACTGCACAAATTTGCCAACTGTTGAGCAGTTTAAAAAAGCACAAAAGGTCCTCAAAGTCTCTAACACACTTGCCTACGGTTCCTCTAGTTTAAATATCTTAAAAAAAAAACTTTTAAAAAGAATACCCATTTTTCCTAGGTGGTACAATAGCCGAGACAGGTAAATTTTAAGTTTTCTTTTTCTATTACATATCCAGTTTTCATCAAAATCAGAGGGTAGGTAAAATTTAGTTTAAAAATTTTCGAAAAAATTATTCAAATATGGTACAATAATTGATTTAACCATGATTTTTCTTTTATTTGTATATAATTTCTGAATTAAATGAATTTTCAAAAATATATTAAAAACTATTACACAAAAAAAAATATAATATAATATGACATCAAGCTGGTATAAAGTCATCAACCAAGACAGAATCAATATAAAACATTTTATTAATAGTGACATTAACAAACTAACTAGAAGAGATATAACAAAATTTCTAAGAATTCGTTTAGGTCATACCAGATACACACATGGAGCTCTTCTTAAGATCCGAAACATACCAAGATGTAATTGTAGCATTATATATCCTACCTCTCCCGAACACTTCCTATCCCACTGCCCACAACACCAAATTATAAGACAACAAATCTTTAAGTATAAAAATCCCTTAAACCTGATCTCTGATCCAACCTTTGATAACATTAATACTATAATTGAATTTCTTAAAAAATCTAACACCTATAATTTTATATAGAACTGCATTTATTTAATTTAAGTCGAGCTGAAAGCCTTAGATGCTTTTGCTCTTTATACTTTTAATTAGCTTATAAACTTTAAATTGTAAGTTAATTCTAATAAATAAATAAATGAATTTTGGTGACAGTCTCAATTAGGTAAGGTTTTTCAAAAAAAAAAAAAAAAAAGAGCAATTGGAAGTGAAGAAGATAATTTTCATGACAGACTCATTTTAAAAATAGCATATAACACTTTAGCCTGAAAGTTAACTTTTTGTGCGCCTTTAAATTCGAAGTTTTAGAAAAATAACCTTTTTTAACAAAAGTATATATTTTTTTAATTTTTTAAAATAAAATGTTCCTTTTTAGCAATATCTAACTTGAATACTGTGCGTTTATTCTGGACCGACATACACGTTACAAAAGTAATAGCTGAAAACGTCTTTGTATGTCTGCTATATTATGTTTTGAACCAAATTGATTTGTTTTAGATATTCAAAAGTAATTTATTTACAAAAAAAATAATAATGTTAATTATCTTAGCTGTGAAACGAATTTGAGTTATAGACAAATATTTCTAGGTTAGTATCTAAAATTTGCATTCGGCTTTTCAACAAATTGAAAGGTTTCCAGTTCCGATATTAAATTTTCCAAGAATCTTAAGAAAAGCATACTCCATTTGTATTTTCAATGTATGCAAACACAAAAAATATAATTGTGTGCCTATTTGACAAAAAGTTTTAAAAATATAGAATTTGATTGATCACTCATAAATTAATAAACTTAAGATACAAGTTTTATTATAGAATAAAAATATACATTTCTTTATAATAGATAAATAAAGATCATAGGACGTATTAAACTAAACTGTAAGAACAGCATCGAAAAATTTTGTTCTTTAACAGACTTCTATGTTTTTTGTAGTTGCTTTCATTTGTTCATAGATTGTTATCTTTTTTCTGTTTGTTATGTTTTTTCTTTGAATCATTATTATCCAAAGGTTTTCTGACACTACCAACACCACCAGCAAAATCAAAAGATTCTCGAAATAGTTTTAAACTTTGTTCATGAGCTTCGGCTACATCAGCTAAATTTTTGGCTACATTTTTATCTTGTTGTGAAGACATTATAGATTCAAATGAATTACATGTCTCAGGATCCATAGATGTTTGAGATTGATAATAATCATAATTAAAAGTCGAAGCAATAGATCCGGGTGAAGGAAATGTTGAAATGTGAGAATAATTGTCATCATCTTCAATGGGTTCATAAATACTTTGATTAAGAAATTGTGTAACCGAGGATGCGTATACACTTTTGTTATGAAAGGCTAGAGAATTGTTGTTATTGTTGCTGCCGCTTGTGGCAGATGTATTGTTGAAGGCATAAGCTGCAAAAGAACTAAAAGCTGATGATGCATTCATTGTTGTGGGAGAAGTAAGACGTTGCAACACAAAATTATCTACAAAAGCTGAGTTGGAACTTTGCCCTGGTCAAAACTTCAAATCTTTAATAGCTTGCGGTAAATCGGGCAGTTTAATATCCTTAATCTGTTGTGGAATGTTCATACTTTTTACTGCACTCACAGCCCTCGCTGGAGCAGCTGATATTCCAGCTTCTTGTTTAACAATTTTATTTTGTTCTTCAATACGTGCCATAATGTCTGCCATATTTGTTTGCAATACCATTCCACCCATTACCAATTCGGAAAGTATATGATGTACTGCATCAGCGTGGAATATTAAATCAAGTTCGCAAACATTTTCAAAACATTTATCTAGTGTTTCTACGAATACTTGTATTAAATCCAAAATCCCTAATTCACTTTCGGAAGAATCCACACAGAAAACAAAATACAATGTGGCATAATGCCGATAAATAAGTTTGTAATCAGAGCCACCAATTAAACTATAAACAAACAATAGCCATATCGTCATTCGTGTGTGAAAAATATATTGGTACATTCGAACTCAAATATCAAACTCACCTGCCACCTTCAAGGAAATTACAAACATTATCATCCCTTTTGGAAACCAACTGGAAGGTTTCTTTTATTATTTGCTGTTGCATGTCTTCATTCTGCTTGAAGGACGAATAAAGATAATGAAATGCACTTCATGATCATAAAAAATCGATAAATGTATTTACTTACAAAATATTGATAGAACTTAGAAAGGCGTGGTTTGCCATGATTATTAAAAACCAAAATTGCTTTAATCATTTTTATTAATTTTATTTTGTAGATATTATCTTGCTTTGTTGGCTAATATTTTTGATGCATTTATATTTTCTCTAATCAAAAGTAAATAAAACTTTTCCACATTTTGTATGAGTGATGCGATGCTGATGCAAATATGAATACGAGTACCCGTTAGTCAACTCAATATGATTACCCATAATATTAAGGTTCACTTATAAACGCGTTATAGCAAATTAACATTATAACCTTTTTAAATAAATTCTTATTTGAAATCTATATCACTTATATTTTTTTTTTAAATAAATTTTATTACAAAAAAAAAATCCTCAAATATCAATTGTATGTGCTAAGTGACCCATAGACAATCAAGCATGCTGTACAACATGTCCAGCATTTTATAATGTATAGCGTTGTTTGATGGCCATTACAAAAACAAAACACAGAGTCATCAAGCCATGCTATGTATATCACGCTTAATCTATTGGCAGCTTTATACAAAAAATGTATTATCATAATTCTGTTCCACATAATAATGTATGTGGGTACGTGTTTTTTGATGTTATTTACAAACAATTGCAGAAATACCAGCGTTGCCAACCAGAACTACTATTTGTTTATAAATTCAGAGTTGTTACTGACGAAGTCGATAGAAAGTCACCACAATTTATTAGATTTCGTTTTGATTTTAGCGAAATCTATCTTTAAATGGAATTTAATTTTGTATGCGAAATGTGTTTGAAATCCCAAATTTTTAATACATTCCCGTCGAAATCTACTTTAAGTTTAATTTCGAGCATAATGTAAATTCGCTAGTAATTAATTTATGTGGCAACGACAATTTTTTGACAACAGCTGAGTGTAGCTTACGGAAAGTAAAATGTTTTTGTATAAAAAACACGGAAATTTGCCCTTTTTTAAGCGAAAATAATTAAAAAATAAAAAGGTACATATAACAAATAAATTAAAAACGTTAATCATAAAATATATGCAAATGTAAAATTATAAGGCGTATCTTTTGGATGTCAAAAAAACAAGTTTAATTAAAAAAAGGAAATTAAGACTATAAAAAAGCAATATCGATAATTAATAATTGCAATAGCTTGTATTAACAAAATACTATGCAGTATATAACAAAACAGCAGATCAATAAATTAAGGACATATAAGTGGTCGGTATTTTGTCCAGTTCCTTTACAATTTCCATTTATCTTAAATTGTGTGTTTTTCATATTTTTTATTTTGTAGATATTTATTAATAATGCAAAGTTCAATTGACACGATTCAAATTTATGAGCGTCTTTGGAAGCATACAGCTGCTTATCAAAATTACAATACAAAAGAACATTTCTTACTAGATAATAGAAAGCCGCACTTTACTACAATTACACACTTTAGCGGAACGACTGAATTTTGATTAAAATAATCTTGTTTAGAAAACAAGTAAAAAAAAAACTTATGGTATGCATATTAAAACAAAGGAAACATTGCCAAGTGGAATATAATTTTATTGTGATAATCTTACGAAGGAGATAAATCATCTGCTGCATCTCTAAACAGCTTCAACATTTTACGCCAACTTTTAAAAGCACCTGTTTTAAGTCTTTTAGCTGTAACTTCTCTAACATCGTCACTGTCATCATCATCCTCAATAATCGCCAAACTGTTGTCGTTATTCTTTTCATCCGCGGCTTCAGCCCCCTTGTCGTCGTCGGGCCTGCATTCTAATACGTTTTCGTCTTTTGTAATGTTGTCTGATATCGATGACAATGAATTGGATACTATTGGCGATGTTATGGGTCTACGATCGCAAAGACGACTTATCAATTTTAGGGAAATGTGGTATCACATCTTTTTGTGGGCTTTATTTTCTTCAATATTTATACACACCTGCGCCGCCTTGGTAGCATTCGTAACGCTACGTAAACATAAATTTGGTCGTTTCTTTTCCATAGCAATTTTAGTAATGGGATTTCTTTCTCCTGCACTAAGTGGTATCATAAGTAGTGCGGTTATAGCTTTTGTACATCGTGCCTCTAGTTTACCCATGTCCCCCATATATGCCATGGTTTGGGGTGTAGGGCAAACTATTGTATCTGCGTGTTTAGGTTTTACCCGTATATTGGCTACTTTGTAAAGTTTACTACAAATTTTGTAAATGTTATAAAAACAACTATTATACTTATGATATTGTTCATTTTATTTTTTGTTTATTTATTTGTTTAATGTTGTTTTAAAGTTTTCTTTGTACATTCTTTATTCTATAAATATATATTCTCTTTAGCTTAAAAAACTAGCCTGTCTTTATCATATACTAAACAATTATAAAATAATACACAATATTAGACATTTAATTAATCATTATATAGTATTTGTAGTAAACACAAACGAAAAAAATAAAAAACCGATCAGCATCGGTTGGTTTAGATTATTCAATTTAGATTTAATAAAAAAAAAACATTTCGGTCCATTAAAAATTTATATAACGTAGGTGTATTATTGGTTTGACGCATACGCCAAAAGGTCAGTATCAAGAAAAACGATAATTTTTATTTAAATCTACATGTTAAATATTCATTCCTAAGAAATTTTTTTAAAATGGTCAGTAGGTCAAATCAGTAATAAGCTGACGATTAGTTATTTTTCCAATTTAAATTTAACAAAAAAACATTTTGGTCCATTTAAGATTTATATTAGTTTTTAAACCTTAATTTTTCAAAAAGAAACATTGATAAAACTCATATATGCACGAAAAATATTTTTGCCAAATTAGCCATAAGTTAAGCAACAATATATGAAAACTTGCCAATTTTTTGTCCGAAGAAGGTAGAAACTAATATAATTTATGCACAACTTGGATAGTGCTATTTTTAAATTATATATATCATTGAGGGAGTAAAGGGAATGGAAGCTTAAATATTTTAAAATAATAAGGTAAAGTAAAAAATTAATCTAGCTGCAAGAAGTATCAAGAATATTTGTTCATCGTTTTTTGAGGGTAACATTACCTTAGATCATATATCTGTGGATTTTTGACAGACTGTTGCGATTATTACTGAAAACTGCAGATATAGCAAAACTGCGTGCTTAGTTTTTAATGTTTTAATCAATGTAATGTATCAAAGGATACACTAATGGAATAATATTGTTTTAAACTACTACCCATTATTTTATACCGATATAGGTAACAAATGAAAAAGGAGAATGAATCTCTACATTGTATTAATTTTTACTTTGATCAATATAAAATTTTTGTAAAGGTACATCAAACAATTTATTTTTGCGAAAACCAAAGATTCTTTGCTTTTATTTGATACCCAGAGAATTGTCAGAAATAGTTGATTTTAAGGATTTTGTATACCCTTTTTAAAATCCTAGCTCCATCGGTTTGGGATGAGTGATTAAGAGAGTAGTTTATGCTGGACGTTTTTAACCTTATTTTTAGTAAGTTTCTATTATATATTGGAAACAGTAAACAGTATATTTTCAGTAAATTAGAACATATCCCAAGTAACAAAAGTTTTAAGTTTCAAGTTTCTATCTAAAGCGGTTTAAACAGACCACGTTTCTGAAGAAAATTCCAAAAAGAGCCTCAAGAGTAAATTAGCCCATAATCCATTTTTAATGGCTAATCTAATAATACAGGGAACCATATTTCAAAGTTCAGATTTTTAATCAAAGCGGCAGAGGGTAGGCCGCTAAGGAAAATTATCCCATACTTCAAGGAAAAGCAATTTTAAATGTCTATTTTCAACCATCCATTTTTTCCCCGTGTTAGGTGTTTTAATGCCAACAATTTTACAGAATTTATAAATATCTCGTCTTTCGAATTCATAATCAATCAAATCAATACAAGTTTTTCCGTATGACAACAATTTTAAAGAGTTTATAAATATAATATCTTTCGATTCCGTAGATTTGTTGGCCTTGAAAATTCTTGTTTCTTTTCTGATTTTCTTTTTTAAATATACCATTTAAAATAAACATTTAAAAGTTAAAAATTCAATTACTTTAAATATTGATTGTATTGAGCTTTTATTTAAAGTGTTTTTTACAGTCAAAATCAAGTTCATACAAAAAATATAATTTGATTAATGTTTTTGGTTTATTGTCAATATTTTAAAATAAAATAAAAAACATTTGTTCAAATTTAAAATTTTCTTTTAAAGACTTTTAAATCTAAATTTCTTCCATGGATTTTAACTAAAAGGTAAGCCACATTTTTTTGGAGATAAACTCTGTCCTCACATTATGCTTGTTTCTTATTTCAGAAAGATTCTACAAATTTCTACGGTTCTAAACAAAAAAAGGCTTAGTAAAAAAACATCGAAAATCAAAATCAAACATACAAAACAAAAATTATAATCATAAAAAAGAGTATGCGAATGTTAATAAATTGTACCAAAACCAATAATTGCCGTATTTGTATGGCTTTGTTTATACTTGGAGTTTGGGCTTGAAAACAAGTGTTATTATTACGTTGTTCGACTTGAATTCCGGTGTCTGTTTTGTTGGAATATGGTATTGAATTAAGGTGTAATTAAAGTATAAATCAAGGCTTGAAATTGGAAAACAAGTTAATTGACATGTTATGTAATATCAGAATTAATGTTGCTCATTACCGTCAAAAAGCGGCATTCAGAATTTAAATAGTTTTTGGCTTAATATTTTTTTTTTTATAAAAGCAATTGTATTATATGGGTAGGAAACATAATTAACCACTTTTTTGCCTTCAAAAAAATAAAAGAAAGTTTTTATAAATACCTTTAGGTTCTGGCATATATGCGAAAAATAATTTAAATAAAAAAGCACGTCCTCCGTTGGCTTTAAGAATGCATTTAATTATATTTGGAATTGATTTTACCAATTTATTGCACTCATCTATGGTAATTTTTGATCAAATGTCTTGTGACATTTTTCAACTCCTCTGTTATTGTTATTGATAAAAAAAATGATAAGCCGTAAAACACCCCCATACGCTGACAAATGCACCACCACCCTCTATACTTGGTTTGAAGCAAAAAGGTTGATCTTTTTCCTCCTGTTGTTCAACTCGAAGTGGGACTCATCACTAAAAATAACACGATTCCATTCTCGTTGAGTTCAATTCATATACATATTTTATGCACCAATCTAATCTCTTTTGACGTTGGCACTTGTTACGGAATAGGCAACGTTTTTTTGGTATAGCTTTTAAGACCGTGGTTGTAAAGACGGAGACGGGTCGTTCTAGCGCTTATTGACACACATTTTCGTGAATGTCCAAGTCTCTTAGTAATTTCTGAATGAGATAGATTTTCTGAATGTAACGTCTTTATAAAAATATTTTGTTGCAAAATGACACTCTTTCTACCCATAACTTCAAATACAATTTATAACCAAAAAATGGTAAAAAGACACGATCATGATGTAAAAACGTAACTCACCACACATGTTTTTAAGTAGAACTAAATGTAATTTATTGTTTTATGTTAAGTTATAAAAACAAAAATTACAGTTATAATTTTAACACAGATTTTCATAAAGCGTGCGCTATAATTTTGAACTTTTTGACTTTTAATGCTACAATTTTTTTCTTGTTATATAAATTTGCAAAACAGTTAAGTATATAAATAAAATAGAAAAAAAATATTTCCTACGTAAAACTTTTAGAAAATTCATGCTAAACCTTATATTTAAAAGTTAGCTATAATTTTGTGCAGTGCTTTATAATGAACAAATGAGTTTTAATTTTTGCATTAGGACTCACAGGATACCGTCAGGACACATTTAACGAATATGTCAAAAACAAGTTGTTTTTTTTAACTTGTTTTATTTATTTATTAGTATTTTGCCTTCATGGTCAATAATTTATGTATTGTAATATAATCAACTAAATTAAGTAATAATACAATTTAAATAAAATATGTAATTAAATACATATATACAAAAAAAATTTACTATTCAAGTCTATTCTATTGGAATAAAATAATTAAATAGGCAGCTATAGCAAGAGACAAATAATCATAACTGTTTATATGCAGATATATGTCAAGATAGACTGTTATGCTATTTCCATAAAAATTTGACATAAGCCGAGGTTAAGTGTTAAATGTCCAATTACAATTACCTTATGAAACGAAGGATCAAAATTTTTTATAAATTGTATTTTTAAAATTTTTTTTTGTACAAAAACATAGCCTTAGTCAGTTAAGCCAAATGTAGTTGAGCATTAACGTTTAACGATACTTATGTCAAACTTTTTGTATGGGAATGACAGAAGTCAACGTTAACAGCTTCCCGCATTAACACAGCTAATGTGGAACTTTTAACGCGAAACACGGCATAATTATCATATAAAATTGTCAAAAGTTGAATTTAAAAAGCTAAAATTCGGAACCGATATTTGTTTTAGTAAGCCAATATTTTATGTATTTATAAAGTCTATAACGGGTACGGTGGCTTTTAAGATTCTAATTCGTCACAGGCAAGAGCAAAAGGATGGCGTGAACATTGCCGATGCACCAGGTCCTTTAGTTTATGGTGCCGAAATCGATGATTCTATGTGTTTATTTTTTGATTTTTAAACTCAATCGCATTTTTTTCGAAATTCTATTTTTGAAGTCGATAGTCATTATATATCAAAAAAAGTTATAACCCAACCTTGTTAAAATTTTGCATACTTCTGCAAAAGATATATTGCTTGAAGGAAGAATTTTTTTATTTTTTATCACAACTTATTTAATGAAGCTAAATTGTTTGAAAAAAATATTTCTTTTGATATACATATTTTAAAAAACAAGTAAAATTAAATTCAGTTATGCCAATTCTTGGAATACCCTCGACAAATATCTAATGTTTTTTGATACAAATAATGTAAAACACGTTTGAAGTAAAATTATGGAGTTAAAAAAAACATTTGGAGGTGAAAAAAATTGTTTGTGGTAAAAAAAAATTTAGTTTTGAAAAAACAAGAGAAAATATTTTACTTGCCAGTCGCTACTATGAAATTGTACTAAAATACATCAATTTGTATGGAAAATTTAGAGGTAGCTTTACATTTTTACTCATAACTTTTAAAACACTGTACCGATTTTGCTCATTTTCAATACCAAACTGCTAGGGAGGAATTACATTAAGTGAGCGTCCGCGCTTGCGTTTTCGCGTCGTGATCGCCATTTCAACAGACATATGGAAATTGACTTAAAATTGCATAAGGATCACGAATATATATACTTTTTGGGATCTTAGCCCTGAATTTCGACATGTTACAAACGGAATGACAAACTGATATATACCCTCACTATATATGTTTGTTTGAGCATCCAAAAGCTTTTTATAGTTGTTTTTATTAATTCTTTAAGAAGATATAGTCTTAACAGTTTAATGTGCGGAAAATAATTTTGGAGTGTTTAGGGTTAATAATTATTAATTATTTTAGTTTCCTTCGATCTTCTCTATTTATTCAATATTCCTTATCGAGCTAAAGATCTTTTATTTATTAAAAATTTAATACTTTATTATTCCTTAAAATCGAGTTCAAGATCCTTTTATAAAAAGTAATAATAATGATTATTTATTATTTCTTTCTTTACAATATTTCGTCACCACATTGGGTGACTTCTTCAGGGAAATTATATAATTTTTTTTTATTGTTGAAAAAATTATATAATTTTCCTGAAGAAGTCACCCAATGTGGTGACGAAATATTGTAAAGAAAGAAATAATAAATAATCATTATTATTATTTTTTATAAAAGGATCTTGAACTCGATTTTAAGGAATAATATAGTATAATATTGAAGATCGAATAAAGGAAGATAAATATTAAAAATTTAATTATAAATATTTATTTATCCCAATATTTCGTCACCACATTGGGTGACTTCTTTAGGGGAAATTGTCTTTTTTTATAATTAATAAATTAAAATTATGAACTGAAAACTTATATATAACAATTTTTTTAAGAAAGCGGTAAATCAAAAATTATTTTTTGTCAATATTAAAAAATAAAAATATCACAGAAAACAAAAATAACAATATTTGAAAAATTAAAATATTACATGAACAAAAATATTTTATATACATGTTATTTAACATTATAATATTTATCCTAGTTTTTATTAACTAAATGTCTGTAATTTTGTGCAATATTTGCTATGTCTGTTTTATAATTAATTCGTTGTGAAGATGGTACTTTCATAATTTGTAACATTTCTAACATATATCTGCGTTTGTAATTATTCTCCGTGTTTAAAATTGACGTCCTATTAATATCAGGATAATGATTAAAATTCGTGCAATGTAATGATAATGCTGTTCTCTGTGTAGAAGTAGTGTTCCTGTGTTTTTGATCAGATCTGTGTCCTGCAATTCTTGTTTTCAATTTATTCTTTGTTGTACCTACATATACATTACTAAAATTCTCATTATCATTTCCACTACAAGGTATTTTATAAACTAAATTGGACATTTCAGTGTTATCAATTTTATCTTTCGTTTTGCTAAATAATCTACCTAATGTGTAATATGTTCTATGTACTAATATATATTTCTTATTATCATAAATTTTCGATTCTTCTAATCTTTCAAATATAAGAGGAACATAAGTTAGATTAAAAATATTTTGTTAAATAATAATTACTCAATTCAATTAATCTGTAGATTGATAAGACAATGTAAAAAACAGAATAATTTAGTTACGAGAACGGTTACCTGAACCTAAAATTTATAAATCTCTAACTTATGTTCCTCTTATATCTATAACAAATTAATTTGTCAATCCAAAAGCTCGAAAAAAAATCAATTTTATATATATATATTCTCAGTAACTATTTAAATTTATGCATCATTTATTCATAATTAACACAAAAATATTATTTTGAAAAATAAGCATTAAAAACCATGAAAAACTAATTGATTGGTTTGCAAAAACAATCTTGAAATAAAGATTTAACTCTTATTCGAAATGCAATAAATATTTTTTACTTACAATTGAGAAAATTTTTAATTTAAATTAGAAAAATAAAAATTCCAATTAAAATCGATAAGTTTGTTTTAATTCGATTTCCGCAATAACCACACATATTAATTGGAAATAAATGCGATTTTTAAATTAATGTATTTGGATCTTTAGAGTTATATAACATATAAAGTTTATAAGATAATACATTACCAATACGGCGATCGGTTTGTAGTGGTTTTGGTCCCGAGCGTTTAATTTTCAAATCAGATATGTCCTTAATAGCTTCAGCATTATTTTTAACATCATCCATCAGTTTTTTAGGACAAGAATATTTATCTATAATTGTTTCGGCAACTTCCAAAGTCACTAAAGGCAAACGATTTAAATGTTGCTGCCACAAACGTCCAAACCCATTTCTGCCCTCAACTCGTACACACTGTTTTTTATCGTTGGCCAAGAATTTTTTAAATGTTCCTAATATTTCAGACTTTTGTTGTTTGTATGGAGCTTCAGCTATAGCTTTAGTTAAACGTTTTAATTGATTTACCAATTCTCGCATGCTGGGCTCTAATTCTAGCACCTTAAGTTGTTGCATAACTTGTAACTCTATGAGACCAGATGATATTGCTGAGGGTTGTTTTTCATTGGAGCGTAAAAATAATACTATATGTTGCATATTAGGATAACTTTGAGTAAATTCTTCGCCAATATGGTTGACTATGTTTTTTCTCATCATGTTTAGGAATTCTTGCTGGAGTAAAATTTTAGCAATTTGTCTTTCCTTTTGCCATACCTCACTTAATGGATTGACTTCATTGGGTTTTAAAGCCAATTGACCCATACTACGTTCCCATATTATAGACTCCTTAATGGGTAAACTTCTTATTTCATACTTCAATTCTCCTATTGCATTGAGTTCGGCTATAAGTTCCCTTCCATACGGTGCGGACATTACATGAGAATCTATAACTAAGCGTACGTATTTTTGGCAATCTCCAGGCTTTATACGTTTTTGTTGATCACGTATATTTTTCTTCCATAATTTATCGCTTTGCTTGTCCATTATTTTTTTTTTAAATTTTGAATTAAAAATGGAGTGGTGATTGTGAACGAACTATTCAATTGAACTATTAACTCAATTAACCTAGTTCATATCAAAGAACTCTTCTAGGTTAATGATTTATATAGTTTGAGGGTAATTTTCAATTTCATTATTGTATGGTCACATTTTGGCCAATGTTATTATATGTTACAAATTTAAGCAAATATGGCCGCAGTATAAAAACCCCTGCAAAAATAAATTTTGATACAAACTTAACCGGCACAAACAATAGGTTGTTAAGCGGCCCATAGACTATCAAGCTTGTTGTTCAACATGCTTGGCAAACATGCAAATTGTTTTACATCATCAAGCAAATTGGATGATTTTCATAAAAAGATATTACTTTATATACATTTTAATAGTTCATATGAAAGATAATGTCAAGAGCTTTTGAATTAAGAAAAAAAACTAGTTACTTGAAAAAATTAACTAGAAAGAGCACTAGTTTAGATGTCATAAAAATAATTATATACCTCGAAAAACCGTTCTTTCGCAGTAAAATTAGGAAATAAAGTAACAAAATAGAGTTGTCGCTCAAAAAAGATCTAGTTCAATAAAACGAAATAAACTAGATCACTATTAGCTGTCTTTGTGTGGTAATTTATATAAATTCTATATTAGATCACGTTAAGAATTAACTTGTGAAATTATTCAGGCTATTATCAGCTTACAGTGAATGTTCCTGTTAACACCTCGCCGCACAAGCACAGCAACGGCTCGGTTAATATTTTTTCCTTTTATGCTACACACAGACGAAGGAACATTAGTAGAAACATGTTTCTTTTTAAGTACAGGCGATGGAACCAAGAAGGAAACATCAGTTCTGTGTGCTCGAATATCCTACTACTGAACAAATATACGCGGCAGAAAAGCAAATTTTTAAAATTTGTTTTTAAAAATGTTTCTATATTCTTATCTTAATTTTTCATATGCTGCTGTTTTTACTTTTATTTTTAAAGATATCACATTCTATGTCCCATAATTCTCATACATTTTTATATTAATTTATACATTTTTATATTAATTTATAAAATTTTTATTATTTTAAATTGTCACCATTTTCGTATCTTTTTTATTTTATTTACTCCGCAAATTGCAAAAGCACCGCACACAACGACTGCTCTTAACGAAGCAAGATGTTCTTGTTCTTTCCGTAACACACGCAAATGATATTCATCAGGCATAAAATGTGTATTTATTTAACGTTCGACGTTTTTTAAAAATGTGCATTTATTGGTCTTGTGCTGCTAAGGCGGGGTAGAGTCTGGTTGATACTTTACGTCTCCTTTACGGGTATTCGATCGTCTCCATGGGCTTAAAAATTATGTTAAGAAAAACAAATTGTTGTTGCTTTGCGTATATATACATTTATAATTTTTTTTAACTTAATTTTACATTTGCTGTCAAGTTAATTTTCTTTAAGAAATCGAAATTGTATGCGTTGGCAGCACTAATTTGGTAATAATTTAATAACTTTGGTCTTTGGAGCAGCTGTTATTTTGTAAAAGAAATTTCAAATATAGTAAAATGAGCAACTTATTAAGATTATTACTAACTACTACAAAAAATATTTATAATTATCAACCTTGTCGTTTAGTAAGCCAGCAACCACTGATTCAATGTCTGAAGAAAGCGTTAACACTTAACACCAAAGCATGCAGATTACAGCAATCAGCTCATAAGCCATTTGATGGTATACAACGTTCCAGTTTGTGCACCAGACCATATGATATAAGCACCAATGTTGCGAAAGATGTTATATTGTTTAAATATGAAAATGCTCGATTTTTTAAAATAATAAATATATTCGGAATATGTCAATTTATTTTTTGGACCTACTTATCACATTTTGCTTTTTCCACATTAAGAGATGCCCCAGTGGAAAAAAAGGATGATGAAGACTTAAAATGGTATGAACGTATTAATTTGGGAGAGAACAAGTATCGAAATGGCATAACTATTATCAGTTTTTTAATAGGTAACTATTTCGGAATTATATACATATGCAATATTTACAAATATTCCCCAACAGGTTATGGCATTTTGACTGCAGTTTGGATGTATACTTTGCGCTCCGTAAGATTTTTAATTTTAAGAAAAGGCGGCCGTGATATTACTCTGGTAACTTATGGACCCTTTGGCCACAATCGTATCATGACAGTACCTCTCAAAAATATATCTGCCCAACAACAAAGGCAAATGGTCAAAACTTATTTACCCCTAAAAGTTCGCAACCGATCCTTTTTCTACGTTCTCGATATGCGAGGAGAATTTAAGAATACACAACTTTTTGACTATACTGCTGGCCTTTATAGAGGTATTTAAGTAACAAAAATATTTATAGTTAAAAATCCTTTTATTTGAAAAGTAGTACACACTGTATTAAAGTCTTAAAAAGTAAATGCTATAAACTAGAGATCTCATACTGGTTGAAATTAATAAACGGGTTCAGGTTTCTGCGTTAAAAGCAAACCAAAACGCTTCTTAATGATAAGACGTTGTCTGGAGTATTTGTCTTCCGGAGAAAAATGTGCTGGATGAGCTGAGGTTGTAGGTCTGCCATCATCAGTTCGTTTCTGTGAAAAATATAAAAGGTAAACACGTGTTGTAATAAAGAATTTGAATAAATTTTACCTTTAAAGTGTAAACACGGTCACCATTTTCGTTTAAAGTGTACATTAAATACATATTTGTTGATTTTTTTTAAATTAAAACACAATAAATATATTACAAGAGCCTGTCAGTATTTAACACGTGCGCTTTATAGCAGAGTTCACAGATTACTTACAGATGTGTTACCAATGACGTTGTATGGAATTGTAAACATGAACCGTATGGTTTTATGTGTAGAAAAAGACCCAAATTAAAATCGTTTGTATTGCGCATTTTTTCATATATCCGTCTCATTCTAGACTTAAGTTTTGACATTTTATTTCACAAACTAGTTCAATTGAACTATTTACTTCTTTTTCTAATAACCATTCATTTAACTTTTGGTTAGGAAAAGTGATTTTTTTTCAAACAAATTTGAAGTCATATTCCTATTCAGTTACAAAAAGTAAATAAAATCCTTTAAATTTATTTCATACAGCCAATTTTATTATAAATAAATAAAAATAAAATAAATTTAGACTTTGTTGCATGCAATTATTCCGTGCGATTTTTGTTTGTCGGCGTACGGTGTAGTGAAGCGGTGTAACAAAAAAGGCAAAGTTTTCGTTTTTCGTGCATGTTCTGTTATCTGTCTCTGACACTCATATGTATTCTTCTTTTGTTGCTGCATACACATTCAGTTTTCGCGCAATTAAAGTCACCGTATAAATAGTCATATCTTTCGAAGCAACTTTGAAAAGGGAATAAACAAAATTGCACGAAATTAATTGCATCATATAATTTGGCTCATAAAATGTTTTTATTAATCCGCGCTTCTGACATTTTGTGTTTGAACTAGGCTTTCGTATTTTAGTTCCTTTTAAAGAAAGCTGCTTATAGTTCAGTTCTTTCCGCTCAATCGCTCTTCTAGTTCAATCACTCTTCTAGTTCGTTTAGCTTTCCTAAACTGCAATTACATACTCTCAAAATCTAGTTTAAACTGGATTTCGATCATATGGAACTGTATACTATTATAAGCGAACTAGATTTCGAAATATAGTTTAAACTAGATTCCGAGCCTAATGTAAATGCAGTTCTAGTTAATTGTTTTTTAATTAAATTTAATAGATAAACAAGAACTGCAACATGTAAACACAATTTTATGCAAACAAAAAATGTCTTAAAAATTAAATTTAAAATAATTTTCGTGTTTAAAGCTTTTTCAAAAGCATTTTATCTTTTTGTACTTAGCCCTTTAGTCACTGCTTCACAAAAAATGAAGACTTTTTTTTAAAAATTATGATTGATTTTTTATAAATCTTGAGAAATGTTTCTTTTTTCAAGGAACTAAATAAAATTTCTCAAAAAAAAAAAAAAAATGAATAACGTCTTCATATCAAATAAAGCCGGATGTCTAAAAAATCTAGTCCGAAAATAAAAACTTGAGCTGGCAACATTAAAAAAAAAGCTGATTATGAGAATGAAAAGAAATCACAATATCTAAAAGAGCTTAAGTTTACGAACTTTTTCACAAATCATAGTAAAGGGTAGTTCAATTGAACTATTTCGTTCAGTAGTTTGTTTTTTTCTCAATTCCCTTTTTAAAGTTGCTTCCAAAGTTGTGATTTATTTTGCTCTTAATTGAATGTGAATAAAGCAACAAAAGAATAATGCATATGTGTGCGAAAGAGAAATAACAAAAACATGCAGGAAAACAAAAACCGTGTTTTTTGTTGTTATACTACATGTTTCTCCACTAAACAAGAATTGCATGCAAAAAAGTCAGCGCGTCATGCCAATTTTGATAGCTTGCCGCATAAACACAGCTAGTATCAATGTAAATGTGGTTGAGAATAACTTATAATTCTCTTAATGTAAACTTATGTCAAATTTATTTGGTATTTTCGAAAATAATTCAGCGAACAAACACAGCATTTTAGTTGGTTTCAGTGACCACAATTTCCAGTGCAAAAGCTGCAGCTTTTGATGGAGTGAGTAACGACACAACTCTATAATGCTGTGTTTTTGCGGAGAGGTGTTAACAAAAACATTCACATGTAAAGAGGTAAAGAGATAGAAAAAACTGTAAACATCGATACAGATGATGGAACATTGTGTTTGGAAATAAAATATAAAATATCAAAAAAACATTGATATTTGAGGAAACAAAAATGAAACATGAATTTTAACAGGGAACATTGCTACACACGATGGAACATTAAGTGTTTTTACTAATGTTCCTCCGTCTGTTAGCAGCATTATAGTGATATTTTATCGAAATATATATATGGTAGCACTAAAAAGATGAAAAACAGAGTTATTCTTTAAAAAGTGGCATCTTTTTTTTTTGACAATTTAATTAAACAGATCAAATTTTATTGCTTGTGTGTGCGGAGGGTGGCTTGTCGCTGCGGATGAATTTATTTTCATCTATTTTTTACAAGAAAAAAGTAGCTAAAATTAATATAAAAAATTAAGAATTCGATGTGCCGGTTTAAGTGAATTGAAAAGTTATTTACAAAATAAAAAGAGAAGTTTTTTTTCCAAAAACGGGAGTTTATGATTAATAAACTATTAGCAAAAATTTAAAAACAAACAAATAAATTTTTTAGAGGTAAGTTGTAATATAAACATTCTAAAAGAAAACGAAATTTTTAATTTGCCCCCTTTAGAAAAATGTATTCAATTGTTTATGTGCAGCAATAGGGTTACCAAAATTCACAAAGCAGCAAAATATAATGGGGGGGATAATTTCAAATTGTGTATATCCAATACACAATTTTATATTAATAGTTTAATTTTATTTTACTTTCGAAATGTGTTATTTATTACGTTTTGTATTAATATTCAAAACTTTCAATTCTTTAATTATCCTTTAGATTTTTTTTATGTTTTGAACTACGTTTATACTGAACAATAAAATACGTATTTTCGTTTTCTTTAAATTTAAGTTTTTTTTTAAATATAAGTTTTAAATCGAAAGCATGAATAAAACAAAAATACGTATTTTGGGGTTCCATACGAACGTTATACTCTACGTTCATAATAAAATCTAAATGAAAATTAAAGATTTTGATATGTAGAAAAACTACACTAGGGCGTGCATCCCTTATAAACGGTATAAAATTAAAGCACCAGCCTTCAGAATAAAAAATAAACAAATTCTATATCAATATTTTACGATAAAAAGTTTTAAATTTTTGGTTATTTTGTATATTTAGCTTCTTATACATGTTGGCTCTCAAATATTATCAGTTATTTTGATGTTATTTGTATTCATATTTTTCAGAATAAGTAAAAATGACTGTTAGTAGTCGAATACTGAATTAATGGAACGATTAGAATATTTTGTACATTAATATTGTATAGGAGGACGCCAGCTGGTACAGTAATGTTGTAAAAGCTTCTTTTAATAACTAGTTTCATGTCTTATTAGCAACAGCTTCTTAATTGTACTTAGCTCTGTGACACCATGTTTAAATTACTTTTATAGAACAGGTTCTATCTATAAATATTTTGGTACAGTGTTGTAACAATAAGAAACTATATAATTCAAATAGAACGTCTGCAATAATGTCCGAAAAAACACTAGATAAATGAATTTATCGAACCAATTGGGTTTAATTATAAAATATAATAGGATAATATTAACACAATTCTTTTCCAACATTAAAGTTTTAAAACTGGTAAAAGTGATATAAATATGTGATTTAAACGTAAATATTTTAGCTTGTATTGCTTTAACATTTGGCTTTGCAATGATTACCATGGTGCTTTAGTGTTCAAAATATTTTGATAGAGTACAATAAAATGTAAATTTATAACAAATTAATACCAGATTGCAATGTAACTTCGGAATAAAAGTCAACATTGATAAACAGCAATATTTGGTTATTCCCGAATATTTTTCATTTAATCTAAGTGTATCAGTATTTTTTACCCAGTATTTTACTTCAGAATACTAAGTTTATTTTACAAAATAAATTAAAACGTATTCCAAATATTGAAATGATTTTGTTTATGAAAACAAAACTAACAAAAAGATATCATTGCAGATGGGAAATTACTGGAAATGGATCAAACTTATCTGTATATAATTTAATTTGCATTAAATTAATATTTCGGTTTCAGCAATTATTGTATTAAAACTAAATATCGAAATCGAATATTCCGAAATGGAAATTACACTTTAAATTTTTTTTTTTTTTTTTTTTTTTTTTTTTTAATAGTCTTTATTCAAGTCTTCATTATTAAAAAAAAATTTATTTACAATATTTCGAGATATTACTTAAAAAGTATTTCAACAATTAACAACTAAATAATTAAATAAAGAAACTAATACGTAATATCACAGCCATAAGGAAAATTGACAATCAAAAAACCTTGTAATTAATTAGTGTTATAAAAAATTTTAACAACAATCACTAATGAAAACTCTTTAATAACAAAGAGTCTATTAGTGATTATTGAGCAAATTCCTTATTATCCCATACTTAGACGTTCTGCATTTATCATTAAATGTCAGAGTCAATTGTCTCGCAAATGAATTAATCATTATGTGGTTGAAGTTACTGTGCAATAGGTTAGTAGAATATTTAGGGTGTAAGTTGTGAATTATTTTTAGATTTTTAAATTTTAAATAGGTTCTGTCGTTGGAAAATAATTATTTGAGTTCATATTAGTTTTATAAAAGCCTTTACATAATGTTTAAGAGTTATGTTGTTGGTGTCTTAAAAATAAGATAAAAATGTGTAACACTTAGTGTGTTAAAAAAAAGTTATTTAAATATATTTGTAAAGAATTCCGATTTTCAGCAGTACGAATAGGAAAGAATTTTTCAAATATTCCGGAATAGCTTGAAGTGTTAAAGTATACCTCCGAAAAGAAAACTGGTGAATAAAAAAGTTTTAACAGCTATTGAGACTTGACGATAATCGATGATATTTAGCTGGAAATTTCGATCGAAAACATGATAGCAAAGTACATTCAAAACAAAATAAACCAAGAAGATACAAGGTTAGAAAGAGTGAAAATACTAACCGCTTCCAAGAAGGAATATAATTCTTGATATCTTAAAAATTAACGCTATCTTTAGATAACTATCTGAAATTCTTAAGGATCTAAAGAATAAAAAGAACGATGAAATCAACTCCACCAATACTCACAAGCAAATTGTAACTGTAAATTGTAATTTAAATATTTTTTTGCAGTGTAAAGTGTGAAAAATTTTGTATTTTACTAATTAATTTTTTAAACGCATTCTTTGCTAAAATGTGCAAAATTAATGCATTCTTCAAATCTTATCGTTATGAACCATTCCTTTTGAACTAAGCACTTAGGTAAAATACATCTTAGTTCAAAAGTATTTTATGTAAGTTAATAAATTATTAATTTTTTTATCTTGCCTAAAGCACATATAACGCTTGATTTCAAATCGGATTGATACTGACAGCAATGTAAAGGGCTAACTATATTATACTTTTGCTAACTTAAGCTACTGTCAAAAATCAACGAAAAGTCTGTCAAATGCTTAATCAACTTATTGAAGAATTTTTGGTGGCTACAATGTACTTTTTAAACTTAAATACTTACTACACTTAGTTGCAAATATTTGTACTTTTGCAAAAACTGTTTTCTTCTTATATTTCCAAAATATATGTGTATTTTCGAAAAATATTATTTAATGTGTTCAATTTATAAATATTTTACAATTAACGAGTTAATCTATATAAATTTTAAATAATTTAAAGAAACAAATGAAAACATAAATCAAAAAGTACTAAAAAATGCAACAGTGCTTGCATCTTAATCGAAAAACAAATACAAAACCCACCCCTTTTGTTATACATGCACGTTTGTTTTTTAACATTTTCAATTAAATTTCCTATAAAAATATTTTCCGCGTACATTGCAGTTTGTTTTTTTTTTCATAAACAGTTTTTTTAAAAACACATGATTCCTTAAGTAAAGTGCGGTCAGTTTCGCTGTTTGCTTAAGCAAATGACACTTGACGAAACTTAACGAAAAGTTTGTTAAGTACAATATAGTCATACACATTTGATTACATGTATTCGCACATTTGCTTAAGCTAGCAAAAGTATAATATAGTTAGCTCTTAAACCAAATGTGAGCGCAACCTTACCAATAACTTGACAGTTACTGATTTACTCTATGTAATTGATCTCTTATGCAAATTCATAAATTTTTTCGCCAATAAGAAAACAAGCTAGTGTCACATGGGCTTATGTTAAGTAACTTTAACTAAAAAATGATCTAACTACAAAAAAATCTTTTAAAATTTTAGTTTACCAAAGTTCTTCTATAATTTTAGTTTTTGTTTCTTGCATGATTGTATTTTTTATGTTGTGTTATTTTTTAGATGATGCCGGAATCATGTGACTCGTGATTATTGCGTATCACACACGCACCTTAAGTTTCATTATGTTTAAGTCAAACCTGAAACGAAAGATGCTTTTAAATTAATATATGAGTATTTTGGGTATTCCTACAATATTTTTTAGGAATGAAAAAAATTTTAATTTGGTAACCCTAAAATGTGTAGTGCATAAAAAGTACCAAATACGTAATTCATGATTTAAAGTTTGCATTATCAACAAAATAATATCCTCTTCTAAATTATTGTTTTGAATGCTAGGTCAGTATGATTTTTTGCCGACGGGACAAATTTCTACAACTTTTTCCATATGTAAAAAACATAACCTCAAAAAAAAAGTATACACATGTACTCAATTATTGATTTTTGTGGTCAACTAGGTGGGGTCACTTAGGACCCACAACTCTATAAAAAAGAAGTCTGAAATTTTCTAAAAAAAAACTCTTACATAAAGCAATATGGCCGCCAACTAAATAAGTCATGGAATATTTTTAAGTCTGCTCATACATATAGAAAATTATCAGATACAGTTTTATAAGTTGTACATATAAGCTTTTTTTACGTTTTTTTTTGTGCATTTCTGCTTATTTGCTTGCCAAAGACCCATTCTACAAGTTTGTGTGTAAAAAAGTTGGCTCTCTTTCATACTAATTGTCCACACCTCTCTCCCTTTCTCTTGGTTATTATCTACAAAAATATTTAATTTTTCATTCTGAATTTTCGGTCCAGTACCGAAGGTTTTTTTACCCTTAATTCTATATAGTATGGTTCAGATTAAAAAAAATGTTAATAGATTGATATATACTATATATGAGTACTTCATATGATGTATGTTGATTATCATATATAAGTACGTTGCTTTTACATGTAGATTTTGTTGTTATTGTATAATTCTGGAGTCATATAATTTCTTTTTGATTATATAATTAGATATAGTTATATATAAATATGTTTAAAATTGTTTTAAGTAATTAGATTTTAGTTCAAATATAACTACTTCCCTTCCTACCTCCCCTATTGAATAAAGTAATTCTGTCTCTTTTTAATGGTTACTTGTTTTATTATTAAATGTGTTTTTGTTGGTTTCTTTTCATATTTTTTTAGGTAAATGACTTTTCTCTCTTTGTTACGTTTTCAGCAACAATTTTAAAATATGCAATTTTTTTCGACTTCTTTGATGTTTTCTAGTCATTTTATAGGCTAATGTTTGGCCTCTTCCCTATATTCTAAATCAAAATCTAAAATATTTCATGATTTGTTTATGATTTTCATTTATATGCCAGCACTGGTCATATACCAACATCTCTATTACACTGAAAAATTTTTATTGATTATGATATGTGTTTTAGATTTAAATTATCGTTGACACAGTTCTTAAATTTTTGCTAAAATTTTTATAAAAATAATTTGAAAATATTTATTTATATAAAATTTTTATTTATATTTTTCCACTTTGTGGAATTCTCATTTGTTTTGTCTCTATTTATTGCTAAACTAGTTTTTATCTCTGTTAATGTGTACACTTTCTTTAAGTGTATGCGTAAATTAAGCAAAAAATAAACTTGTTTTTATATAAGACATAAAAATTCTTTAAATTTTTAATAAATATTTTAAAGTTTTTTGAATAAAGTTGAAATATTTTTTTTTTTTTAAAAATTGATTTTTTTTATACATGTAGGTATAAAAATTTTGCTTTATATGTTAAATATAGACATTATTTGTAAAAAATTTAATAAAAAATATTTCTAAAAATATTAATTTTTTATATAACAAAGATGAAATATTTTGTAAAAATAAAACCCAGGCCATAATAAATTAACCCAAAAAGAGCGTAATAAAAAAGAGAGCAATAGTAAGTACTTGTTTATATGTACATATATATTAAAGTTTTTTTGTTACAAAAAAAATCGATGTCTGTCTATATCTTTTTAATCACATAAAATGTATATTATAAGGGCATATTAATTTTATTTATTTATTTATTTTCAATATTAAAATCTAAAAACTTTTGACTTTATATAAGTATCTAACCTAAAAGAAGAGAGAAAGAGAGAAGAGACAGAGTTAAAGAATAAGTAGAGGGGAAAGGCAAAACAAAGAATTTATAGAAAAATCTATAAAATTCTAACAAGGTTCCTAAAATAAAAAAAAAAATGAAAAAATTTTTATTTTAAATTGCAATTTTTTATAAATACCCTTGTGACCGTTCACATATACTTCTATATTGTGAACACATACTTATCCACCGAAACTTTGTATATGTATTATATATATAAAAAAGCGGCGTCATAAGTGACTGTATCTGTATCTCATGTTTTGTTATAACCATTCGTTTTTTTTTTTGTAAATTTTTGTATAATAGGTATATACGGCAAATATTAATGTTTGCTTTGGTCTGGTAATAACATTAAAAAAAATGGGTCTAAATCGAAAAATTTAATAACATTTTAAATTTATACATCTTTTAGATAATTAGTTTTTGCAGTTACAGATACATTTTTGGTATCAAAATTATAGTTGAATATTATGTCATGGACTGAACTTAGTTATGCATTTTGAGTTTACACCTGGTACAGGTTTCTACAATCTTTGTTTGTTAGTACTCTTGCCAAACAAAAAAATATTACTATAGTGAATTACAAGTAGTAAACTCGTCTGCCATTCGTATCTATAGATGTTTTTCTTTTTTCAGTAACTGTATGCATTGTAGGGGGTCTAAAGGTCAAAAAGTTTGGGTCATACTGTTTATTTTTTTAAAAGTTTAATTATTAGTAATGTTTAAACATAAATATTTTAAGTCCTTAAATTTTTTTGTTTTTTTGCATGAGCAACTTTTCAATTAGATTCGTGTATGTATCCATCCAATAAAACAAAATACGCCCATGACTTGTGTTTTTCTATGTTCTACATCTGGTTTTTATTCTGTAATATGAAAAACTACCAGATATTAAAAATAAGAAAAACGTTAAATTTTATATAAAATCAAAAAAATCTTTTCTTTCTAAAGCTCTAAACAAAAAGCTTTAACATATTTAGTTATTCCACCTAAACTAATTAAATATTTATATTTTTATTCAAAATAAATTTATTTTGAATAAAAAGTAGGAAAAAATGTTACTGCTGCCTGTTTTATGCGATTTCTTGTTCCACACTAAATCAAATTAAAAAAAAACATATTTTGTAGAAAATGTGGATTTTATTTATAAAAATATGGCAAAAAAGTAACATAAATTTTAAAAAAATTAATAACTCATTTTGGTATAATTTGTTCATGTTTTAGTTCGTATATGATTTCCACCTAACCTAAAAAAAACTTACCCGTCAACTTTTTGGTAGTGTTTATTGTGTAATGGCATCATCGTGCTAATGATTGTGTGTATATAGCAGTATAGCTTGGAGATATCTACAGCAAGTTCAATTGTCTGATGATACCTTTTACATAAATAGGGACTTAAACATTTTTAAGTAAAGGTAAATTTTCCTTGTTCAAAATGCAACCCTACTTTCTTTCCCCTCCTCCTTTTGCTTTATCAATAATATTGACTTTCAGGAAAAAGTGTGGTTTTGCCGCCGGATCCAATTTTGTCTGAACTTCTTCCCTTGAAGTAAAAAAAATGTACTTTTGACATTTGGTCATTTCCCGACTGTACAGTCTGAAATAAATCCATTACCCGATTAAGTTTTACGAACATCAAAAGTCATACCAGTAGTATCTTTCGTTATATTTTTTACTTTGCATAGTTGTTGTTCAGTACTCTGTTTCACGTGTTAACGTACGGTCGCGTTTTTGTTTTTGATTTACATTAACAAATTGCGTTTTTTAGACGTTAGTCTACAGGAGCAAATTTTATTAAAAATATATTTTTAAAAATTGCAAAATGTAAGTTTTTCAAAAATAATTTTTTGATATTTTTTATTTTGTTTTCTTTTTTTATTTCTTATTCTCTTTTCAATATCTATCTCTCTCTTTGTTTCACTTATTCTCTTTATGCAGTTGTGTTGTTAAATTATTTTCCATTTATCATTAAACGGCCATTTTGTTTTTCTGTATTCAAAAGTAAGTAACAAAAACACTTAATTTTTTGTTGCTTACCATTTGGTTTCTTAATTATTTTAAAAAATGTTCATTACATTCCTTAAGTAAGTGAACATTTGTTCATGCTTACTTAAGAAACATAAAGAAAGTAAAATGTTATATTTTTATAGGTTTCGCTTCATTATATGTATATAGTATTTTGCTATCTCAACAGATAGTACCAATCCTATGTTATAACGGTTCGCGGATTATATAGTAAACATATATGTGTATAAAATCTGAACAATTTAAGCTCTGGGATAAGTTAGGTTTATATTACATACTTGGCAAAAAGTGAGATTTATAAACTAAATTTCTCATTTTAATTAACAAGAACTAAATGCCGTCGCCATTATGACAACTCGAAAGTTATATTTTTCTAATGCTGGCATAAATTTTTATAAAGCATAAAATTAGATTCATATTAAATGTCATGGGAAATTGCATAATCATATTGATATAAATTTAAAAAAACTTATGTGTGTATTCCTAAAAATTTTGCCGACTTTTTTTTTGGCCTGTATCACTATACTTGTCTCATTGCAGCAGTGTTTCATAAATAAAAGTAACCGAATAATTCTATAACCGAATATTTGTTTATAGTAAAGTCTATGGGCCTCTATTATAGTCAGCACTTGGTCCGATTTTTTACTTGAAATTTCTTAAACAAAAAATTTTGTTAGAAAATTGTTTACTTAAGTAAAAATTCGTACTAAGTGCTGACTAGTATACTGACCCAATACAATGTAAATTTTTATGGGTTTATTTACAATTGTTTTGAGTTTGTTTAAGTGTTAACTCAGCATTAAGTTGCGTTTACAATACACTTTAAATCTCGTTTAAACTATATATACAATGTATACAGTACCATATGATGGAAATCAAGTTTCAACTAGATTTCCAGTTTAGTTCTATGAAAACTACTCAGTATGGCAATCTGAAAAATTTAATTCTTTTTTAGGTGTAGTTCAATCTTAAAGTTTGGTAAAATGAGAGTAAAAAACTTTCTCACTCGGGAAGTCTTCCGAAACGGAATCGCCGGTCTTAATAAATCTTGGATATATTTTAAAAGAGAAAAGTACATAAAACTAAAAATTTTGATGAAATATATTTATTATTTTATTTATTTCTTTGTAATAAAAGTAGACTAATTGGCCAATAAAATTATATTACATGTACCTTATTTATTGTACTTTATTCAATTTTTTGAATTTGGATATGTGATAGAAAAAAAAAAATTAAGATCGACTTGTGTGGACCTAGAACCTCCAACCTAGAAGTTTTTATGAAATTTGGATACAAATTAAAAATGCTTTTTTTCTTTTTTTAATGAAACATGCAAGTTTAATATCGTTAGAAAGGGTTTTTTGCGGGTTTTATATTGGTATCTTTTTAAGGAATTTTATGTTTTGTTTACTTCATATGGAGAAGTATGCTTTGTTTTTAAAAGCAAAACATGAGGCTCTTTCTACTAATTAGTGGGTTGCTTTCTTTGGCAAGGTGATAGAGGAGATATGAAAGGAGGTAAAAGGGTTTCAAATAAGGCAACACTGTAATTGCTCGAGATGAAGAATCTTAGAACATTTAAAGGAGGACAATTAAAGGAGGTAAAAAATTAAGGGTTTTAAATATGACAACACTATGATTGCGTGAGATGATGATTCTTTTGAACAGTTGTTGCGCAAGATCTGATGAAGAGTTTGCGAACTTATTAAAGCTTTTGGTTCAAAGCCCTGTTGATTTGGTAGGGTCAATAATTGTGCGATATTTGTTGTGGATAAAAAATTTTTACATATTATTTTCCTAAATTGATGTTTGCCGTCAATGGGGTTCGAAGCCGTAACCTTCTGCGTAACGCTAAAAAGCCAGAAGTGATTTTAACCTATAATTTTAATTTTACAAAATAGTGGCAATCCTATGTTTTTGAAATTCTATTAAGCATAATTAATTAATAATGTGGTTATTTATTTATTAATTATATAATTACAAATTATATCCTAATACCCTAACCGAGCACTAGCAACAAAGGCTATCCGGCTCGTTGTAGCGAAAACAGACCAGAGCCTCTGGTGGGAATTGAACCCACGACCCTCGCACTGATAAGCTAGCACGCTACCAACTAGCCTACCGGGGCGCTCTAAAAATGTGGTTTTATTTTGGTATTGTATGTAATAATTTGCTGTTATTATCGATACTAAATTCTTTTTAAAATATAATTAAACTAAATTGCAAAATGTTAATTTTTTTTCCTATTTTCATACTGTGTGAGATCAAGAGTCGGAACTGTAAATTGCTGTAAATATACCTTTTTTCAAATTTCATGTACAAAAAATAATTTAATGTAAGTGATTTTTTGTACAAAACCTGATAAAATTACTTTGTTAAAAATTTACTGTCACAATGTTCATTTAGCAACAAACTACAAAATTTAAATTATATTTTAACTGGACATTCAGTAATAATGCCTAAATAATTGAAAATAAATTCTTTATTTCTATAATGGGTTCATACCTAACTCCAAAACGTTTTTTCGTGTTTTTTTTCATGTTTTCGACTTTCAAATTTCATAACATAATATATTTTTTTATTTATAAAAAAGAATATTTTATAATAAAAAATGAAATAATTATTTATTTTCATATCTGGAGATGCCTAAAACATGGAAATAAAAAAAACATATACTCTAATGTAAAATAGATTTACCAGCATTGGTAAGACATTTTTGTCCCTACTGAGACCAAAATCCGCCAAATAAAAATTATTTTAAAATATTTTTAGACACGGTTTTATTATTTTTTAAATGAAATAACGTTTTGAAAAAACTCTCTTCTTTTACATCCCAAATTTTTCCTATAAAAATTAAATAAATTACCTTCTTAGGACTCATGTTAAGCCAAATGTAATACACAGTGTGACAATAATTTACAAATAAATTTTATTTTTCCACTACAATTTGGAATATATTTCGTTTTAATTATATTATATATATATATAATTATATTATATATATATAATTATATTATATATATATATATATATATAATTATATTATATATATATATATATATATAATTATATTATATATATATATATATATATATATATATATATATATATATATATAATTATATTATATATATATATATATATATATATATATATATATATATATATATATATATATATAATTATATTATATATATATAATTATATATTTACATTTCAAGGCCTCCAAATTAAACTATCTTAAGACTTACCACTTACTACATATTACTTTCAAAAATATACTAAATATACAAACGCATACTTATCGCACAAAACAGCTAATATTAACTAATAGCCGATTCGGTGCGTTTAAATTATTCGACAAATTTTATCATCACTATGAAATTAACAGCTGTTTAATACTGAGATACCAACTTAGCGCTTTTTCATTACCCCAAGTCACAAAAGCTTTACATTCGGAAAGTGTTGGTTCAGCATAAAATAATGAAAATTGTGCTCCGCCAAAGACTAAAGTGCTTTTTAGATATATTTTTAATTTGAGGTTATTTTTATGTTGGTTTGTTTACAAAAAATGTGGTTGTCAAATCGAAATCCATTTGTTCATATTATTTTCGCATAAGTAAATTCACCAATTTTTCGTCAATTCAAAATCAATACGAAATCAATCAAGAGTCATACCGGCTTAAAGCCCATATGACACTTGCTAGTTTCAGTATTAATAAGCTTAATAAGAAGAGAGGTCAAACTAACTTATGTATAAAGAGTATAAACAATATTTCTTTACAAAATAGAATATTTGATAATGAACCATAAAAATATTCATACCAGAACAATCCTAAAGGCTCATTTAGCCATACGTAACGTAACGTATCTCTATATGGTTCTCTTTCTAACTCATTAACATAGATTGAACCAGCCGATTTACTCGAGCGTAAAAGTAACGTTTCGTAAATGTGGAATTTCTAGATGACTTACGTAAGCGTGTCAATTTATGCTTTGTGGATATTTCTTAATAAATTATAAAAAAAGAAAAAAATTTAGTTAAAAAATGTGTATTGTAATATGCACATATAAATATAAATAAATTTCTTCGTGATGAATATAAAAAATATACAAAAAATGTAACATGGATTTTGGTTTATATTTTTATGGAAATGACATAAGCCACCTTGCAGCATAAACAAAACTAATTTAATATAATAAAGTGGGCAATTTAGTTTGGTTGGACCTAGCTTTTTGCTTCTTTAAAGTTGGCATCACTGCTAATTTGTTTAGTATGTTCAGTGATTGGCAATATAACTACAACAAATTCTTTAGGGAAGTTTAAAATAACAAGTATTCGGTTGATAGCGCAAGTTTATTTTTAATTTAAAAGAACTTTTACTTTTTTTAATAACAAATATAATTTTCTTTCATTTTAGATAATCTATTTAATGCAGAAGAAAATTAATATTTATTAAAAAAAAAAATACACAAGATGATGGAAGTTAAACAAAATACACCTGTTGATCTGAATGATTTATTGACATCTGATAAAAATAGCGGTACCGATGAAGTTGATGATGCAGTTATGACAGATTTAACAGAAAATTCACATGAATTGGAATGTAATTTAATTAAAACAACAAAAGGTATGCAATAAAAAATTTAATACAATTTTGTCGATTTTTATTAAAAAAAATGTTCTATTGATTTACAGAAAAACCTTCAAGTATTGCTGAATTAGAGAATGGAGATGACGCCGTGACATCACTAATTAATGATGATGATGTTGGTGCAGATTTGGAAGTACCAGCTGAACTGGAAGATGCTTTATTGGCCGATGATGACGTATTACCTAAATTAACAAAAGATATAGAGGAGCCACCAACAACAGACGATATATTGGCTGATAAAGTGGAAACCTCAAATTCTACCACAAGTTCCATAAATGTCCGAGATCCCGGCGATGATTTAGACACTTTGTTGTCGAAAATCAATGATATTGTTGAGGATTGCATTGATAATGATAATGAAAGCACCGTTAATACAGAAAAAGATGAAGAAGAGGACAAGACAGAAAAGAGCGAATGTAATGAAATTGAAAAGTCAATTTTAGATGAGAGCGTAATATTTATGGGAGTTGCAAATATCGACCATCAAACGACAACAAAAGAAATTTGTAATAAAATTGTTGAAGTAAATGAAACAATAGTTGGGGAAGAGGAAAAAGAAGGAATTTCAGAAGATGTTGAGATGTCTGAAATAGTAACTAATGATGTTGTAGTAGATAAAAGCAAAGAAAAATTGGAAGAAGAAAAAATTGATAATAATATAGTGGAAGAGGAGAAAATTGGAGATAAAGTCCAATGCGATAAAGGGGAAGGACATATAGTGGAAGGAGAGGAATTAGAAGATAACGTCGAGGAAGATAAAGTAGAATATAATAGGAAAGAAGAGAAAGTAGAAGATAAAGTGGAAGAAAAAGTAGATGATAAAGTGGAAGCATGTATAGTAGAAGAAATACTAGTAGAAAATAAAGTAGAAGGTAAAGTGGAAGATAAAGTAGAAGACAAAACAAAGGAACATAAAATTGTAGAAGATACAGGAATAACTGATGACAACAGCAATCCAGAAGAAACTGTTAATGCAATTTTAAATGTTTCAGAAACGGAGAATAAAAAAGAAAATGATATTATATCCCAAACAGACAAACTTTCAGAATTTGAAACAAATTCTACAATTACCGGAATAAAAAATCATGAAGAAAAGACTGAAGTAACAAAACTTGAAGCTGTACAAGACAATGAAATAACCTCTAACAGTAATGAAAATGTAAAGCTTAAAAACTCTTCACAAGAAAATGAAGTCACCAATGAGAGCGTTACAACTTCGGATAATAACAAAGAAGAGATTTCAGAAGTTGTGAAAATAAAAGATTCCCAAGCAAAAAACAATGAATTAGTAGGATCTAAAGAAAATTTAGCGGAAGTAAAAGAACATTCAGCTGCAAAACGTAAAATTTCTGAAAAAGTTGAAAATGAAGATTCTGATGATGATATTGTATTCTATGTAGATAAACCTCCAGGAATAGAAAACCCTAAGGAAAATGATCCAGTTGCAGAAAAACCAATAGAAGCGAAAATTGTTACGGAAAATACAACAGCAGCCAATAAAGAAGAAAAAACGACAAACAATTTTACAGCAGAAGATGACGATGTTGTTCTTTTATTAGATGATGATGACGAGGATACTAATCAGACAAAAACTGTTGCGGAAGAACAAAAGGAATCATTTGCCAGCAAAGAACCAGAAGAAAATCAAAAATCTAAATCTGAAAAACAACATGTAGAAACTGAAGATTCTTCTAAAGAGCAAAATAAAAGGTCAGATATTGATATAGATAATTCCGATAATGCGCGTGATGATTTTGTGACGGAAAAGTCTAGCGAAGAAAAAGTAAATAAAGATGAGACAACTGAAAATCCGGAAGAAACTAACAGTAATTGCAGTAGTAGCAGTAATTTGCTTCAAGAAGCTAAGTCAATAGAAAATACAATTGATGAACCAATTACAGAAGAAGTTGAAAATGATGATGAGGAAGATGATGGCGATGTTGAACTAATTGAAAGTGAATCAAAAGAAGCTGATATTTTGGAGAAAGGTGAGGAATTGGATCTAGCACCTGCAGCTAAACGTATAAGATTAAGTGAGGATAGTGAATTATCAACAAAAACCGAAGAATCTAATAAAGGACAAAAAGAAGTCGATGCCCTTGATTCTACAAGTATAACTACCAATGCAGAAAGTAAACTGGAGTCTGAAAAAGATGAGAAAATAACATCTGATACTACTTCATCATCTTCCACCTTAAAACGAACTCATGATGTCATTGAATTGGAAATCGATGAAAAATCAAATGATTCAAAGAATTCATCTACAGAAAGTATTAATAAAAAAGCACGAACGGAAGAGACATCCACAGAAAAGAAACTTGAAGAAAAAGAACACGAAGTAATAGAAGTTGATCAAGACCAGAAACTGTCTGAAGACTTAAAAGTTGATATTAAAGAAGCTATCAAAGCGTTTCCTTCCTTTAAACCCATACCATTATATCCACCACCCAAGTTTGAAGTTTTAAAATCAGAAGAATCATTTAGTTTGGACTTTTTGAAAAAATTCAGGAAATCTTTTGATAAAATGACTAAACAAGATTTAGAAGAATTAGTTTTACAAAAAGTTGTCGAAGCCATTATACACCGAAGTGAATTTTCCGAAATGCGTGACTTAATAGAAAAACAAGAGAAACTAATTACCGCACATAGAACTAAAATTTCAGAATTATCAAAACAATTTCGTGATTTAGAAATGGTACACAATCGTGTGGTCAAAGATATTGAGCAACGTAATTCGCAGTTCATAATGCCAGTTAAAATTACTCGAGCTGTGGGACTACAAGTTTATATACCTAACAAAAAAAGCGGAGCAGATCTTGGTTCTAGCACTAGCGGTACACCAAGTGTACCTTCATCGCCACAACGTCCGATTTCTTCACAAGCCTCCTCATCGACATCATCACTGACACCGCCACAACGACCGTTTTTGAACACACAGACGGAGTCACGTGCTGGTAATACAGTTTCCGCTGGTAACAACATCAGCAATGTACGTAGAGGTTGTGTACAAAAAATAACTCCTACTCGTCCAGTTCCTGGCGCAAATACTTCAACTTCTTCTGGTCCGACTGCTAATTCTTCTACCGCTTATCGAAATAATACAAATCAAGCAATGTCACAGCCACGAATTTTGAATAAAAATGCTTCTACTACGGCAAACGCTGCTGGTATACAACAAAGACCCCGTTATATTTCGGCCAATCAAGATGGTCAACGTTTGCCGACACAACAGCAGCAACCACAAATATCAAGGCTACCGGTCAATAGGTGAGTTGAACTTTTACTCATGAAGGGCAAACGGCCCTCGCTCATTTATACCTAAACTTAACTTTTACGCAATTCTTCATTTTTGTTTTGTTTTGTTTATTTTTTTAAATTGAACTGAAGTAATCAACGTCGAGTGTATGTATATGGTCGTTATTCATGTTTAACCGTACAGTTTTACCCGTGCGGTTAAAACTTCCAGAAAGGAACGAAGTGTATGGTCGTCTTTACAAGTATTTCACAATGAAAAAATAATTGTAATCGGTTCTTAGAAAAAGGTTATACAAAAAATGATTAAAAATGTGCCTTATATTAAAAAAATGGATTTCACCATTGTTATCAGCATACCTCAATTATATACAATTATTCGTTTCCCCTTGCTGTTGCACATAAAATATCGAATAAAATTATTTTTCTGTTTATAAAAATTCAAAAACATTTTTATGAAATAGCATTTTCTTTTCATAATGAAACGCCAATGCTATCAGCGTCCCATTCTGAATTGATTGCAATTTGTAGTTGAAATGTTTTGTAGTATCCTTAAACATTTTAAAGAAAATAAGATGTTTTTTATTACCCAGCAAAAAAAAGTAGAAATAAGAAGAGAAAATGAAGCAGTGATTTTGATTCCGGTGTTATGAAAATTTGGATCGGAAACAATGATTTTTACATAGGGGTGTCATAGGGTGGAAGTATTCGTTTATAATCCTTTTTCATTGCATCTAAAGCAGTTCTCAGGGTTTAGTGAAAAATGAGATCTTTTGATCTTCCCAAGTCAATTTTGAATTTAAGTTTTAACAGGACATCAGTAATCGGGCATTAGCCGCATTTTTACAATGTCACGATAGATCAAACCTGGGAAATTAGCTGACACATTTGTTGTTGCTATTGTTTAAGTTTCACAGTTGGATAAATTATAACTGGACATTCAGTAATCGGGCCTTAGTTGCTAAATTAGTTCGAAATTCTTGCAATTTTTACTGTAATAATTTTTTTTATTGATAACTTCGATTTTAAGAATTTAAAGTCTGGTAAATTGTAAGTTAAAAATTCATACAAATCACTCAAACCTGATAACTTGGTTCAAAATGACTAAAGTTTAGTACTTAACCATAGTTAACTTTGGTTGTTTTTAAAATAAGTTACCAGTCATAGATTTGAAAAGTGTTAATTTTATTCAAAATCACATTTTTGAAGTTGTGAAAATGAATTGCTTTGAAAGAGGAAAATCAGTACTAAATGGTACTTTGGAATCAATGAAAAATTGATTCCTTAAGAATTTCTTCCATTTATATTTACTGGTTATATTTGCAAATAGCAGAATTAGTTTTTACATACCCTTTTAAATTATGTTTTTCGACAAAAAATGTTTCTTGAAAATGAATAAATATTGTACTCTGATTATGAGTTTTGTTTAATTTTTTGTTGTATTATCTTTAGCCAACGCGTTGGTATAAATGCTGCAACACAACAAAAAACATCTTCTAATGTTACCGCAGCAGCAGCTGCTGCTGCACAGCGCCGTTCAGATCCCATGCCACAACCGGCAGCTCCAACTAGTTCTTCAACTTCGATAGTAGATAATTATATGAATACATTGACACATCTAACTGGAGGCAATACTGCCGTTAGTATTACACCTGCCAAACCAAAAGAAAAGGCCGTAATTGATTTGACCGACGAGGATGAAGCACTACCGCCACCACCATCAATACAAACTGCTCAACCGGCAGTAGTGCCTGTGACTCAGGTGCCGCGACGAAGTTTGCCAGTGCAAAATAATACAAATTCTCAAATTCAATATGGACGAGCAGCTCCACCTTTGGCTCGTATTCCTCCAGTTAGTCAAATGGCTAATAATAAAAGTCGTCAAATGACCACAATGCAAGGTAAATTATAGTTGTATTCAAACAAGCTGGCCTCAATTAATATATGCTTTTTCGTTTTGCAGCTCAAAAGAATAGCAGTTCGTTTGCAGCTATTTCCACACCTGCCGGTACAAGCATAACACGTATTAATGTATCTTCAAATAACACAACTGTTCAGCGTGTTAAATACAGTCATCCAGCACCATTACCCGCAACACCCCCACAAGCATTTAATCCATCATGGAAATTGCCTCCCCCCAGGCCAACTATACGCATTAGCAATCTAGATAATGGCATTGTCATCTCTTGGACTATGGAAGAATCTATGGATCGCCATGCAGAATGTGTTAGTTATCAAATTTATGCGTATCAAGAAACTTCTGGTCCACCCATGGTTGATTCTTGGCGTCATGTTGGTGATGTTAAGGCCATGCTGTTGCCTATGGCCGTAACGCTTACCCAGTTCCAAGAGGGGCAGCGTTACTATTTTGCCGTACGTGCTGTCGATTGCCATCAACGTTTTGGTCCTTTCAGTGTACCAAAAACTTGGAGTTAAATTGCCTGGTTTATGCTTTCCTTTATATGTGTTAACATGCTTTCAGTTTTTTTTTTGTTTTTCTTTCTTTTTTGAGTTTGTTTTTAATGATTTTTTTTTTATTTTGTTTATTAACCTCAATGTAATTATTTATTTAAGTGAATATTTCAGTAAGTCTCTTTTAAAAATTATTTTGTTTTCTCAAATCGCGGAGGAATTCACCGAAATTTATTGATAAATTTCAGTTTAATCGCACTCTTCGTTCAAACATACAATGCAAAATATCTGTAATTTATTTTACTTATATGTTTATTTATTCTTTATTATTATTTTAACTTGTTTTTCAAATCACTCCATCATGCCCTCACTTTTCCACTTGATCGCACTTTCATAATGAAAATAACTTAAGTATCCTTCAAAATACAAAAGAAGAAACAATATTATATATAAATAGCCCCTTCAGCGGAGGTGGTCATTAAATCATGAAATTTTAGGTTTTA
This sequence comes from Eustalomyia histrio, assembly GCA_949748255.1. Lineage (NCBI taxonomy): Eukaryota > Metazoa > Arthropoda > Insecta > Diptera > Anthomyiidae > Eustalomyia > Eustalomyia histrio. The sequence continues at coordinate 53,407,892 of OX456527.1, forward strand.
TTAAGTATTTTTACCTTAGACTTTAATATTCTTAATAGTCTTTAATAATATGTAATAAAAAAAAAAAAAACACACACACACAACCAGACATTTAGATTATAATTTTATTGCTACTGAATCTTAACTTATATTAATTAATGTAATGTTTATGCATTAAAAACAAACACAACAACAAAATAATTAAAATATGAAATACATATACATCATAAATAAAATCTAAATACTCTAATAAAAGTTTAGTTTATTTTGTAAATGGATTATTGATTTTAAATAATCAATATTTTTGACCAAAAATTTTCTTATCAGCCCACAAATCTCTTGTCCCCTGCAATTAAAATAATGAAATCACTACTTCTTCCTTAGCTTCTCTAGGGCTCTGTTCAAAAACAGTTTAATCGTAGAATTGTTGTAATAGAGTTAACTAGGTGGGCTAAAAACGGCCCCACCTTTTGTTTAGCTTTTTATGCATGCTGGAATATATTTTAACCCACCTCGAAAAGTTGAAGTTACTCATAGTTATGGAGTTTAATATTTTTTTAAAGTGTTTCATTATGTTCGCAATGATATGCAAAAACGTTAAATAAGAAAATAAATGAAAAATTAATACAAATCAAAGCGCGACAGTAAGTTGTGTGCGTTGTTGTGATTAATAAAAAAGAGTTATGTGCAAATAGGTATTTTTATGTTAAATCACGTACCTCAAAGAGTTAACGAAAGCATTCAACACATTGAAATTACGATATTGTTAAATGATATTTGATGACTTTTAACAAAATCACTTTAATCGACTTGAAAAATATTTCAATGAATTTTGTTGTCAAATACAACTTTAGGACACGTATATTCGTGTCTGATCCTCACATTTTTACTCTCTTATACACTAAAAGATATGAGATCCCTGAAATTAACATATTTCATTTAATTATCTGAGGCCGCTCAAACCAACATATGGGCAAATTTCAGAAACAGTATTACAAAAATTCACGTGTTCACGGTTTTGAGAAAAAAACTATAACATTTTTTATTATTATATTCATCTTTTTTTAGGTATTACATTTTGTGTGCTTTATTTTGCAAAATTCGCTAACACATTCTTCTACTTCAAAGTTACTTCCATTTTTTGCACCGTGCGTCACAAAACTTTGTGATCAATTTTTTCGCAACAAATACCTGTTAAATCTCACTTTAATTCCACTAACCATTGTATAAGTTGAAGGTATCTCTTTTGAAAGAACAAGAAATTTGTATATTTAAAAAAACGCGTACATATGTAGCGTTCGTCATGCAGGATTTGCCCATGTGTATGCATTTTAAAATTTTGTAAATTTTCGTTTGAAAAAACTTTTTCCAATTGCAACCGGAATGTCGTTCTTTTAATATTTCTTATCATGTTTATATTGCAACCCTGTAGGAAGCCTGGGGTCAAGTGTCTACAAGTCACCACTTTTGTCGACTATTTTGGGTGACTTTTTGGTGTCATGTCCACAAAGCGTCTATACTTTTTACATTCCTTTTTTGCAGCTGCAAGCTGTGCTTGTTCTTGGTTTTTTTTATTGTTTTATTTTGTTGAAAATACATGTGCATAGCTGCATTCGAAATTAAAGTTTTTAATAAAAATATAAAGAAAAATGAATTCAAAAGGTGAAAAAAACAATAAATTTTGTATAAAAATAAAAATAACAAAAGGCAACAATTTTTAGTGAAAGTTGCAGCTCTAGAGATTTTGTGGAGCCTGATGAAGATTTTACGGAGCCTGTGGATGATTTTGTGCAGTCTTTTTAAGATTTGTCTACTACAAAATTAAATTTGCACGAAAATTTTTTTTACTTTAATGAAATTTATAAAAAAAATTTATTAATAAAATATGCAATAGGAATATCGAGGTAAAGATCCTTTATTTATAAAAAAATTAATTATAAATATTTATTTATCCCAATATTTCGGCACCACATTGGGTGACTTCTTTAGGGGGAAAAAAAGACAATTTCCACTGAAGAAGTCACCCAATGTGGTGACGAAATATTGGGATAAATAAATATTAATAATTAATTTTTTTATAAATAAAGGATCTTTAGCTCGATAAGGAATATTGCATGAATAGAGAAGATCGAAGAAAACTAAAATAATAATTAATTAAATATCTAATTTAGCAAAATAAATGCACCTGTTTAATCTTATTTCTTTGTAAAAAGTTCCAAAAGTGTAGACTAGAATTACTAAAATGTACATAAAACGCACATGTTAAATGTCTACAGCAGAAAGCGTTGGCTGGGGCATAATTAGTCAGTAGTACTGGTGACAAAGTCAATAGCGAATCAGTACAGTTTCACTATCGACATTTCCTACAGGGAAGTAACAAATATTCATCAATGTTGTTTTAGTGTTACCAGAAAATCAACGTCTTGTTATACCCTCCACCATATATGGGTTGTCATTCCGTTTGTAACATGTCGAAATATAGGTTTAAGGCCCCATAAAGTACATATATTCGTGATCCTTTTGCAATTTTAAGTCGATTTAGCGATGTCCGTCTGTCTGTGTGTTGAAATGTCCCTTTTTTTTACTCAGATTGTTGAACATCCTCCCGAGCAGTTTGGTATTGAAAATGAGCAAAATCGGTCCAGCGGTTCAAAAGTTATGAGTGAAAATGTGAAGGTACCTCTAAATTTTCCATACAAATTTGTAAAATTTTTCTGTATCTATTTTTTTTCTGTTAAGCTTTGTTGGTTTTTCGTTTCATTCCATAAAAGAACAAAGTGCATAATTGCTTCAGTGCCGCTACTTTTGAATAGGTGGCGCAGAATCACATTAAAACAATACCCTGCCCCATGGCTAGGTTGAAATATCCTTGGATTAGGCTTTCAATTAATTTATTTACCAAAAATATTAAATTAACTACATACAGACGTCAAATTCTAATGCATTAAGATGTTACTAGTAGACTTATTACATAATTTTAAAGTCAATTTTTCAAATGTTTATGTCAAAAAAGAAATTTTCATAGAGGAAAATAGTATTTTTTTATTGCATTTGTATAATTTTTGAGAATTCAGGGATTGGTAAATGTATATTTATGTTAATGTGTTCTTTCATAAAAAAATGCACATGAATAAAGTGCAATATTGTGCTCTTAAACATCTAAATGAATATTGATTTAAAAAATTAAGATACAATATGCACATAAAACATATATTTTTCATAGTTTTTGGCAAATATTCATTTATGTTACGAAGAAAATAGAAAATCAATAATACTCTTTTGCATATTGTAGCACAATATGGCTAATGGAGACTAGCTCTGCAGCAAAATATGCCCAATGGAAAGAATGCACCTTCTGATGGGCCATCTATTGACAAATAGTTACAACTCATGTTCTTTCTTTAACAAATTTATTTCTTTGCTGTATTATCTCCATTAGACATATTGTTCTACAAACACACTTTAATTTTTTAAAGAAAGAACATTCTTTGCATCTATTTATCAATACGTGGCGCACCAGAAAGTGCATTCTCTCCATTAGGCATATTCTGCTGCAGATCTAGTCCCCATAAGCCAGTAACAAAAGTGAGTATTTGCAAAAAAACTATGCTTAAAAATGTGTTTTTTGTGCAGTCTATGGTTAAAAAACTTGTAAAAATGTAAAGGTGTCTCTAAATTGCCCATACAAATTTAGTACAATCATATTAGTAGCGACTAGTATGTACATAATATATTTTCTCATATTTTTTTTCACCATTCGCTTAGCAGTAAATATTTTGTATTCACCTCAAACATTTTTTCACTACTAAAATTTTTTTCACCACAAAAACTTTTCACCTCAAACAATTTTTTTCATCTCTAAATTTTTTTTCCACCAAAAAAATTCTTTTCACATCTAACAAAGTTTTTCACCTTAAAAAATTTTTTCACCTACATAATTTTACTTCAAAAGTTTTTTATATTATTTGTATCAAAAACAGTAGAGAACATCTTTTTAGGATATTGGTGGAGGGTATTCAAATATTCGGCACAGCCGAATTTAGCCTTTTTTTACTTGTTTCAAATCACTTTTTTTATTCTCACTGAAAATCAGTAATCACGGTTAATGTTTGAAAGAACACAAGGATCGCTCATCTCTACTGTTAATACCAATCCAATACAGAATAATGCTATTGTCATAAGGGCTTAACCGGATGAATATTTCGAGAATATTTCGCTTAAAATTGAAAGGCCTTAAATTGGAATTTAAATTAAAATTGCGAATCTGAAAATTTTTTTAATTTCATGAGTCCTTGTTTACTCATAGCAATTACTTTTTGAACTTTCATTCGTGTCCACACTGCGAATGTCTGCTTTTGCAATTTAAGCATCTTTTACATAAAAAAGTATGAAATAGAAAACACAAGAGAATTGCGAATACAAGCAAGTCTGTTCCCATTTCCGTTCTTCTTTCCTCCCTTTCCTATAAGCTTGGAATTGTGCAATTAAAATTGCTGTATCAACCGGGACTAAGACACAATAACAACATGGAAAACCCTGAGATATTAAGGACCAGATTTTTATGTTATTCTCTGTAGAAAGACGCTCAGATTCTGAAGCATTTTATGTGACAAGAAGCTCATGTTAAAGACGTTTTCTTTTAGAAGACCCTTAGATTCCAAGATTTTTTTTCGCGAAAAACTTCATATTCCTGACTTTTTCCGATGAAAAACCATTCACGTTCTATAGAAAACTTTTCGAAGACTTTTTCCTATAGAAAACCCAGAGAATTGATTTCTAAAGAATTGATTCCTAAAGAAAAAAATTGAGATTTAAGAAACTCGAATATTCTGAAGACGTTTTCCTATAGAAAACCTTAATATAGAACTACAAAATACTCGCAGGATTACAGAAATGCTCGCAGGTTCTGACGAATTTTTTTATTAAAAAACCTTCTGATTCTGAGGACTTTTTCTTATGAACAAAACCCTTAGTTTCTGAAGATCAAATTTGAGTTCTTTTTCTTTAATTTAAACTCAGAGCTTGTAAAAATTTGTAAAAACCTTCAAATATACAATATAAGATTCTAAGAAAATTTATATCCCTTGTATTTAAGTAGTGATTCCTAATTTTTTTTAGGGAATTTGCAATAAATACGCCAAATGTGTATAATGCTTTCATTCTTAAAATCAGTGCAAAACATTTTCAGGTAAAAAAAAATTTTTGAGACTAAAATATTTGAGGTGAATATAAAATATTATTCAATTCTAAGATACCGATTTCGCTTATTTTCAATACAAACTGCTCGAGAGGATGTTCACGGCTTCGAGCCCTGATCACTATTTCAACAGACAGACATTGCTAAATCGACTTAAAATTGCTTAAGAATCACGAATATATAAATATACTTATGGGGTCTTAAACCTATATTTCGAAATGTTAAAAACTGATATATACCCTCACCATATATTGTGGAGGAGGTGTTAAGTTGTGAATCATGATCAACATGATTAATAGTTATGTATCGGCGAAGAAATTCATAAGGATTGCGACAGAAGAGCTCTTAGCCAGCTACTGAATCACACGATTGCGTTTATGTTCGATAAAGGTTGAAAAAAGCACACTCACCAAAAAAAGTCTGTAATGGCAACTGAAAATTTTGCTGTTATTACGGGATATTCTGCTAATTTGAGCCCAGCGGTATATTTTGCTAATCTTAGCAACACATGTCTGCTGACGGGTAGTACAATGAAATTAGTAGAAAAATTAGTAGCCGTTACTAAATTTTAGTAGACTTTTTGTAAAGTGGAATTTAAAATCTGTTTGCTAAAATCAGCAAAAAAAATTACTAAATACTATTAATATTAGTACAAAGTTTTAGATTTATTTTTTTATCGAGCATCAAAAATTTTGATTAAATTTTTTAAAAGATGTTTTATACAAAATTAAAAAAAATCAAAGGCTTAAAAATCTTAAAAATTGTTAAAACATAAACGAATTTATTATTTTGTTTTAATTTGGTAATTTCTGTTTTGAAATATATTTTAGTCAATTTTTTTTTTACTTTTAAGGTTAAATTTATTTGTTTTTAGGGCTGATTCTAAGAACCCCTTTTTAGTGCTATTTTAAGTGGATGTCCTCTTTTTAGACATGAGTCGGTATCTTCACTTCCGATCCCTTTTTTAATCCTATGTAACATTTTAGGGCAATTTAAGTTTGTATGTATAAGTTTAAATTATTAGAAATAACTTTTTTAAAATTAGTAATTATACCCTCCACCATATATGGTGAGGGTATATATCAGTTTGTCATTCCGTTTGTAATATGTCGAAATATAGGTTTAAGACCCCATAAAGTATATATATTCGTGATCCTTATGCAATTTTAAGTCGATTTAGCGATGTCCGTCTGTCTGTCCGTCTGTCTGTCTGTTGAAATGGCGATCACGACGCGAAGACGCAAGCGGGGGTGCCTATTTTTTCCCAGATTATTGAACATCCTCCCGAGCAGTTTGGTATTTAAAATGAGCAAAATCGGTTAAGCGGTTCAAAAGTTATGAGTGAAAATGTGATGGTACCTCTAAATTTTCCATACAAATTTGTACAATTTTTCTGTATCTACTTTTTTTTCTGTTAAGTAAGTAAAAATGTTATTAAGTCTTCTTATTGTTTGATTATATTTATTGTCTTACATAGAGAATAATAACATTCTTAGAGCTATATGTGTGTTACTCTGATAACTAAGTTAACGTAAGAATCAACAATGTTAAAGTCGCTAACAGAGCAGAACTCTGTAAATAACATTGCTAAAACTAAATAAATAACATTACTAAAACTAAATAACAAAAGTTCGTTACATAAATTCACAAAACATATTCATATTACAGTTCATGCAAAATTTAGTATATACGTATATCATCTTCAGCCCCTAAGGTGGAGGGTATTCAAAGATTCGGCACAGCCAAATTTAGCCCTTTTTTACTTGTTTTTTGCTAATTTTAGCAAATCGGTTTTCAAAAATTTGTAAAATGATTTCTGAAATTAGCAACAAAAATTTGTAGATATTCTGTAAAAATTCTGTAATTTGCAAAAAGTAAATAGCAAAAAGATTTGCTAAATAATAATTTTTTTACTAAAAATCAGTACAAAAATAGTAAAGTGGGACTGAAAACCGTTTACAAATTTTTCTACTAACTTTTTTTTCTGAGTGCAATTTTTGGTGCAAAATTCAAATCAATGAACCATGATATGATATGATATGGCTGCGGCCTCAACTAGTTCAAGCACTTTAACTCGCTGGGCACTCCAAACAATATAATGGATTATAACGATGATTTTTGAAGTAATTGCCTCACCAGGACGTCCTGAATGAGGTTCATCATTTGTGGCTGACGGCCACGTTTAAATTTATTTTCCCAAACACTTGTGATTTTCTTAGGTGTTTAGTCTTTTAACTATAACCGCTTGAGATCTTTAATAAAGATTTTAAAATGCTTCTTATTGAAGAAATTAAACGAATTTTCTGATAAATGAAATTTTCAATAAATATTAAATACAGTGCAACCTCGCTTAACGCAACTAATAGAAATTTTGGCAGTTGCGATAACTGAGGTTATTGCAATAACCGATCCTCTATTTTTTACGGTTTAAATTAAAACAAGTAAAAAAAGGCTAAATTCGGCTGTGCCGAATCTTTGAATACCCTCCACCAATATCCTAAAAAGACGTTCTCTATGGTTTTTGATACAAATAATATAAAAAAGCTTTTGAAGTAAAATTATGTAGGTGAAACAATTTTTTGAGGTGAAAAACTTTTTTAGATGTGGAAAGAGCTTTTTTGGTAGAAAATAAATTTAGAGATGAAAAAAATTTTTTGAGGTGAAAAAATTTTTTTGTGGTGATAAAAAATTTAGTGGTGAAAAATACAAAATATTTACTGCTAAGCGACTGGTGAAAAAAATATGAGAAAATATGTTATGTACCAGTCGCTACTATGAAATTGTACTAAATTTGTATGGGCAATTTTGAGGCACCTTTTCACTAGTTTTTTAACCATGGACTGTACAAAAAACATATTTTTAAGCATAGTTTTTGGCAAATACTCAATTTTGTTACTGGCTTATGGGGACTAGATCTGCAGCAGAATATGCCTAATGGAGAGAATGCACCATCTATTGACAAATAGTTACAACTCTTGTTCTTTCTTCAACAAATTAATTTCTTTGGTTTATGTTAATTCAGCGCCATCTATTTAAAAGTAGCGGCACTAAAGCAATTATGTATTTTGGTCTTTCTTTGTTTATAAATGTCTTTGGTTACAAAAACAAAAAATACATTTTATGGAATTAAACGAAAAACCATTAAGCTTAATAGAAAAAAATAGATACAGAAAAATTTTACCAATTTGTATGGAACATTTAGAGACACCTTCACATTTTCACTCATAACTTTTGAACCGCTGGACCAATTTTGCTCATTTTCAATACCAAACTGCTCGGGAGGATGTTCAAAAGTCTGGGTAAAAATAGTCTACGTCGTGATCGCCATTTCAACAGACAGACAGACGGACATCGCTAAATCGACTTAAAATTGCATAAGGATCACGAATATATACTTTTTGGGGACTTAGACCTATATTTCGACATGTTACAAATGGAATGATAAACTGATATATACCCTCACCATATATGGTGGAGGGTATAAAAAAAAATTTATCACACATTTAAATCATTTACATTTTTTTTAATAAATTTATTGATTTTATTAAAAATAACATAAAAAACACAAATAATAAATGAACCATTATGCCTTTTAAGGCTATTCGGTTTTCTTCGGCCCATTGAAGGCAAATGTTAAAAGAATCAATTCATTCTGACATTTAATTTTAGGAAACGCTGGAGTAATGTCAACATTTTCGATCTATTAATGCAGCTTAATTTTTTAATTCTTGTTATTGTTGATTTGTGCACTTTATATTCATCGAAAATCACTTTTGCAGATATGCCTCTAACAAGTTTATTAAGAATATTACTTTTCTGTTCTATTGAAAGTTTTATATAAATAAAAAACACAGACTAATTTTTTTGGGAGGAAAATTGAACTGAGTCAACAATGCAAATAATTTACGAGTTGCAATAATCGAGGAGTTGCGTTTATCGAGAGTTGCGTTAAGCGGGGTGGCACTGTATTAATTATAGTTCATAAATCAAAATAGATTTCATACTTATGACGACAATAGTAAAAAAGAGTTCAAAATAAAACGGATTCTTATGAATTTAAACGTTTTAAATAATTAACATCCCTTTCTTTTAATCCAAACTTGAAGTAAATTATATTGCCCGTGTTTGTTATTCCAAACTTGATGTAAAATGTTTTAAGTTCGTTAAAAATTCGTTAAACCCAACTACAACTGGCTTAAGTGACTTAAGCTTTGTTTTTGTATAAAACGAAATTTTAGAAACACAAATTTATTATTTAAAAAAATTTAAAGTTTTCGTTTCATTCGGATAGTTACCTAAGCCAATTGCAGCGTGGCCTTCAAAATGTATGAATTCATCAGCAACATGTTAATAAAAGAATAATATTGATATTTAACTTTAATCAAGAAAATAATAATTTTTTAAATTGTTTTTATTTAATATAAGGGCATTAGGGTGTCCCAAAAAAAAAAAATTGTCAGTTATTGACTGGGCCCCCTCTAAAAATATGTATTTGGGTGTAAAACGACGTCTCCCAAAAAATTAGGACAATCGGATAAGAGGAACACGTGCCTCAACGGCCTTGAAGTTTGAAAAACGGTATATATGGGAAAAATATGACTTTTTTTAAATTTCTTAAAATTTTTAATATTTTAAATTGATCTTAAATTAAAAAGATTAAAAATCGTAATAAACAGTAAATTATCTTTCTAATAAGGCAATTAAAACTAAAATCGGTAAAAACCCAAGTTATTACAATTGCCACCGGCAACTAATGTGTCACAGAACGCTTAATCAAGAAGTTTGAGCCCAAATTTTGAAATTTTTAGAAACAATGTAATGCAAAAACATTTTTGTATTTTATTAGCTCCAAGGTACTCAATTAAAAAGTATTTTTTATCATGTGCTTTGCAAACTCGTTTTAAACTAAAGCCAAAAAGATCTAAATTTTTAAACACAGTTTTTAAGTCTCCAATTTTAAAGTTTCAAAATTTTTTATTTTTAAGAAATTTTAAAAAATCAACGATTGGACTTTAAGGTTTAATTAAGCACATATGTATTTAGAAAAATTTTGAAATTGAAGGTATTCCTCTTTTCATTTGGCCAGTGCAGCGATTTAACTTCAGCGGATTTCGAGAAAACAACAATTTTTGTCACATATTAAGGTTTTATGAATTTTATTGAATTTTATATATTCTACAATTTAATTAATATTAGGTATTCGGTTAAAACCAAATTAAATTTTTTCGCAGAAAAAAAATAAGTGACGAAATCTTAACGGATGATGCTGAAGATTCTGCAAATAATTCTCCAGCACATATTCTTTAATAGCATCTCTGGATCTACTGGTGGTGTTAACAAGTCCTAGTTTTTTCATAAAAATTGCAAATATTTTAATCTTTTACACCATATTTATATTGAATTCTTTACAAAACCTGTGTTTTAAACAATTTATTTTAAACCGCAATCGCACGATTATTTTAAGCAGTTTCAGTTTCATAAAAGTAACAATTTATTTATTATTTCATTTTATTTTATTTATTAATCATATAATTACAAATTATATGTTAATACACTTAAAAAAGTTTGTAAGTTAAAATAACTGAAAATATCATTTAAAAGAAATGATATTTCATTTAAAAACCGGTCTACTTAATTTTCATTTAAATTAAATGCCATTTGTTATTTATTTTTAAATGTTGATTAATCAACTGACACATCCGTAAGAAACAACTGATAAATCAGTTAAAATATATGTCAAAATTTTACCTACCAATCCTTAAAAAATAAATGTTTTTTTTCATTTATTTGAAATTATTTCCGTTTTTGTATTTTTTGTTTTTTTTTTAATATACTCGTACAATACCAAATGTATGTATGCATATGAAGCTACCCAGTAAAAAATATATGGATTAATCCATAATCGAGCAATAAAGAAGTAATGACTTGTTCATCCATTTGGAGTAATAAGCGAGCTATCGAAACTTTTTTTTTTGTTTTGTTGTTTATGCTTCGCTTAATACTCCAAATGGATCATTGAGGGATGTATCAGTTCGCTTTTTTTTTCTTTGACATAACTGTTAATTGTTGATGTATTCGTTTTGTTTTTCTATTTAGTCAGTTTAGTTTTAAAAAGTGAAAGACGTGTTATTTAAAAAAGCGAAAAGGTACGGGTATAGTAACAAATTGTTAAAAATGTGCCAAAATTTAGTTTCTAAGTGTCATCCAAGACGACTACTTGAAAAAGAAATTAACAAATTCTCAAATTGTAATCGGCAGACTTTAAGTGAACAAGAGGCATCAGCACCTTACAAATACAAATTGTTAAACTTTTTTTTATTTCGGTAATGAATTTTTAATATCATGTCTTAAATAATATATTACGTGTTATCTTTTCTTTAATTTTCTTGCAGAAGCACTTAAAGACACGTATCCAACATACCCGGAATATGAAAAATCTTTTAAGCTGGCATTTCGTAAATGTATGGCAACTGTTTACCGACAGACCTACTCGTCAATAACTACGACCTCGTCGAATTCAACCAAAAGACAATAATAACATTTTTGAAAAAATTTTAAAAAATAAATGAATGTTTTTTTGTTTTTGTAAAAATAACCAAATTTGTATTTTATATGAATGTTTTCACCCTTTTTGCTCTTTAAGGAGACAAAAGCGGTTACTCCCTTTATGCTCTTTTAGGAGACAAAAACGATTACTCCCTCTGTCGTCATTTTCAAGATGAAAGGGAGTACTCCATTAGGAGCTTAAAAGGAGTACTCGTGTCTGCGGACATGCTGTGTTAAAAATCCAATGAGATGCGGAGTTCAATGGAGTAATCCATTACTCGCAAAAGAGCGCTCCAAGATTACTCTTTGGATGATCCTATTTTTTACTGGTGAATGTATTTGTATATGTATGTGTGTTTATGAAGTTTTTGTAAATTGTATTGAAAAATTTTGTATATATACAACCAATTTAAATAAAAAAACATATTGAAATTTTTTGAATATTTTTTTTTGAAACAGACAGCAAACAAAATTTAAATTTGTAATAACTGTTACGGACACAAATAAACCACAAGTTTTCGTTTTGTGGGTAAATTTTTATTAAATTTCAAACAAATGAAAAAAATAAATGAAATTGAAAAAAATCGGTAAATGATAGTAAATTATTTCGAATAAATGTATAAAAAAGTTAATATAGATGTTTCTTTGAAAAATAAATGTATCTTCCTTTATTTTTAAATGAAACGGAAAACTTTTTTATTAAACTACAAACAGTTAACTACATAATATTCTGAGTGTACCCTAACCGAGCACTAACAACAAAGGCCTTCGGCTCGTTGTAGCGAAAACAGACCAGAGCCTCTGGTGGGAATTGAACCCACGACCCCTGCACTGATAAGCTAGCACACTACCAACTAGCCTACCGGGGCGCTCGTAACAATTTATATTCTTAATACATATTGGTCATACCATGAAAGATCGGCCAGAAAGTTAATTTTTGGCTTTATGATCGTGGATCATCACTATTTAAATTAGTGCACAGCTTTAGTTTTATATTGTAGAATACATTTTTTTTTATTAAATATCAAAAAGAAATGAATTTTGTATGCAATTTATGTTTTAAATGCACTTTTCTTAAAATTGTCAAAAATTGATTTAAGAAAAGAATAAGTATTTGAAATGAAGCGAAAAATAAAAAATCCGGGTCTTTTAATGTCGTCGCCTCTACTACATATCCATATTTTAGCATAATGGATAATAATAGTCTGGCGAAAGGGTTTTGAATCGATAACAGCATTTTAGCGTGCTCACTGATCAACCATGATGGCAATCCATTTGATCACATTTCTTAACCCTTTGACGGTCCAATGTATCACATATGATGCACAGGTGTCATGATTGATACGCTTGCGCATCATATGTGATACATAATTTGTCTTATTTCCTTTAACTCTTTTAACGCTCTGAGCGTGTAGACAATGTTTTTTTTTTTTTAATATAAGACTTGAATATTTGTACGGGAGAAAACTGCAAATTTCCAGGATACTTAGCGACAAAAATATTTTTTTTGCTAAGAAAATAATTTATTCATGTTGAAAAACGTTAAAAATATAACAAAATAATAATAATAATAAAAATCAACCTTAAGATAATTTCATTATACCTTATAAAGGGTGTCCCAAGAAGGACGCAATTTTAAAATCTGGCAACATTCGAAGTGTCATTGTTTGACATTTGAACAATTGTTATTGTTTGCTAGTAGAAGGTACGAGGTTAGTAAAAATGGAGCGCTACACGAATGAACAACGCATTCTCATTTTGAAATTGTTTTACCAAAATGGTGAAAGTTTTGCGGCTACAGTTCGCAAATTGCGATCAATTTGGGGTCACAATAATGCCCCACAAGAGTCAACTGTAAAGAGATTAATGGATAAATTTGCCGAAACTGGGTCTGTTAGTGATGTAAAGACAACAACGCGCCATCGACCAGGTCGATCGACCGGAAATGTCGCAGCTGTACGTGATGATGTCGCTCAAACTCCATCCACCTCAATTCGACACCGAGCTCAGCAAATTGGTGTCTCCAAATCCACTTTGCAGCGAATTTTGACGAAAGATTTGCATCTTCATGCATACAAAGTTCAATTGACTCAGGAACTGGAGCCAGCTGACCATGGACAGCGAAGGGAGTTCGTTAATTGGGTATTGGAGAGACAACATGAAAATGCTGATTTTGCCGATAAAATCATCTTCAGTGACGAGGCCCATTTTCATCTTGATGGCTTCGTCAATAGGCAGAATTGTCGCATTTGGGGTGAGGAAAATCCTCGAGTGATTCACGAGAAGCAAATGCATCCTCAACGTGTCACTGTGTGGTGTGGTTTTTGGGCTGAAGGAATCATTGGACCTTTTTTTTATGAAAATGAGGCAGGTCAAGCGCAAACAGTCAATGGTGTTCGGTATCGTGAAATGATAACCAGTTTTTTCTTGCCTAGAATTGTAGAAATGAATGTGGAGGGCATGTGGTTCCAACAAGACGGCGCCACATGTCATACAGCCAGAGAAACAATTTAATTGCTGCATCAGTCATTTCCCGGTCGTGTTATTTCGCGTTTTGGAGATCAGAATTGGCCGCCTAGATCGTGCGATTTAACACCATTAGATTTTTTTCTTTGGGGTTTTTCGAAGTCGATGGTTTACGCGAATAAGCCCACGACGACTCAAGCCTTAAAAGAGGAAATTGGACGCTGCATTAATGAAATACCGCAGCATTCATGCAAAACGGTCATTGAAAATTTCATTAAAAGATCGCGTGCATGCCAGCAAAGCCGCGGCGGCCATCTGCACGATATATTGTTCCATACATAACCTTATTCTGTCTACTTTACGATATAATAAAGTTTCACGATTTTTTTTTAAATATCTGTGTTTTATTTAAAATTTAAAAATTGCGTTCTTCTTGGGACACCCTTATAATATAGTTAAAACAATACCGAAAATTAAATAGATAGTAAAGAATAAAAATGACATGAATCGTATGCGATGCATAGAACGCTTCAATAATAAATAGTTGAAATATTAGTCCGTGTATCATATGTGATGGACGTCATTTTTACTATATTATGTACGTGGACGTACGGTATAAAACAATTATTTTTTTGGGGACAGTCAAAGGGTTAAAAGAATGTGCATACGTTTGGTATCAACGAAAGTTTTACCCCTAACTTTTTAATGGAAAGTATGCATATAGAATATTGTATTAGTTGAAAAACAGCCAAAAACCTTGACATTATAAAAAACCAAGTATCAAAATAAAGAAAGAACAAATACAACAACAATAAAGAAATTCTAAAAACAAATCAAATATGGAAAACATGACATAAGGAGCTAGAAAGCAAAACAAACCACATTTGTAATAAATGCCAGTACGAATATTACATAATATTTATCAGAGCTGCGAAATATTTAATTCCATAAGCTTTAAAAAATGTTTTTTTTTCTATTTCAACAAATCGTTCCCTTATAATAAATTTATTAGTTCCATTGCCAAAGCGTAGTATTAAATAGAATTCATTCTTAGGTCCCATTCTTTCTATAGCGTGGATTACTCCAGATTTGTGAATGGGCTTTTATGTTAAATTTATCTAAGATTTTAATCAACTAGAATTATTTAGTACACGGAAAAGCGCTGGGAAGGCATTTGAACAGACAAAATAGCTGGCTGTTCAAAAAGCACAGGGAAAACAAATTCCACAAATTGGGTGACCTTAAAATATATTTTCGAAATTAAAAAAAAATTATTTCGTATTTTTTTTCTGTCGGTAATTGAACCCGTTAGTAGAGATGCCGTCAGATTGCCAGATTAGAAAACAACTGGCAAGTTGTTTTCTCGATGGAAAAATAAACAAAAAAGTTGGCCTTACATTTTTTTTCAATTATGGAGTCACTCTACGCTGTAGCACTTAGCACAGGAGGGGATGATAAAAGATAAAAAACTCACAATTGTAAACCCACCTTTAGTTAAAAAAAGTATATGTATATAATATTACTTTAAAATAAAAAAAATATATATTCATGTAACTGGACACGAAACCTTCTAAATAACACTTTTTTGGGTCCAAATTAGGGATGCTAACATGGATGTGCAGGCGGATTTTGGAAGGGATTAATTTGGGGATGTCATTATAGGGCCTGTTTGGGAATGCATCACTGCGCTGCACTTGATGCGCATTTGTGATTGACTTACGATACACGTGCAAATCAGCTGATGCCGATGCTAGTTTGTTGTGCAGTTTGCCCAACAATTTACAATTAATTAGCAACACACACCGATTAAAGAAGGAACTTTTAATTTTGTTTAAATAAAAATGTTTATTTTTAATATAATACTTTTTATTGTATTTTTGACATTTGATGTTTAACGTTAATTTATAATTTTACTTTATTTGAATTACACTTTTATTTGTCTTTGGCCATTTACTATTACCCAGCAAAAATGAAGCTGCCAAAGAAGCAATAAAAGCATTACTACTATGGCAAAGGCATCACTTCTTTTATAATGGTTTCATCGATGAATTTAACATTAGCGTGTCATAGGATGGAAGTATTCAAATAGAGCTACTAGCATTACTCAGACTTTACTCTAAGGAAGCAATGACGATGCAATGATTAGATATTCTGATGCATGAGTGGAAAATGTTCATATATTCTGTAGTATTTAAGCTTTGATGAAATTTTATTTCATTAGAATGCAGAAAAAATAAGTTTAAAGAATCGAAATTTATGCATTGATATACAAATACTCTTTATTAAAACAAATAAATAATTCTGCATTAGTGAAAAAGCAATTTTATAACATTTTTCAAAAATTTTAATAAATTTTTAGATAAATTTTAAAATATTTTTGGATAATTTAAAAACTGGTTGTACAATTTGGAAATATTTTTAGACAATTTTAAAATATTTTTGAACAATTTTAAATACTTTTTGCACAATTTTAAAGCATTTTTTGGCAATTTGAAATAATTTTTACACAATTTTAAAATTATTTTGACAAATTCTATGCAAAAATGCACAGATTGTGTAGTAAATAATGCACAAAAAAAAAAATAATGTTAAAAAATCTGTTTTTCTTGATATTTCAAAACTTTTATAAAAATTTCAAAACTGCATAAATTCTAACCCTCATGAAATTTTAAACTAAAATATATAAAATGATTTAATAACAAAATTAAAAAATTTCATCAGAACTATTTTTTCAATTTGCATTTATGCTTTAGATTCAAAAAATATACGATATACCATAACGTATGCTTCAGAAGTAATGAAGAGTGATTTTTTAAGGTATGCATGCATCGGGTTTATATCCAGATCACTGCATTTGAAATATGAACACATGAACTCTTTTAGAAGTGCCTTAAAATAACACCAAAAAATCATAAAAGAATGTCAACCGAAGTTTAGGAAGCAATGAAAGAAGTTGTAGTCAGAGAATGACTACCATTTTTTTTGCTGGGTTAATGTTGTGTCTATCTAATTTTTGAATCCAAATATATCTTTTAGCACTGTCATTTATAAGAATTTATTCTTGTTATGCTAGAATGTTACTTAAATAAACTAAATAAATAAAAATAAATAAAATAAAAAAATATATTAAAAACAAAATTAAATATGTAACAAATTTTGTACTTACTCTTGCATTGCATCCATCATTTTTGTGATGCCTTTTTGGCGTTTTGGGCTGCTGTTGCCATATGATGCTTTTACAAGCGCGATGCATATCACATGCAGTGTTGCTCTAAGTTGGGGGAGGGATTTAGGGAATCCATAAGGTATGGGCTATTTGGAACCTATTTGTAAACATTTTTGTATTTTCTATAATTTTTGGAAAATTCTAAATAGTTTAACAATTTTTGATAAATTTCAGGTGTATTATTTTTATTATGCAATATATTTGAATTGTTCGTAACACATACTAATTTATACAGTTTTCTAAATTATTTCTGAATATTTTTTTTATTAATCTATTTTATTTAAAACCCTAGTGTCTTTATGATTCTCTTGAGACGGCTTAAGAATAAATAAACATTTTTCGATTAAAAATGTGTTGAATACTCCAAAATATATGTTTAATTTGAATTGTTTTCGACTCAAAACAAAAACCTTCTTATAGGCCTCATCACTTGTGATTCAAAATTTTTGTTTAAAAATTGTATTAAAGAAAAATTCACAATGTTTTGCAAAATGGGGATATGCGCTAAAGCTTTTCGGCAACATTGGCTCTCAAGTATGCATTTATTAATTACATGGATGGTAACCAAAAAAAAAAAAAAAATGCGATTATCGGTAAGGGTAACGCTATTTTCTATTATTTCGGTAACATTATTTTAAGGATAACGATTTTTTCAGTTATTACGGTAACGGTATTTTAGGGATAACGCTTTTTTCAGTTATTTCGGTAACGGTATTTTAGGGAGAACGATTTTTTCCAGTTATTTCGGTATCCGTATTTTAGCGATAACGGTAATTTTTATTATCTCGGTAACGGTATTTTAAGGTTAACGATTTTTTCAGTTATTTCGGTAACGGTATTTTAGGGGTAACGATAGTGAATTGAAAGGGTATTGAATCGATAACGGTATTTTAGCGGTATTACCTGCCAACCCTGATTAATTAGTTTTTCTGAGGTTTTATTAATCAGTGTTGATAATGAGTTGTAAAAATGTGGCATATTTTAGCAAGAAAAAGGTTTTTGCCTAAAGTACATGAAAGATAATTACAAAACGCCAACATTGTTTTACGCTATTACAAATTTAATGGAAAACATGGTTTAGTTATTTTGTAATACAATTAAATTGATGCAACATTAATTAATTCAAATTAATGATCATTTTATAAGTAACGAATTCACTTTGCATTAGAAACCTGTGAATGAGTTTATAAAGTTTTAAATTAAAATTTAAAAGATTATAAAAGAATAAATTCATTACAAGCTATGGTATTTATGTTTATTTTGGTTTGATTTTATATTTGGCTGGTGCTGGTGAATGACTACTGACTGACTTTCTACATACATTCATTTCTAGTTTGTCGTATAAGCATATTTCGGCATTACGATAAAGTATTAATACTATCCTTTGCTGGAAAGAAAATATGTACGTTTTTTTTTTTGTTAAATTACCTTGAAATCTTAAAGTAGAAAGCGACAAAAAATGGTGGTGAATATTATTTTCTTTGATGAATTTCTAAAAAGGAAAATCTGCAATATAAGAGTACGATGATTTGCAAAATTTTGTGTCAATATAATTGTTACGTCATCTAAAAGTTTGTAAAGGCGCCACGTGTTTAAAATGCATTAAGAATATGACTCATGTATGGGGTTAAATCTACATATGTATGCATATAAACAGAATCTCGTTGAGAATACTATTTCAAGTTCAAAGTTAAATACAACTCATATATAAAATTAAGTATTGTCATAGGATTTACTATTTTACGTGTAATACTATACATGCAATGAAATTAATAATGAAAGTCCTTCTTTGCGCACGGTTCAAAAGAATCAAAGTATATAAAGCTAAACCACAGTTGTTGATTATTGAGAGGTCCTGATTTCGTGTGTCATTCATTATTTTCCTTTTGCCCTCAATTTTCAATTAAGAGAGATAAGGAATAGAAAAAAAACAGGATTTAGCGGAAAGGAAAAAAAGAGAATCTCGTTTTATGAGACTGATGTGATCTCTGAGAAAGCTCAAAATGAAAAAAACATTAGCGACATCAAAAACAATAAGCTTTAATACAAGTGCTTCGAGTCAACGTTCTGAAGTTCTGGATTGCAAGTAAGTGGTCCATAGAGTCGCTATAATTCCTATCTACTTCTACTTCTACCTACACGGTATTTCATGTAGAGCCCCAGTCCGATTTTGTTACCGTGACTATACAGCAGCCAGGATCTAAATAGTAGGCCACATCCCACACGGCGTGTCAGCTTAAACAGTTCTTCTATTTTCTGACCCAGAAGGAAGAAAGATGCAGTGTACGAGTGCAATCACATCAATTTCCCCTGTTATTCGACAAAGATTCCTATTTTTCATTTGGTCTCGAACGCACATAAGATCCTACGAGCTCTCTGATCCGGTAACCTGTAGAAGACAACATAGCCTACACTATAGAACATACACATTTGATCCATTGCTGCATACCCAGAGGCCAATTACCGCTGTTGAATCGCCCCTGAGCTATCTGGGACGAAATGTCTTCCCGAAATGAGTCTGAGGAGGAGAGTAATCTGAGATGCGAAGCAGCTGCTTGAGAAGATTAGAATGTCCAAAAGTTTTGGCCTGCGAGCATATCATTGAGATCCTTAGAGGCACAAGTTTTTATTGCTCTACATACTCTAATGCAAGCTGAACTTTGCGGTACTAAAGGGTAAGTTCGCAAGAACGTAATGTATAGCTTAACCAAAAACCTAATTTAATGCCGAAAGAAAAATTTAACGGAATTCGTGTCATGTCATGTAACAACAAAAGTTGGGTCGGTCGTTTCTGTCTACACACGCAGTATCGGCGAGAAATGCAATTATCTGCCAATTATCCTTCTAGCTCTTGAGAACTTATCCTGATAGAAACGTGGGATGTATACAGGTCTCATACTTAAGATCCTGAGTATATGAACCTGGGAATATCATTGAAGATCCTGAGAATATCGTTGAAGGCCCTGCAATTATCCTTAAAGATCCTGGGAATATTTTTGAGGGTCATGTAAACATCCTTGAAGGTCTAGCGAATATCTTTGAAAGACCTTCGAATATCCTTGAAGGTCCTACGAATATCTTTGAAGGTCCTGCGAAGGTGTGCCGTACATAGGTCACCTCTTTTAATAACCCTACGGAGAACCCGTAAGTATCCTTATAACTTTTAAAGCTTTTCCATTTTAATTTCAACCAGGATGTGTGCTGTACATAGGTCACATCCTTTGCGTGTCCTTCTAGATGCACCCTAGGAACAAAAACTAATATGTGTGATTTTTTTCTTCCTCATACATATCGCAACGGCCTCTTTCGGTGTTTTGATAGCACTTAACCCCACCGAAGTAAAATAACAACACAGGGCTACTAACTAAAAAGTTTCAACAATTTTACAGTGCTGCCATATTTAAAGTCTTTCATCTTTCACCAACTTCCATCTCTTCTCTATCCCCTTTCCAAAGAAAGCAACACATTAAGAGTAATAAGTAGGAAGAATTTCCTGAGAGTTGCTTCTATTAAAAAAAAAAAAAAACAGGGAAGTGTGCCAAACGGAGGCCACGTGCTTCGAATCTCCAGCAGGAAAAGCTCCGTACATCTCCCCTCACTGTAAGAGGTACCAGGAGACAGCCCTGCACCTTTACCCTGGCTAGGAACGTACCCTAGGCGTTGGGATACTACAATATCGGAGGAGGAAGGGATGGAAGGAAGGAAGTATAAGGGATGAGAGTGAAATATTAATGTAGTTATTAAAAATGTAAACTGCGTTTAGATTACGCTCGAAATCTAGTTCGTATATACAGGTTGGTTGAAAAGTTCCTGCGCTCACCAAGAGATGGCACTGCTAGCTCCAAACTTTTTTTTCTCAAGTTGGTATAACTGTCCTGAGAACACATGCAAAGTTGCGAGTCATTCTATCAATTCTTTCTTTTTTTACAAGCCATTTGAAGTTGACGTTTCATTGATTTTTTTTAATATGGAAAAAATTGAATATCGTGCAGTCATTAGATTCTTTGTTTTGAAGGATTTAAAAGCAAAGGAAATTTATGAACAATTGTTAGAAATGTATAGCGAGTCATCACATTCAAAACGCACCGTTAAATTTTGGGCTGGTGAATTTAAACGTGGTCGAACCAGCCTTGAAGACGATCCACGCGAATGACGAATAAAACTGCAACCACAGCAGAAATCATTAAGCAGGTACATAATATGGTTAGTGGAGATCCAAGTTTGACTAAGCGTGAAATTGCTAATGCCATAGGCATCTCAGACGAACGAGTACTCCATATTTTACATGAAGAATTACGTATGAAAAAACTGTTTGGAAAGTTAGTGCCGCACACATTAACAATTCAACAAAAACTGGATCGAAAACAAATTTCTCAGCGTAATTTGGAGCGTTTTAAGCCGAATAAAACCGACTTCTTGCGTCGTTTTATAACTATGGATGAGACTTGGATCTACCACCATGATCCTAAATTAAAACAAGAACATTTACAGTGGACTGAAGCTGGTTGTTCAGCTCCAAAGCAGGTGAAGTCACAACGATCAGCAAAGAAGGTTATGGCATCAGTTATTTGGGATGCAAAAGAAACTTTGTTGATTGATTATCTTCAGAAAGGTAAAACAATCAACTCTGAATATTATTGCAGCCTTTTGGATCAGCTGGATGAAAAAATTCGTGAGAACTACTTCGTGAGTGATTACTATCTCTTCAGAAATCTCAAACAATTCCTTCGTGGAAAGCATTTTTCGTCGAATGAAGAGGCCATAGCAGCCGTAGACGGTTATTTTGAAGAGCTTCCGGAAAACCATTATAAGGATGGGATAACAGGCAAGATACTGTTTTAAAATGAAGTCTGTAACATATGCTCAGCAAGAAAAATAAAGAATATGTTCTTCCATAAGATTTTAGATTCTTTGTCTACTTTAGAAATATGTGCCAACATAGGTTAACAGTGTATCTTTAATGCATACAGAGTGTAGGTTTTGCCATAAATTATTCCTCCCCAGGAAAAATTTAGTAATAGCAGCTCATTGCTTTTTGCATTACCAATAATAACCTATCCTGCCCACTGCATTACTTATAAAGTGAAAATAATGAGTTACTAATAATGTGTTATTCAGCCATTGATATTTCATGTCAGCTCCTTGCATATTACATTACTTTCAATGTGAAAATTATGAGTTAGTAATAATGTGTTTTAACTACTTAGTTTTGGCAGTTAAATCTATTTTTGGCTTTGTTATTTAATTTTTTTTAAATTGTTATCAAAAATCAATTCAAATTAAAAGCAAATAAAAAATTAATAGAAAAAAAACTTTGAAACATAATTAAATAGTTTTATTATTATATTATAATTAATAGTTTTATTATTATATTATTATTATATATTTCTGTTTTTAATGATTTTGTTTTGAAAATGGGATTTTTCCAATACCATTTTGAATTGGAATTTTGAATGAATTAATCTGAAAGTTTTTTTTTGTGAATTTAATAAAATATATGTACATATGTTGTTTTTAAGTTTTATAAATATAAAATAAATTTTATAAAAAATATATATAATATATTATTTCTTTATACCCCATTACACCGTTTCCAATTTAATATCAAAAATTTTTAATTATTGGTAGAAATTATTAATTTAGTTTTGGAATATAACAGTTTGAGAAATTTCAATTTAATTTCAGACTCATCAGTTAATTTCAGAAATTATTAATTTCATTTCAGATGCTATCTAAATTGATTTCACACATATTAATTAAATTTCAGTTATTACTCGTATTATATTAATTTCTGAAATAAAATTATTAATATCTGAAATAAAATAGTTTCTGAAAATAGTTGGTACTTTCTGAATTTAAATTGGAAATGGTATAGTTATTCAGCTCCTTCCTTGTTATTAGTTCTGTAACGACTTATAAACTCATTATATGTAGCCACTCTTTCATTACCAATTGATAATGCGTTACAGGCTTTTTACACTCACCTACATCTTTCATCAATTTCCAAAGATGTTAACATCTTCCCATTAGAATTATACAGGCCAAAAATTCTACATCTTTTTACATCTTCAAAAGATGATCCTTTCTCATTTAGTTCCATCTTACATCTTTCGTTATTTTAAGTGTCATCACTAAAAATGGCAAAAAATTTGATTTTCTTTGTGCCATCACTAGCAAACTGACATTGCAGAAAATAAACAAATAAAATTTATTCAACAAAGGAAAATGAGCGCACATGTAATAATTTCATACTTGTCTAATAAAAATTCTTCTTCATCATCATCTTCTTCCAGAATGTGTTCTGTCTTTTAAACTGTCAACACGCATTTTGTCCGCATATATAGTTTATGTTTTTAGTGTCGTTAAATCGAATTTAAACGCGCCGTTTTTTTGTCCAGTGTTGATATAATAATAATTACAATAAATCAATTAATAAAAAAATAAAAAAAACTGAAAGGGGCAAAGGGCTTTAATCTCTCTATTTGCCTGTGTTATTGTTGCTAGATTTTTTTCCTTTCCTTTCCTCTCACTTTTTTAATTTTTTTTCTCTATTTTGCATGGTACAACCGCCTTGTATTCTTTTTGTTGTTGGGCCAATTAGTGATGAAGGCATAGCACTGATCACTGAGTAACCAATTCAGCAACAAAGTGTGTACCCGGTTGTTGTACTATTGCAGATATATTGCATATTGTCTGTACTCTTCAACACTACTCCCTCTTTCCTCCCTCTCATAACATATTTTCCTAATTCTAACACAATGCACTGCATTAGTAGGGGACATCCCCTGAGTGTTAGTCTAACGTAAAAAAAAAAAAAAAAAAATGTACTGCATTAAAATTCGGATTTGTCCTTACCAATGATTAATGCTTTCTCTAAATCCATTTTTTATTTTTAACAAAAATTATGCGTCTTTTTCTTTTTTTTTGACATTGGCATGTTTCACGTTTTCAACATCTTCCATGCGTTTTACAAATATGTTTTTCAGTGTAAAAAGCCTATTATTTGTACCCCCTAATGAAACGTATTATTATGCCCTATATAAGCAACCAGTTATTAACTACCTTCAAGCCGCCAGTTTTTATTATATAAAGTGCAACCATTATCCATAACTAGTTATTTTCACCTTACCATTAACTAGGTTTTTTACTTCCTACCATTGACATCGCTATGTTAAAATATTGAGCTTAGCAGGCAACGTCAACCAGTTACTGCACGTTCTAAAACCCATTATTTGACAAGTCCTTTTTGTGCTGGGTCCAAAAATTACATTTATCGTGCTTGTACTTAAGGAGATGTGGCGAATTTCGTTTTTAGAAAATGCGAAATTAAGCAAAAATAAAGATAAATTTTTGCTTTGTTGCTAATACTAGATATATTCTTTTTGTCAAGTTTTCTAAAAATCCGTCTATTCATTTTCAAATTAAGACGAGGTCCTCTAAAGGTATACTTTTAGAATCTCGTGTGTCTTTGGACAAAATTAAGGACTTATTGTAAAAGCTAAAGCTTAGTCAACATGAGTATGTTTTTTAGATTTTTAACAACTGTGTTCTTTTTAAAATGATCATTCTCTGAAATTTTTTTAGTACATTCTAGCTGTCAAGCCGGGAAATGCACTCTGAAAATTTGTTCGCAAAAACTTTTAAAAATTTAGATTTCTATTGTATAAGCTTAAGTTAAAATTATAAAATACTCATTTGACGCATTTGTGATGTATTTTATAAAGAGTGGGTTGGAAATGCATTAATCTCTTTCTGTCATCTATTAGTAAAATTCTAAAGCAGCAAAAATATTTTACATGTCAAAGCTTAAGTTTAAGGACATACTATTCGGAGGAAAATGTTTTCTTATTGGATAGTTTTTTAAATACAAATGGAATTTTAATTCGAAAATTATTTTTGTGTTGTTAGTAGAGTATTAAAAAACCGGCCTTTTGATAACACCGGTTTCGGTTTCCTTCGAAAAATCGAATTTTAAAAAAATTGGTTTCGGTTTTTGCAGAAAAAACCGGTCAACCGGTTTTTTCGTTTTTTTTTTAATTTGAATGAAAAAAAGACAGAAATTTAATTTATAAAGAAATAAACATAAAAAAATGCATTCTTTGAAAAAATATATTTATATATATTGATTTAAATTTAATTTTTCATTTCAACAAAAAATTAACTTAAAAACAATATTTTTTAATATAATATCTTAAAAATTAATTCATATTAAATGAATAGAGATCATTAAGTTTGTAAATTGGTAAAATTAGGTACGTTAGTAATTTGAACGTTTAAATCGTTTGGTATTAAATATATTTTTTAATATTACATTTTAAATATGTAAAAAGAAAATCTATTTTTCAGTTCTAAAATAATATTTTAGAAATAATATGCAATTTAATTGTTTTATTTTAAGACGATTTTTTTGTTTGCTTTTGATAAAGCTAGAAGTGGAAAATAATCTTTCACTAATACTAGATGTTGGACAAATAGTCAAAAGACAATTATATAAATTTTCCAACTTTTCATTTCTTTTGTCGCATTTATCAAGATACATACACTCAGAATATTAATAAAAAAGTTTTCCGTTCCATTTAAAAATAAAGGAATATACATTTATTTTTCAAAGAAATATCTATATTAACTTTTTTATACATGTATTCGAAATAATTTACTATCATTTACAATTTTTTTTCAGTTTCATTTATTTTTTTCATTTGTTTGAAATTTAATAAAAATTTACCCACAAAACGGAAACTTGTGGTTTATTTGTGTCCGTAACTGTTATTACAAATTTAAATTTTGTTTGCAGTCTGTTTCAAAAAAATATTCAAAAAATTTCAATTTGTTTTTTTATTTAAATTAGTTGTATATATACAAAATTTTTCAATACAAATTACAAGAACTTCATAAACACACATACATATACAAACACATTCATACAAAAAGTGTTTATAGCTTCATATGCATACATACATTTTGTATTGTACGAGTATATTAAAAAAAAAAAAATACAAAAACGGAAATAATTTCAAATAAATGAAAAAAACATTTATTTTTTAAGGATTCGTGGGTAAAATTTTGACATTTATTTTAACTGATTATATCAGTTGTTTCTTGAGGATGTGTCAGTTGATTAATCAACATTTAAAAATAAATAATAAATGGCATTTAATTTAAACGAAAATTAAGTATACCGGTTTTTGAATGAAATATCATTTCTTTTAAATGATATTTTCAGTTATTTTAACTTACAAACTTTTTCAAGTGTATATGAAATCATCATATAATGCTGAATGATTTTGTACAGTCTCTTTTTTAGGATTTTGAATACTGTTTATTGTGTTATTTAGATCAGAAATTAAACTATTTGATTTTGGAATATCCAAAGTTAAGTCTTCAGCGGAATATATCAGACCTACATCTAAATCTTCATAACCAAACAAACGATTATAAAGATCAAAAGCAAACTTTTTGCATTCCACCTTAGAGGAATACTTTAGTATGTTATCGTTACATGAATATTTTCCTGAACTAAGGTATATAAAAAGGGTATTAATAACTTTTACTCTACGTTCATTAAGTCTTATCATCAGACGTTCACATAATTCATGTGCATATTCTGTATCAATATTGCTTAAATTATTAAACAAAAATTTGTGAATAGCTTCGCCCTCTATTAAAGTAACTGAAAGCTCCTTTATTTCCACTTCCAACAGCTTAATAGTCATAGTCATAAAAAAAACGGTTAACCGAACAAAAAAGACCGGTTTTCGGTTTTCTTCGAATTTACAAAATATTCGAAACCGATCGGTTAAAAAAAAAGAAACCGGTTGACCGGTTTTCGGTTTTTGAATACTCTAATTGTTAGACTTTCTTTCTTTCTTTCTTTCTTTCTTTCTTTTTTCTCGAAAATAAAAGAATAATACAAAAAAATAACTTTCAATTTTATTTATTAATTAATCTTTTTTCATTATACGGCAAAAATTGTTTTGTTATATACCATACCAGCTTCGCTTCTAGCGGATTCACCTGTAACAATCCATTGCTTTGACTCTTGTTTCATTTCTGGTGTAACTATAGTGGTAAATCCATTACTCACCAGCAGTAATGTATCGATGAAAAAATTTATCATAATCGCGACAGAAAAGCTCTAATCCAGCTACTGAATCAGTCAAACGATTGCCTTTATGTTCGATTGTGAGTAAACGCGACACCTATCTTTCCGATAGATTTTTCATACCCAATTTTTGTAAAAATTAAAATCATTGAACTAGGTGAAATGCTTTTGCCCTCAACAAGTTCACGCACTTTAACTCGTCGCTCACTCAAAAGAATATAGTGGATTTTATCGATGATTGCCGAAGTTCTACATGATTCATGATTTGTGGCTGTTCGGCCACATGAACATGAGTGACACATACTCATCTTTTTTTTGTTAAAAAAAACTGTATTGAGATAGTTTGTTTTAAATTTCATATCGCTCCTTATATGATTTTGTAAAGATTTATTGATTTGCCCTCGTAATATAGAGAAATATTGCTTTGGATGAAACTTTATATATACATAAGTTTCAATTGATACAGACAGGAATTCCATTGAATTTCGAAATACGAGTATTCAGTGATTGCCAAAAATAATTATTTTTCGAATAATTGGTGGTTAAAAAGATAGATTCGATAATAACTTTCTTTTTATTAGTTACAAGTATGATCAGCAAAGTTGCTTCAACATATTGAAAATTTTTCGTTTTGTGTGTTATGCGGTTGGTTGAAAAGTTACTGCGCTCGAAATGAAAGAATACTGTTTTTGTTACGAAATATATTTTTTTATTCAATATAATCTCCTAGAAGCTCAATACACTTGTTCCAACGATCTTCCAATAATTCTATCCAATCCTTATAATGGTTTTCCGGAAGCTCTGCAAAATAACCGTCTACGGCTGCTATGGTCTCTTCATTCGACGAAAAATACTTTCCACGAAGGAATTGTTTGAGATTTTTGAAGAGATAGTAGTCACTGGGAGCTAAATCTGGTGAATACGGTGGATGTTCTAGCAATTCGTACTTTAATTCTTTGAATTTAGCCATCGTCAAAACACTTTTGTGAGCAGGTGCATTGTCTTGATGAAAAATGTTTTTTTTCTTCTTTTCTTACGAATATTTTCATCCAGCTGATCCAAAAGGCTGCAATAATATTCAGAGTTGATTGTTTTACCTTTCTGAAGATAATCAATCAACAAAATTCCTTTTGCATCCCAAAAAACTGATGTCATAACCTTCTTTGCTGATCGTTGTGACTTCACCTGCTTTGGAGCTGAACAACCAGCTTCAGTCCACTGTAAACGTTCTTGTTTCAATTTAGGAACATGGTGGTAGATCCAAGTCTCATCCATAGTTATAAAACGACGCAAGAAGTCAGTTTTATTCGGCTTAAAACGCTCCAAATTACGCAGAGGAATTTGTTATCGATCCAGTTTTTGTT